>CM065595.1:91235100-91648218 GCA_033119425.1 Bufotes viridis
TTGATGACACATTTCCTTTAAGGACCTCAAAGACATGCTGACATTTTCCTGATGAAGATTTAGACAGGCTATTCTTTTTTTATCTTATGTTTTCCTCACAAAATCTTATTGTTATTTCCACGTGCAAAAAACAAGATCTAATCTATAAGGCCACTTTTTTTTATTGCTTGGGCTTCAATTGTTTGTTTTTTTAATTGCCTTAGTTTTTTTTTCTTTTTTAGAAGTAATGCATACAAAAAATGTTTTCAATTTATTTTACTGTGAATTGGCAAATTTAAAGAATAAAGAACTATGTGGGGCTACTATAGGCTGATTTATTTTTTATATCCAATATCGATAGAATGCAATTAAGCTGAGATTGACCAAGCATAAACTGCAAGTAGTACTTGGCCAGTGATTACACAACATAGTTGGTGACCCTTTATTTTGGATTATGCCATGCAGCAGGGTATACGTTGTGGAATACTTGGTGGCATCTGTCCTTTGCTACGATACAGGCTGCCACCTTGGCACGGTAATTGTCATAGAAATGCAGGATATCCTCATGTGTTATCCGCAATAACATTCAACACGGACATTTAACCCCTCACATGCTATGGTTAATTGTCACCACGGCATCTGAGAGGCTTTTCACGGGAAAGCTGCTCTCCCCGGGTCTGAGCACAGGGCTGGGATGACAGGTAGACAAAGGTAGTCAACTCATCGCCACGTGCAAGGATTGGGGGGGGGGGGGGGTGTACTTTTATTTTGTTTAAGAAAAAAAAAAAAAGCAAACAACTTTTCAATTGTAACTAATGAGCGCTTCTATTTTGAAAGCGTTCATTAGGACAGGGGGCCCGTGGAGCAGTGAGTCTAGCGCTGCACTTGCATTACTCACTGCTCCTCGGTCCTCTTCTTGAGAGCCTGGCGCTGCACTGCACTGTGACGTCAGGCTCTGTGGTGTCAGGTCACAGTGTAGCGTGGGAGCCTGGAGGAAGCGTGCAGTGGACCAGGGGTGCCCAGAGCACAGGACAAGAGGTGAGTATTTATTTTTCCCCTCACCCATGATAGCACCCATGCGACTAGGACCTCCCATCCAGGACAGAAAACCTGAAGGGATAAAATGGTTCACTCCCACACCAAACCTCAGTTCAGGTTTCCTGTCCACCTGATAGATTGTACCTAAACAGCTCTTGCTCCTAGCATCGGTTCACACCCTGGGGCTGGGGAAGATCTGGGTCCACTCACCATGAAGGTACCTGTCCCATGTGGTGTTAGTCTCCCTGGAAGCAGTTCGCTAAGCTTGCCTTCCTCCTCCCAGCCTCAATGGAAGTGGCTGTGGCCGTATCCAGACAGCTTCCGATTCAGCCCAATGTGTAGTATTGTGCATCCCTTCTCAAAGATGGCCGCCACAGGTGGAGCACTCTCTGACAATGTGCTTGTGGCAGGCCAGATGTGCAGTAGCTTCCAGGCACCCTCACTGGCTCGATTAGAATTCTGGGACTTGTGTTAAAAGGAGGCCAAGTGTGTTACAAGTGGCAGCAGGAGAACGCAGCCAGCTCTCTATTGCACACACAGTACTGTGCTGGATCTGGTGTCTCGATACAATGTTGAAAATGGATGATTCTGGATGCACCAACACCATGGAACCCTCAAGGCCCACAGGCCCGGTATTGGTCCTGAGGAGCGGGGAAATCTGTCTCTGCATATGGGGAGAGATCTCCATCTTTAGTAATCTTGGGATGTTGTTTGCTTATTGTGCTATAGCTAGAAAAAACGCCTAAGAAGTCATCTGGCAAGTCTAAGCATAAGTAATGTAGCAGATGTAGGACAGAATTACCAGCATCTTATGTTAGAATATTATGTCAGGGGTGTGTGGATAAATTGGTTTTGGAGGAGTCACAAAATGTATTCAAGAATATTAAATCATTGGTGAGATTGGAAGTAAAAGCATATCTTAAATTCCTGAAGCGGAATCGTTGTAGTAAATAAACGGACTCTGAGACCTATGGTGGGGAAGATTATGACCAGGGATGAGCAACTCATCCGAAGTCGATTTGCATAAAACTTTGTTGTAATACAACAGGACAATGATCCCAAGCATACCTCCAAGTCCACTAGAGCATGTTTGCAGATTAAAGGCTGGAACATTTTGAAGTGGCCATCGCACACACCAGACTTAAATCCGATTGAGAACCTCTGGTGGGACTTAAAGAAAGCAGTTGCAGCGCGCAAGCCTAAGAATGTGACTGAACTGGAGGCTTTTGCCCATGAAGAATAAGCGAAGATACCCGTAGATCGCTGCAAGACACTTGTGTCAAGCTATGCTTCATGTTTAAAAGCTGGTATAACTGGAAAAGGATGTTGTACTAAGTACTAAGATTGAATGTCACTTGGGGGTTGAATAAAACTGATGATGTGAGCACAGAAAAGACATTGGTGGTTATTTTATTATAAATGTTATGTTATATTTGTCTGACTTACAAGTGCCTCTTTAATTTATTGTAAACAAGATGACTGAAATGATCAAAATCAATGTCAAACTGGCCAAAACACTCAATTTCAGTGGGGGTTGAATAATTTTGAACACAACTGTATGTCTGAGGACTTTTCTTCCTCAGAGGAGGATACAGAGGGGAGGGCTCTGTTTCTGGTTGAGGATACTGAACTTTTTCATTAAAGGCGGTCAAAGCTTCTATGCAGTTAGAGGATGTTAAACAGCCTTAAAACTATAGCAGACCAAGTCTTTGAGAGGCTTGGCCCAAAGCATCTCTGTTTTTTTTTTTAGTGCATAAGAATATGGAAGCCCTCATGAAGGAGTGGAGTAATCCCGATAGAAAATTATTTATACCAACAACAGTTAAAGAGGCTCCGTCACCAGTATCAATCCTATTAAACCAGATCTACTGGCTGGTAGAGCACCTCTTGCTGATTAAAACTATACTTTTCTTTTGTCTGTATGATAAATAGCTGCAGAGAAATATGTGTGTCATATACAAATGAGAATTTCGAGCACTCTGAGGCAGGGCTGAATCCTCTGAGCACAGGTTTGTAACACCCCCTGTGCTCTGCACACTCCTTCCTCCCTTTGATTGGCAAGGTTAGACATACTGAGGGCAGAGCCCTGTCCTAGAGCTGTGTGCTACCAATATCATATCAGTATGTACTATAGCATCACCACAATGAGATCTGCTCAGAAATCTAATCTACATATCACTACTTCATTCACAAGTACAATGAATGATTATAAAGACACCAGTACTATGTGTTAGCTTCTAAGCATAGAACAAAAAAACATGTCTCTATGTGGTGGTGCTATAGCTTGGTGGTTAAGTGATTGGCCTAATAGTTCTTCTCTCCTGCATCGTGCCAACTAAAAAAAAAAGCAAACAAAAAAACCCACTAATACTTGCCTTCATGCAGCTGTCTGCGATGCAGTGCAGGCCTCTTCCGGCCTGTGTCCTGCACTGTATGCTGCCCGGCTCAGGCAGCGCAATGATAATGACGTCATTGGGCTGCTTGTTCTGACCCATGGTAGGTCACTAGTGCCTAGTGCCACTAGTAGCTTATTAGAGGAACGGGGAAGGGAGACACATCTCCCCTACTCCGCCGCAACATCCAACTGTATCGCTGTATGGACGGCGATACAGATGAATATAGAAATCTCCACTCTTACTACCCGGCCACTGCCCCCAGTTAGATCCAGGGACGCGCCGCCGTGGTGATCGCCTCACCTAATTGGCATCGCGGCCCTAACTGAAAAAAATAATATATGACTGCTTACAGGGGAAAAGGGGTGGTCCAGACCTGTCAGTGCATCCTTGCATGTGACTTAGTAGCTAATTGATCCTCCAGCTGTTTTGCAGTGTCAAGATGATAAATTATGGCACTGGCAAGAGAAAAGTGCCTAAGTATCTACAATGATTAGAACTGCACTTGTGTTAAATGTTACGATAAGTGTAATACATCAGGGAGTGTTTGTGAGTTAATAATTATTAAGTATTGTACCTAGTGTTGGCTAATAGATCTGTGGCTAGCACTAAGAATATGAGGGTGTTAGAAATATATATTTGTGTTCCGGTTTCTAGAGACTGTTCAAATTATAGACAGAAGTCTGAGAAGATATGTTGATCAGAAAGATTAAGTATTGTCTGAATGAAGTTAAAGGTAGAAGAAATATGTCTTGAAGAATGCCCTACCTTTTAAACAAGAGTTGGTGTGTCTGGACTGCTAAGGGATATAGATGCACACAGATAGTTGTATTTTATGGCCCCATTGCCCTTCTAGTCTGATTGTATAACTCTGTTTTTCTCCCTTTGCTGAAGTATGTGTCTCAGGAAAGTTGGATGAATACTTGAGATAAAAGTCAGAAAAGGAGGGGTGACTGCTGATCCCGACCCCCAGCCTTAACAGAGAAGACTTGTTAAGAGACATATAGTTTGCTAAGCCTAAACATTCCTTAGATAAGAGATATTGGATTCTGCGCAATGCCAAAGTGACTATGAAGAGGGGAGGGGATAGGATGATTAAGTGATGTACAATACCTTTTATAAGACACAGTGAGATTTAATAATTTTCTTTCTATCTTTTCCAAGCAGCTAATTGTAAGGTGTGAACCGAGTCTTAAAGAAAAATTATCATATACGTGCACCACCAATTGAGAAAGACCACGTGGCATATAAAACGATTCGGTTTAACATGGCCGACTTGGACCCCCCCTCCCCCGGCTAGTGATCAGGAACCAGAAAATGTTTGTCCACAAATTTATTTCCCAAAATACCACATCCTAATTTGCTCAACCCCTGAGGTAGAACCCAGTAAGTGCAGCAGAGATTATGTAATTTAGGCGGCTTGTGATGCATATGTGCCTTGAAAGAAAGCCAAAAATGAGTATTGGATTACAGATGTTTTGTACCACACACTATTTTAACTTATGGCCCTGACCCAGACACGATTCAAATCAATTCTGAAATTTTTACATTACAATGATAATGCACAATGCCTGCCCCAGAATGACCCAAGATTTGACCATCAATTTAAACTTAGCCCAGTCTTTGTCCAGTTTAGCATTAAGTCTTCTCAGATGTAGACCCCCTAAAAAACATCTGCATAGAAGAGTCCCTTATAAATTTTAAAGGGAGGCCCAAATTCTACCACTAAGGGTACTTTTACACTTGCGGCAGGACGGATCCGGCAGGCTGATCTGTCCTGCCACAAGTGCCCGTGCACTGCCGTGCTGCCGCTCCGTCCCCATTGACTATAATGGGGCGGGGGGCGGAGCTAAGGCGATCTCCGGCGAACGACACCTGTATTGACCCCCCCATCCTTTCAGTTAGTAGGGAAATAGTGTGGGACTTACTTACACCTACTACTGGACCAAGGTTACCACCTCTGTGTTTAACTTCTACACCAGAACACCACTGGTTTAAAAGGTACTGTAGCTTGTGACACAGTATGCAAAAATCAGAGAGATCTCCTTAGGTCCTGGCTCAGGCAACCACTAAGGTCTATTAGCAGGGCTCTTCTTAATAAGTCAGAGACAAAAATAATAAAAAGGCGAGGGTTAGTCACCCGGCTTTCGCTTCGAAGGTCAGGGACAAAACTCGCAGGGCACCAGAGGTGCGGGTTCTTTACAAATGGATAAATTATAAAACCAAAGGGAGAAAGGTGCAAGAAAGGAAAGGCAGCCTATGGTAAGATTCTGTCTAGAATCTTCTAGACAGGAAAAAGCAAAAGGCAGGCTCAACGCGTTTCGGGGATATACATGAGTCCCCTTCTTCAGAAGCAGTTTCACAATACATGTAACACATCATATATTTTAGCTAAAGAAAAGAGCTCCAAAAAACGTCACCATGACGTCACTTCCGGTTCTGGCATGCGTTCCAGCTAAATTTTTTATTTATTGTTTTGTAATTATGCAATGTTAAATTATCAACTTATTGACTAATTAATTTTGACGACTATCCATAAGGAGTATGTTGATCACACGAAATACGCAAATATACCCATGTGGGTATATATGGGCATATAGATTGGTATAACTCCACATGGGTATATAGAGTATTTTTTAACATATGTGTTTAATATATATTTTTTACTCTTCCGTATCTAATTGTCAAATATATATTTTTACTTATTTTTGTTTGACTCGTTTGCAGTGGTATATGAGACATAGACCAGAAATTACATGGGTGGAATAATTATAGTACCAGCCATTTACCATTCTTGTTCTATTGTTAATACACTATATATATATCAATAAAATACCTCGCGTTTTAAACTAATTTTTATATCCACATGCTATATTTTATGATGTAAACATAAGTATCATTGTTTTATTTATCTTTCATGTCCATTTTATATGTAGATGTGTTTGATAATCTTATTATTCCCCTATTACAAACTTTTACATGCCCCCCTCTTTTTCTATGGCTTACAGCGCCAGACAATAGCTTGCGCTCAACCATGCCGGAAGTAGAGAGCATTCCCGCCCATGTCACTGACATCGGGCCGCTCCGCTCCCACCTGCATACCTTTTTTCCCTCCCAGCAACTTAAGCGGCATTTTTTTCTGTTTTGTAACACTCCACGATCCCCCTAATCTAGTTTTTTTTTTTTACTGATTTTAGCCATAGGATCGTTCTTTGAATACCACAGACTGGAAGTGACATCATCACTTCCGGTTCGCCGCAACACTAATGCATTCGGTTTGCCTCCTTTTTTTAGTCAACTATGCTGGGTACAATTGTTCTTTGAACAATATTCTTCCTTGTTTTCAGTGACAAAGTAATGTTTGTTATTACTGATTATAAGTGAGTCATATGACGTCATTTCCGGTGCGTTCCACGCTGGAACGTATGCCAGAACCGAAAGTGAAGTCATTGTGACGTTTTTTGGCGCTCTTTTCTCTAGCTTAAATATCTGATGTGTTACATGTATTGTGAAACTTCTCCTGAAGAAGGGGACTCATGTATATCCCCGAAACGCGTTGAGCCTGCCTCCGCACCCCCTCCCCCCTTTGTTGGAAATAAAAGGAATTACGAGAAGTACCGGAGTTTGGACTGCCGTTCTTCCTGAGACTCTAGAAGCGAACCAGGCGCAGGAGGTAGCTGATGAGGGTGTCTTGAGCTTTATCCCTCATCACTTCTCCTGGGTGAAGTGAGTAATAATCTTTGATTTTAAGTTGTTGCACTCATATTTTATTGGTTTTTAACTGATGGATACACATTGAGACCGGATATGAAATTAAGGTGAAAATCATGTGAGTTTCTCATCCACTTGATCTTCTTGTCAATTATTCACCTGAAACCGCATATTATATTTTTATATACACCGTGGTTCCCAACATCTCACATTGGCCTTTTTAGTCTCCAGGGATTGGCGCCGTATTGTGGTATATATTTTATCTGAAAATCTTGCATTTTCTTCTCAATGAGAACATGTTGCTTAAGTTCAAGGACAAGAGCCATATGCTTGTACTGACCACAGTTCATGGTTACAGATGCTCCCCTGCCCCTGTATAAGGTGCTACCACCCCAAAACTGCATCCTGAGCTACAATACGTACATGGGAGGGGTTCAATTCAAGTGCTATTCAGTGCCTTGTGCAAAATGAAGATGTGGTACAAAAAAGTTGCTACCCACATTGTACAGATTGCACTATATAATGCTTACCCGTTATTTTGATCTGCAGGCCAGACGGAAACATTTTTTTATTTTCAAGAGGCGGTGATCAAGGCCCTAATTGTTAGAAACCAGGAAGGGAGGGCCTCAGTACTTCTAGAAGTTATGGTGCCTGTGCTGTAATAAAGGGGAATTCTCAGCACTCGTCAGTAAAAGAATTTATCTTTTTAATATGTGTACAACAGTACAGTAGACAAGGTTCTACGCGTTTCAGATGAAGCATATCATCATGAAAGGGTGTCTGTCACATAATTTTCATTAATATAACTAAAGAAATTGCCACACAGAGGATCGCAAACACATTCCAAACATACCTGTGTCTTTATTGCAGGTCCAGGAAAAGCACTCTTGAGGCTCATTCACATGGCTGTAGGTGGGCCGTTCCATGCATTGGGGACTGCAATTTGCCTCCATACGACCGTCGCGATGAATCCAGACCCATTCAACTTGAATGGGTCTGCTTTCGTCCGTTCTGCAAAAGATAGAGAAAGTTCTATCTTTTTGTGGAATGAAAGTACGGAAGAGAACCCCACAGAAGCACTCTGTAGTGTTCTGTTCCGCATCTGCGGACCCATTGAAGTGAATTGGTCCACCTTCATGATGCGGAATGCACACGAAACGGTACCCGTGTGTTGCACATCCGCAAATGTGGTCCTCAATACGGCAACGGGCAGCACACGTTCGTGTGCATGAGCCCTTATTCTGCTGTAGAACAGCTTCCAAGTGCCCAGCTGGGCGGGTTTTTCTGTTCCAAGTGCTGGAAGCAAAGCCTGCCCAGGCTGGGCACTTGGGAACCGTTTTTCAGCTGAATAAGGGCTCATGCACACTAATGTATTTTTTTTCAGTTCCGTTTTTTTTGCGGACTGTATGCGGAACCATTCACTTCAATAGGTCCGCAAAAAAACGGAAGTTACTCCGTATGCATTACATTTCTGTATGTCTGTATTTCTGTTCCGCAAAAGAATAGAACATGTCCTGTTATTGTCCGCATTACGGACCACAAAATGCATACGGTCGTGTGCATGAGCCCTAAAAGTGCTTTTCCTGGACATGGAATAATGCACAAGGTACATACAGGTATGTTTGGAATGTGTTTTCCATCTTCTGTGGGGCAATGCTGTTAGTTATATTGGTGAAAATGTTGTGACAGGCTCCCTTTAATAATGGCATGTTGTCTTCCTGGGTTGTACCAGGGCAACATTTCCATAGTTAAGTCTCCCTCTATTCTGAGCCCTGCAGTGTACCGATACAGAAGTTTACAACTACATATGGAGTGTTGATGTATTCAGGAGCTAAGAAATTGTTGGGTGCTCTTTCTCCTGTTTCCACTTTTGAAAATGAAAAATACGGGGCTAAAGCAGTATTTTATTGGAAAAAAAAGTATTTCTAACTTTCTAAAAAATGCTTTTTGGGTTGAAGCGCTCACTATACCCCTTGAAAAATTCCTTACCCACCTCAGGCTCTCCTTAACCACTTCAGCCCCCCTAGCTTAAACACCCTTAATGACCAGGCCACTTTTTACAATTCTGCACTACACTACTTTCACCGTTTATTGCTCCGTCATGCAACTTACCACCCAAATGAATTTTACCTCCTTTTCTTCTCACTAATAGAGCTTTCATTTGGTGGTATTTCATTGTTGCTGACATTTTTACTTTTTTTGCTATTAATAAAAATTTAACGACATTTTTGCAAAAAAATGACATTTTTCACTTTCTGTTGTAAAATTTTTCAAAAAAAACTACATTTGTATATAAATTTTTCTCTAAATTTATTGTTCTACATGTCTTTGATAAAAAAAAATCCAATAAGTGTATATTTATTGGTTTGGGTAAAAGTTATAGCGTTTACAAACTATGGTGCAAAAAGTGAATTTCGGCATTTTGAAGCAGCTCTGACTTTCTGAGCACCTGAGGGGTCTAGATGTCCTGTTTCTTCGGGTGCTAGAATGCCAGAAAAGTATAAATACCCCCAAATCACACCATTTTAGATAGAAGACACCCCAAAGTATTCACGGAGGGGCATGGTGAGTTCATGTATCATTTCATTTTTTTCACAAGTTAGCGGAAAATGACACTTTCTAAGGAAAAAAATATATAATAAAGTTTCCATTTCTGCTAACTTCTGGCAAAAAAAAATCTCAGACGGGCTCACTATGCCCCTCTGTGAATACCTTGGGGTGTCTACTTTCGAAATGGGGTCATTTGTGGGGTGTGTTTACTGTTCTGGCATTTTGGGCGAGGCTAAATTGTGAGCCGCCATGTAAAACCTAAAGGTACTCGTTGGAATTTGGGCCCTTTGTGCACCCAGGCTGCAAAAAGTGTCACTCATGTGGTATCGCCGTACCACATGTTAGGTGAGAAATATCTCTGTAAACTGACAACTTTGTATAAAAAAATTAAAAAGTTGTCATTTACAGAGATATTTCTCACACAAAGTATGGGTATATATAAAAATACACCCCAAAACACATTGCGCTACTTCTCCTGAGTACGGCGATACCACATGTGTGGAACTTTTTGCAGCCTGGAGTGCGCAAAGGGGCCCTAAAACCAATGAGTACCTTTAGGATTTCACAGGGCATTTTTACGCATTTGGATTCCAGACTTCTTCTCACGCTTTAGGGGCCCCTAAAATGCCAGGGCAGTATAAATACCCCACATGTGACCCCATTTTGGAAAGAAGACACCCCAAGGTATTCTGTGAGGGGTATGGTGAGTTCATGTAAAATTTTATTTTTTGTCACAAGTTAGTGGAATATGAGACTTTGTAAAAAACAAAATAAAAAAAAAAATATATCAATTTCCGCTAACTTGTGCCAAAAAAAAAAAAATTCTGTATACTCGCCATGCCCCTCACAGAATACCTTGGGGTGTCTTCTTTCCACAATGGGGTCACTTGTGGGGTATTTATACTGCCCTGGCATTTTAGGGGCCCTAAAGCGTGAGAATCCAAATGCGTAAAAATGCCCTGTGAAATCCTAAAGGTACTCATTGGTTTTAGGGCCCCTTTGCGCATCTTGGCTGCAAAAAAGTGTCACACATGTGGTATCACCGTACTCAGGAGAAGTAGGGCAATGTGTTTTGGGGTGTATTTTTATATATTCCCATGCTGGGTGAGAGAAATATCTCTGTAAATGACAACTTTTTAATTTTTTTTATTCAAAGTTGTCAATTTACAGAGATATTTCTCTCACCTAGCATGGGTATATGTAATAATACACCCCAAAACACATTGCCCTACTTCTCCTGAGTACGGCGATGCCACATAAGTGACACTTTTGCAGCCAAGATGCGCAAAGGGCCCAAATTCCAATGAGTACCTTTAAGGAGGGCATTTTTACGCATTTTTCTTCTCGCGCTTTAGGGCCCCTAAAATGCCAGGGCAGTATAAATACCCCACATGTGACCCCATTTTGGAAAGAAGACAGCCCAAGATATTCTATGAGGGGCATGGCGAGTTGATAGAAAAAATTTTTTTGGCACAAGTTAGTGGAAATTGATTTTTTATAGTTTTTCTCACAAAGTCTCCCTTTCCGCTAACTTTTGACAAAAGTTTAATTTTTCATGGACTCACTATGCCCCTCAGCGAATACCTTGGGGTGTCTTCTTTCCAAAATGGGGTCACATGTGGGGTATTTATACTGCCCTGGCATTTTAGGGGCCCTAAAGCGTGAGAAGAAAAATGCGTAAAATGCCCTCCTAAAGTTACTCATTGGAATTTGGGCCCTTTGCACATCTTGGCTGCAAAAAGTGTCACTTATGTGGTATCGCCGTACTCAGGAGAGTAGGGCGATGTGTTTTAGGGTGTATTTTTACATATACCCATGCTGGGTGAGAGAAATATCTCTGTAAATTGACAACTTTGAATTAAAAAATTTAAAAGTTGTCATTTACAGAGATATTTCTCTCACCCAGCATGGGAATATATAAAATACACCCCAAAACACATTGCCCTACTTCTCCTGAGTACGGCGATACCACATGAGTGACACTTTTTGCAGCCAAGATGTGCAAAGGGGCCCTAATTCCAATGAGTACCTTTAGGATTTCACAGGGCATTTTTACGCATTTGGATTCTCACGCTTTAGGGCCCCTAAAATGCCAGGGCAGTATAAATACCCACAAGTGACCCCATTGTGAAAGAAGACACTCCAGGTATTCTGTGAGGGGCATGGCGAGTTCACAGAAAAAAATTTTTGGGCACAAGTTAGCAGAAATTGATTTTTATTTTTATTTTTTACAAAGTCTCATATTCCACTAACTTGTGACAAAAATAAAATTTTACATGAACTCCCCATACCCCTCGCAGAATACCTTGGGCCGTCTTCTTTCTAAAATGGGGTCACTTGTGGGGTGTTTGTACTGCCCTGGCATTTTAGGGGTCTCCGCAATCATTACACGTATGGCCAGCATGAGGAGTTTCTGCGATTCTCCTTATATTGAGCATACGGGTAATGAGATTTTTTTTTTCTGTCAGCCGCTGGGCTGAAAAAAAAAAATAAATGAACGGCACAGATTTATTCATTCAAATCGATCAATGTGGATGAAAAAATCTCTGCCAAAATCAGTGACTGCGGTGCGGTGGGCTTGGCGCTAGCTACCTAACAAGTAGCTAACTAACTGGGGGTGATAAGGGACCCTTATGCCCCATTCACACGTCCGCAATTCTGTTTGCGGAACGGAATTGCGGACCCATTCATTTCTATGGGGACAGACTTTGTCCCGCTCGGATCCGGAATTACGGATCCGCGCTTCCGGGTCTGCACTTCCGTTCCGCAAAAATATAGAACATGTCCTATTCTTGTCCGCAATTGCGGACAAGAAAAAGCATTTTCTATATAGTTCTGGCAATGTGCGGATCTGCAAAATGCGGAAAGCACATTGCCGGTGTCCGTGTTTTGAGGATCTGTGGATTCGCAGATCCGCGGATTCGATCCGCGGATCCGTGAATCCACGGATCCGCAAAACACATATAGACGTCTGAATGGAGCCTTACAAGGGGTGTGATCAATGACAGGGGGTGATCAGGGGTCTAGATGGGGTGATCAAGGGGTTAACAAGGGGTTAATAGGTGAGGGTGGGGGTGGGGGTTAGTGTAGTGTTTGGTGCAACTTTACATAGTTACCTGGTCCTCTGGTGGTCGATCCCAGCAAATGGGACCACCAGAGGACCAGGTAGCAGGTATATCAGATGCTGTTCACAAAACAGCGTCTGATATACTTGTTTGATGCGATTTATATCGCATCTACAGCCTGCCAGCGATGGATCATCGCTGGCAGGCTGTAGTTAAACTCCTGAGACGCGCGCTACTGTGAACGCGCGCGCGCGTGCGCGCGCGTTCACAGCAAATCTCGCGTCTCGCGAGATGACGCACTTCTGCGGCGCCCCAGAACAGCCCGACCGCCGCGAGAACGCAGTTGTGCGTTAGGCGGTCGGGAAGTGGTTAAAGGGGTTCTCCAGAAATTAAGAAAATTAAAATCCATAATATATTACTTTATTAAAAATAAATTCCCAAATAACTTTAGTTATAATGGCTAGTTTTATCTGGGGAGCAATCATTAGGAGAAATAAAATGGCCGCCGTCCTATTAGTGCACACACAACCTGTCCTAATCGCACAGGAGGACAAGTTACTTCAGAGCAGTAAGGTAAAGAACTGCCTTATCCTCCTCTCTGCTTGTCAAGAGTTATGTTCCTGAATACAGTTTAATATGATCTTCAGCTGAATCTCTGTAGGAATGGTGTTTGAGGAGACATGAGGTACAGAGAGGACGGACAGGACACTGTTGTAATGGAGGCTGCATACAAGAGCTGCTGCTCATCAGCCACATTCCTACTCTCCTCTCTGTACTTCATGTCTTCTCATGAACTACATTCCTGCAGTTTACAACCACATACGGGATATTTCTGTAAACTGCAGAATCAGGGTAATCGATATTGAGGTTTGTTTAGCTGTTAGTCCTTTTTGTGTTATAGGGAAAAAAAAACTTTTATAATAGAAATTCTGCAAAAATTTTAATTTGGCCACTATTTTGCTTTAATTTCCTTGGAACACCTGAATGGTAAATATTCTAAATTCAGATGAATAATTTAAGGGGTGTTTCTAAAATGGCATAATTTATGGATGGTTATTATGTAAGCCCCTCAAATTAACTTGAGAACAGAATTGGTCCTTCATTTTTGATTTTAGAAATGTCTAAAATTCTAAGCCTTCTATAGTCATCCTACAAAATCTCAAAAGCAGATAAACTAAAATATAGAAAATTGCAATTTTTTTCAAATTTTCTATACTTTTTTTTTTATATAGATAAATGTACCACTAACATGAAGTTTGATGTATCACAAAAAACTCTCAAGATTTGCTGCCAAGAAATGATTATTTAAACCCTCCCCGCATTTGGACGTAACTGCATGTAATCGGCGCATAGCTACACCTTCAATGTTAACTGGGGCTGTGACATTTTAAAGTATCACAGCCCCGGAGTCTCTGCTGTCATTGAGTGGTCCCTTGCTGGTTATTGCTCTGGTTTGTCTGTGCAGATTAACCAATCTGAGCATGGCAGTGGAAAAATGCGGGATTTAGAATCTAATATCCACTCTGCAGATCAGAGCCTGAAGTCAACCATAGCCCCCTTTGTGCCCCCAATGCCCCGTGATACTCCAGTGCGGTACCCTATATTGTATGCCATAGCAGCTCAGGAACAGAGCTACTGCCATCAGCAGCATGTGTCAGCTGTAACAGCCAAGAACGGTGCTGGCACTGATTCTTGCCGTTTAACCCATTAGATGCTGCGGTTAGTAGCCACCTGCAGCATCCATGGGGTTAACAGTAGAGAGGGGCTCCCTCTTTCCCCCATCAGTCCGCTAGCGGCCCGATAGTTAAAATAGCAACTGGACTCCATACAAATCATCCAGGATTGCAATGTATCTAGGCCTGACAGACCCTGAGGGTCTGATCAGACTGTCAGAGTAGTACTGACAGTACAGTGCATTTCAATAGATGACTGTTGCACTGCACTGTACAGCAATCAAACCCACTACATCTCGAAGATCCAAGTGGGACTTCATAAAAAAAAAATATATATACAAATCTAAATAAAATAAAAATAATAAAATAAATTGCCTATTCCCATATCTGCTCATTTATAATTGATACAATTTAAAAAAAAAAAAAAACACATAACTGGTATCACCATGTCCCTAATGACTTTATAAAAGGATCATGTTACTAATCCCGTGTGGTGATCGCCGTAAAAAAAAAACTATTTAAAAAACAATGATGGAATAACTTTTTTTGTCATCTCATCAAAAAGTCATGTATCCCAAAATTATTTAAATAAAAATTACAGCCTGTTCTGCAAAAAAGAAGCCCTCACACAGTTAAAGGGGGTTGTCCAGGTTCAGAGCTGAACCCAGACATACCCATATTTTTACCCAGACAGTCCCACTAAGATGAGCATCGGTGCATTTCCTGCTCCGATGCTCTCCCTTGCCCTGCGCTGGATTGACGTCACCAGGCTCACTGCTGGGCAGAAACCTCTGCCTGGCAGTCCTAAGGAATGCCTGGCACGTCAACGGATCTCCTGAAAATGCCTTTGACCCGCGCGATTCAGCGCGGGGCAAAGGAGAGCATGAAATTCTCCGATGCTCATCTTAGTGGGGCTGCCTCGGTGAAAATTTGTGTAGGTCCGGGTTCAGCCCTGAACCCGGACAACCCCTTTAACCCCCTTCACTACCGAGCCACTTTTCACCTTAAATCCCAGGTCGATTTTTGCAAATCTGATGTGTCACTTTATGTGGTAATAACTTTAAAACGCTTTTACTTATCCACGCCATTCTGAGACTGTTTTCTCGTCACATATTGTACTTCATGACAGTGGTAAAATTGAGTCAAAAAATGTAAATTTTATTTATAAAAAAAAATACCAATTTACAAACAATTGGGAAAAATTAGCAAATTTCAATTTCTCTAATTTTATAATAGATAGTAATAACTCCAAATATAGTTATTACTTTACATTCCCCATATGTCTACTTCATGTTTGGATCATTTTGAAAAGGACATTTTATTTTTTTGGGACGTTAGGAGGCTTAGAAGTTTAGAAGCAAATCTTAAAATTTATAAGAACATTTCCAAACCCCAATTTTTTCAGGACCAGTTCAGTTATAAAGGGGGCTTAAACATTAGAAACCACCCATAAATCACCCCATTTTAAAAACTAAACCCCTCAAGCTATTCAAAACTGATTTTACAAACTTAGTTAACCCTTCAGGTGCCCCATGAGAATTCATTTTAATATTTTTTTTCTGCAACACATCAAGAGTTAACTGCCAAGCAAAACCCAAAATCTATTACCCTGAATCTAGAGTTTACAGAAAACCCCCATGTGTGGTCAAAAACTGATGTATGGGTGCACAGCATGCTTCACAGTGGAAGAAGCACCATATGGCTTTTGGAGAGTAGATGTAGCTGTAATGGTCATTGGGAGCTATGTTGCATATGAAAACACCCTGAGGTGGCCCTACAGTGGAAACCCCCAAAAAGTGAAAATTTTTACCAGAATAAGTTGCTTTACATCCATATTTTTCACTTGACAAGGGGAAACAGGTCAAAATGCAACCCACATTTTGTTCCCCATTTCCCCCCGAATACGCCAACGCCATATGTGCTCAAAAAAATTATGTATGGATGGATGGCAGGGTTCAAAAGGGAAGTAGCGCCATAGGGATTGTGGAGGACATATGTAGCATATGTACAGTGGAAATCCCCAAAAAGTGACCACATTTGCAAAACTACACCCATCAAGGAATATTTCAAGATATGTAGTGAGAACTTTGTCCTCAAAGGTGATTCATGGAATTGGTTGTGAATTTTTTTTTTTTACCAGAATAAGTTGCTTTACACCCACATTTTTCACTTTCACAAGGGGTAACAGGACACAATGCACCCCACATTTTTTCCCCATTTCCCCCCGAATACGCCAAAATCCCATATGTGCTTAAAAAATTATGTATGGGCGCACAGCAGACTTCAGAGTGGAAGACGCTCCATATGGTGTTAGGAGAGAGGATTTAGCTGGAATGGTAATTGAGAACTATGTCGCATATGAAGGCACCCTGAGGTGGCCCTACAGTGGAAACCCCCAAAAAGTGACCCCATTCAGAAAACTACACCCCTCAAGGAATATTTCAAGGTGTGCAGTGAGCACTTTGACCCATCAAGCGTTTCACAGAATTAGGAAAGAATAAAAGCTGAAGAAAAAGTCATGACTCATTCAACAGAGATTCTACAGCGAAGAGTTGAAGAGACTTAGTCAAGAACCTAAAAGGCTTTCAAACAACCACCCATTGTACAAGCTTAATCTTGTTTTGCAGGATGGTATACTGAAGGTGGGAGGGAGACTGGAAAATGCACCGTTACCTAGCAGAGTGAAGCATCCAGCAATTTTACCCAAAAATTCTATCTTTACAGGATTGATTATTGATCACTACCATAACAAATCCTTGCACCAGGGAAAAAGCTTTACCCAAAGCTGTTTGAAAGAAGGTTGTTACTGGATTGTGAAAGGAAGCAAAGTTATAGCAAAGTATATAAACAAATCCATAGTCTGCAGAAAGGCACGTAGACCTACCGAAAAACAAAGAATGGTAGATTTACCATCGGATCGTGTAAACCCATCACCACCATTTCTTTAAAGTGGAATGGATTGTTTTGGTCCATTCATCACCAAACAGAACCGCAAGGAGTACAAGAGATATGGACTAATATTTACATGTCTAAGGTCCAGAGCAATGCACCTGGAAATGTTAGAAGATATATCAACTGACGCATTTATCAACGCCTTAAGATGTTTCATAGCCATTAGAGGTACTGTCAGAGAGCTTAGATCTGACCAAGGATCTAATTTTGTCAGAGCAAATAATGAATTATTAAACTCCTTTTGAGCTTAATTCAAAGACAAAGTAACTGAGTATTTGTTAGAGAAACAGTGTGATTTTCATAGGAATGCTCCACATGCAAGCCATACAGGGGGAGTTTGGGAAAGACAAATCAGACCTGTAAGAAATATGTTAAGTTCAGTGTTGAAAAAGAATGCCGGAAGAATGGATGATGCTTCACTTAGGACCCTATTCTATGAAGTAATGTCTATTGTTAACAGTCGTCCACTTACAGTTAACATCAACGACCCAACAGGCTTGGACCCTTTAACTCCCAACCATCTACTTCACCTTAAAGAGGACCTTTCACTGGTCCACAGTTTATCAGTTAAAGATATCTACATTGAGAGCGGCACCCAGGGATGTCCCTGCACTTACTTGTATCCCTGGGTGCCGCTCCGTTCGTCCTCTGTAGCCCCCGGTACCGGCGCTCCTGCTGCTGTAATTTTGCCTGGGGCGGAGACTTCTTCTTCTGCCCTGGGCGTCTCCTTCTCCCAGGGCTGGAGCGCTGTCCAATCGCAGCGCTCAGCTCATATTCAGGATATGAGCTGAGCGCTGCGATTGGCCAGCGCTCCAGCCCTCTGAGAAGGAGACGCCCAGGGCAGAAAAAGAAGTCTCCGCCCCAGGCAAAATTACAGCAGCAGGAGCGCCGGTACCGGGGGACGAAGGAAAATTACTGACGTGTGAATAAGGCCTAGGTGGTAGAAAGGGTACTGAAAACAGGTGACTCACAGAAGGCAGAAATACTAGAGAAAGCATTTTAAAGCACACATTTGTAAAAAGAAAAAATTACTAGCAGACCCCAATTTTGCACTTTCACAAGGGGTTAAAGGAGAAAATGCACCCCAGCATATGTTCCCCATTTTCGCCCCTTTTTGCAAACACCCCATTGTGTGCTTGTAGCCTGTTGTTTTTTCAGGCCTGAATAAACAGACATGTATTTTAGGTGCCATGTCGCATTAAATAAATTTCCTGAGGTCCCCAGAAATGAAAAACCCCAAGAAGTGACCCCATTTCGGAAAGACCAACCCCATATGAACATTTTAAGGGGTTGAAAGGGCAGTTTTGACCAAATAGGTGTATTACAGAAATTAATATGTAGTGGTTGGTGAAAAGTGGATATGTAAGCTCTGTGGACAAAATTAGGTATAAGGTGGTAAAATTACAGGGTACATCAAGGATGACATTATTTCTTGGATGAGTGATAGATTCTGAAACAATCCTTGATGCACAGGCCAGGTTTTGCAATGGTGAATGGTGTCTTTCCTTTTCCCCCTTTTGGAACACACCCTGCATCTTTTTGGGGTCCTTCCTTTTATCATTGTTTAGGGGACTTCACCAGGAAAATGCTGCCCTGGTACAACTCGGGCACCGTAACTTGCAGAAGTACTGGGGCCCTCGATTGCTTGGTTAGAAAAAAATTAGGGTCTTTATCACCACCTCTTGAAACTGTAGGAATGTTCTTGGATGGTATCTAAATTAAAAAAGCACAAACGCATTGTACAGTGCCATCTGTACGAGGTGCACGGCCAGCTTTTTGTACCACACCTGTTTTTCGTGTGGCATTGTAGGGCTTCAGAACTTGATCTGAAAGATCAACTCCCCTCATGTGTTTATTGTAGTCCAGGATCCAGTCTGGCTTGGGGACAGTGGTTGTGGTACCTCATACAGCGGCAGGGGAGCTGGTGGTCAGTAAAAGGACATCCCTCTTGTCCTTGCATAGCTTTCTCCTTTTCTTAGTAGTTGCCCTACCAGGGATCTAGGGAGGCCTCCCTGATTTTTGCGTACAGTGCCGCACACCACAGTACCTCTTGAAGTTAAAGACTGGAACAGTGGTAGACTCGTGTAGTAATTATCCACGTAGAGATGGAAACCTTTATCCAGCAGTAAGTCCCACAGTATCTTCCCACTAACTCCTAGGACGGGAGGGGGGGGGGGGAGCATTCTGGGGGTTCAACTTGGGTGTCCCTCCCTTCATAAACCCAGAACTTGTGAGTGTACCCAGAGCCACTCTCACAGACTTTGTAAATTTTTACATTATCGTTGTAATGCAAAAATTTCAGGATTGCTTGGAATAGATTATGGGCCATTACACTACTGTAAATTGGAGTGTGGTACAAGACATCCACACTCCAATACTGAGTAATCTTTTGTGTTTTAATAACGCCCATATGCAGCAAGAGCCCCCAAGAGGTCACCATATCTGCTGCATTTACTGGGGTCCAACCTAGGGGTCTAGTGTGGGGCCATGTGGGGTTCTGGGAAATAAATTGATGGACATATAAATTTGTTTGGGTTACCATCTAATTTATTAAATCTTCAGAGAAAAAGATTTAAAAAAATTCAATTTCAGTGAAGCCCGCACAATCTATCTGAATTCCTGAGCTGCCCACAAACTCAGGAATTTGGGTCGGATAATCGTCAGGGGGTGGGCCCATATGGGGCGA
Organism: Bufotes viridis; assembly: GCA_033119425.1. NCBI lineage: Eukaryota > Metazoa > Chordata > Amphibia > Anura > Bufonidae > Bufotes > Bufotes viridis. Next base: position 91,255,148 of record CM065595.1, read on the forward strand.
CTCTGGGGGGCTGTCTCTGCTGCTACCCTGGGGGGCCTTCTAGAGGGTCCCTCATCACCGGATGATTATGAGGGGGTAGAGGAAAGTGGAATCCTCTTCTCCCTCACTGGCCGACTCCGTATCGGAGGCAAGATATGCGTATGCCTCTTCATCTGAGTAAAACCATTGGGACGGACGGGCCATTTTTATTTTATTGGGTGTAATGTGTGAAATGTGTAAAACATTATTTAGTGTGGGGTGTGTATGAAGTGCTTTCACATGTGAAGGGGCTTGTAATGAATTGGAAAATAAATTTAGGAGAAAAAAAAAGAACAAAAATTAGCAAAAAATAAAAATTCTCTTCTGCACAAAAAAAAAAAGCGGTAAGTAATGGACACTACTCATTGGTGCTCAGTTGTTGAAAAATGCACGCACGGAGATGGTGCGTCTGTGCAAAATCCTAAACTGACACTAACTAAAGCTGATTTATATATACAGGTATATATAAAACTAACTAACACTAAGTGCAGGTCTTTTTTTACAGAAAAAACCCCCACAAAAATATGCAGCTGTAAATAAGCACAGTAGTTATCGGTGCTCTGCAGCACGCACACAGATCGTGCGTGCGTGCAAAAACTGTAGTATAAAAATTCACTACAGCGGTAAAAAAAGTGAAGACAGGCTAAAAATTTTACATACATACATAGAGATATATATATATATATAAAATGGTAAAAATAGAGCAGCACTCCAATAGTGGATAAAAAGCAGAAGTGTTTCTTTATTCACCCAAAAGGCATGGCAACGTTTCAGCTCCTATACCGGAGCCTTTCTCAAGCTTGAGAAAGGCTCCGGTATAGAGCTGAAACGCTGCATGCCTTTGGGTGAATAAAGAACACTTCTGCTTTTATCCACTATTGGAGTGCTGCTCTATTTTTACCATTACATAATTTTTGGAACGGTTTGTCCTTTTTGGAGCTTTGCACCCAGCTACTTGCAGGTGGTGCTGCCTCATTTTTGTATATATTATATATATATATATATATATATATATATATATATATATATATATATATATATATAGTATATATAGAGCTCTATATATATATATATATATATATATATAGAGCTCTATATATATAAACCCCTTACTACAGTTTCTTCTTTATGACAAAAAAAAAAAAAAGGAAGAATTGGCAAAAAAAATGAACACAAAAAAAAAAGCGCAAAACACCCAGGTGTTGATCAGGCTGGTATGCACTGAACAGCATTTGGCGATCACAGCTCGCATGCAGAAAAAGTTGTGCAGAGCTGGTAAATTGTAAAAAAACAAAAAAGAATAAAAAATAAAAAGCGCAAGGACCAAATGGTGTCCGTAAAAAAAGGATAGGGGTGGTCGGAGGGTGGATTAGGGATCCAGAACTGCTGCAAATGGGAAAAAAAATATCACTGCAGCAGTTCCAGATGTTCTTCTTTACAGGAACAGTTGAAGTCGCAGTGGTGATGCACCACAAGTCCCAGCAAGCCAACCAGCAGCACAGAGGTGCACAGAACCTCTCTGCATGCAGTCACCAGCTAGAATGGCTGCATGCAGGGAAGTTCTGCCTCTTCCTGTGCAGCTATAGTGCTGCAATTGGCTGGGGCGTTGTTCCGCAGCACTGGCAGGGGACGTCAAACACTGGTGTCCCCTGCCTGACCCAGGGGGGACAGGTGCTGACAAGTTCAGCACCAGTCATCCCTGTACAAACCCTGTTCCACCCCCCCCCCCCCCGCAGCTTCCTGGATGAATGAAAAATCACCTGGAGCTGCTTTTGGCTGGTCTGCAGAAATCGGCCAATCGCAGCGATCGTTCCAGGGGGGGGGGGGGGGGCGGAAAAACCTCCCTGTACCCTTAGGGAAGATGGCTGCCTGCAGTCCTGAGTAGCCATCCTCACCCGGTCATCCACCGATTTCGCTCAAGGACCGGGTGAAAAATGCGCCGTAGCTGTACTGCGCTGGTATTTTGTACCTAGTTCGCAGCGCCGTCAAGCTGGTAGAGAACGGGTTAAGATGGTGAAAAAATAAAAATGTTATGGATATTAATATATGGCGATGCAAAATATAATTTATAAATATAATTTATTTTTAACACTTTATGCTGAAAAAGTAGTAAAACAATTATATAAATTTGGTATCGCCATAACCGTATCAACCTACAGAATAAAATTATCATATTATATATACTGCATAAAAATAAAAACACTGACAGAATAGCAATTTTTGCCCACCTCCCCTCCCAAAAATGGTATAAAAAGTGATCAAAGAGACACATGTAAGCAAAGTGATACCAATAAAAACTACAGTCTGTCCTGCAAAAAACAAGTCCTCACACAGCTACATTGGTGAAAAAAATAAAAATGTTATGGCCCCATATGGGGTGTTACCGTATTGAAGAAAAAATGCGTAACACATTTTGGGGTGCATTTCCCTTGTTATGCCTTGTGAAAATAAAAAATTACATTTTATTTCCAATAAAATGCTGCTTTAGCACCAAATTTGTCACAGCCAAGTGTTTCTAAATTCTATGAAACACTTGTTGGGTCAAAGGATTCACTTCACACCCCAATCAATTCCTTGAGGGATGTAGTTTCCAAATGTAGTTTCATTTTTGGAGTTTCCTTTCTAAGGGTACCTCAGGGTCTCTTCAAAATGTGACATGGCACCTGAAAAGCATTCCAGGAAAATCTTCCCTCCAAAAACAATATTGCGCTCCTTTCCCTCTGAGCCCAGCCGTGTGCCCATTAAGAGATTTATGACCACATATGGGGAGTTTCTGTAAACTGTAAAATCAGGGTAATAAATATTGAGGTTTGTTTTGCTGTTAACCCTCGCTCTGTTACAGAAAAAATGGAAACCCTGCACAAAAAATTCATTTTGCTTTAATACTTGTGAAGCACTTTAAGCAGGATTAAAAAAAGTTTGTAAAATCGGTTTTGAATACATTGAGGGGTGTAGTTTCTAAAATGCAGTCTTTTTTTTATGGGTTTCTGTTCTGAAAGTCCCTTAAAGTCACTTCAGAAATGAATTGCACGGTTTTGACCAAGAGAATAGATATTATGTTATTTAAGCCAAAAACACGGATGCAACACTGACAGCAAAAAACGGACACACAGAGCCAACATGGACAGCTTCACTGATGCATCATTGACCATAAAAATAAATGTTTTTGTTCCTCTGACGGATCAGAAAAATATAAAGCCAAACCATGAACTCACCATAAATCTGATAAAAAATGTGTTGTAGTTACTTGAAGATATAAGCATATTTTTGTTTCAGTGCAGTGCCTAGTCTGGCAATTTTGCAAACATATTGGACTATAACCCCTCATATGGATTCAGAGATCTTCCCAGTCATTGCTTTAATTGCTCTGCCAGATTCTCTTTAGAGCCCTATTCACACGTCCGCAATGTTCGACCGCACCCGTTCCGCAAATCTGCGGAACGGGTGCGGACCCATTCATTTTGAATGGGGACGTGATGGATGCGGGGAGCACACACTGTGCTCTCCGCATCCACGGAGCACGACGATGGCTCCGCAATAACATAGAGCATGTCCTATTCTTGCCCGCATTTGCGGACAAGTATAGGCATCTCTATAGGGCGGGTGGCAAGGTGCGTTGCGGATCCGCAACACACTATGGACGTGTGAATTAGGCCTTAGGCTAGCAGCTCAGGGTGTGTCCTTTCTGCTACAACTTTCTCCCTACCACGCCTCAGGGGATGTGTCCTTTCAGCCACAGCTTCCTGTACCTGTCACAGCTTGTAGAAGAATATACGGTTGGTGGTAGTTTAAGGAGAGAACTGATGTGCAACCACCTCAGTAGGTTGAAAGTGCACATTACTATACAGATTAAACACTAGGGGTTGTATTATAATGAAGTACAGAGAATCTCACAATTGGTGCAAGTTAGGGGTCGACCGAATATCGGTATGGCCGATATTATCGGCCGATATTGAGGATTTTGCAAAGTATTGGTATCGGCATGTAAACTGCTGATACCGCGGATATTGCGTCCACTACGCTAGCGCACCTGTCAGAGATGAGTCGCCTGCCTTTGCGCTGCCAGAAGCAAGGAGGATCGCGATTTGCGGGAGTACAGCAGAAGGGGGTGTAGGCCTGCCTGGAACGCCCCCCGAATGGGACTACGGACGTAGAGGCGTCTGCAGGGCTCAGTGTTCCGGCTGGTGGCGGGAAAGTGCGCGCGCACTCACTGCAGAGAGCCTTGCCGTGCCGTCCTCCTCCTGCTGCAGGAATTAAAGTGAGCCGGCCCCTACTGGCTACCACTGTCACTCGTCTTCACTCACTGCGCAGTCACAATACTACTGCACTGCGATATGGTAATTAATAATTACTCAATATTCAAGACAAGTGTGCACACCCGAGTCCCGACCCGACCTTACTGACTGTCACTGTATTATAACATACATATACACTACAGCTTACCTACCTACTAGTCCACATGATCATACAGTAGGTGTACATACAGTAACAGTGTTCTTGCTCATTGCTCCGGCTGGTGGCGGGAAAGCGTGCGTGGCATGCATTGACTGCACTGCCTGTGCAGGCCTACAAGAGTGCCTTGCCTTTCTCCTGCAGGGATCGCAATTTGAGTGAGCCGGCCCCTCAAGAGTGCACACACACTGTGACCCGACTTTATCAAGTTTAAAAAAAAACACAAACAAAATATTAAGTCTAAATGAAAAAGATTTACAAAAAAAAGCTAAACATTAACAATAATGTTCATTTTCAGCAGATGTGTCAAATTTTTTTTTTTTCTCATAAATGAAAATGCTCAGAATATCGGTAGCAAATATCGGCTATCGGCCTGAAAGTTCACATAATATCAGTATCGGCACTAAAAAATCAATATCGGTCGAACCCTAGTGCAAGTAAGGCCTTTTTCACACTTGCGTTCTGAGGATCCATCAGAACGCAAGTCGCCTGAAGCATTAGAAGACTGATCAGGATCCTGATCAGTCTTCGAAATGCTTTCAGGTTACTATGGCAGACAGGACGCTAATAAAGTCCTGGTTGCCATAGTAGGAGCGGGGAGCGGTATACTTACAGTCCGTGCGGCTCCCAGGGCGCTCCTGAATGACGTCAGAGCGCCCCATGCCCATGGATCACGTGATCCATGCGATCACGTGATCCATGCGTGTGGGACGCCCTGACGTCACTCTGGAGCGCCCCGGGAGCCGCACGGATGGTAAGTATACTGCTCCCCCGCTCCCCACTACATTTTACCATGGCAACCAGGACTTTAGCGTCCTGGCTGCCATGGTAACAATTGAGAAAAAGCTAAACGTCGGATCCGGCGATGCGCCGAAACGACGTTTAGCTTAAGGCCGGATCCGGATTAATGCACTTCAATGGGCATTAATTCCGGATCCGGCGTTACGGCATGTCTTCCGGATTTTTGGACGGAGACAAATCCGCAGCATGCTGAAACGTTCACATACTGAACGGAAGAGATCCTGATGCATCCTGAACGGATTTCTCTCCATTCAGGATGCATTAGGATAATCCTGATCAGTATCTTTCCGTCCTAGAGCCCCGAGTGTGAAAGGGGCCTAACTTGTTTTTCAGGCTGAAATAAAAAAAGTTAACTCTTAACCCAAATTTTTTAGGAAAAAAAGCCACTGCAATAATCTTTCTGTATTTCAGAACAACCAGTCAAAGATTTCTAAAAGGTAATGAAAGAACTATAGACTCTTATTCTTTACAGTCGCTTTAAAGGATTATATTTCAATAAACGTATAAAGCGTCACTATTTTATAATAAGGTGGTCCCAGGTTACAGTATTTCCAGCATAAAACTGCCTTTACTGGGCCACAATAGAATATCACAGTCACTGTCATTTTGCGGTTATTCAAAGTAAACCTCTATTACTTGAGGGCAGTGATGCCCAAACTGCAGCCCTCCAGCTGTTGTAAAACTACAACTCCCACCACGCCCTGTTGTAGGCTGATAGCTGAAGCCTGTCCAAGCATGTTAGGAGTTGTGGTTTTGCACCAGCTGAAGGGCCAAAGGTTGGGCATCCCTGCTTTAGTGCATGCATGTCTCTCTATATGTATTCCATAATTCTCCTTACCTGCGGAAGGATGGCCTGCTCCTTCCAATACCACTAAGGACAGCTCCTTTTTTATTCCTGTATTGTGCAAGACCCAGTAGAAGCGATTCCTCAGGGTCCACCAGAACCTTCTTCACTTTTTTCATTTTGAAAGTTTTGGATCTAAGGCTACTTTCACATTAGCGTTTTCAATTCCGCCATTGAGATCCGTCATAGGGTCTCAATAGCAGAAGAAAACCCTTCTCTTTTATCCCCATTCATTGTCAAAGGGGACAAAACTGAATGCACCAAAATGCATTCCGCTCTTTTTGGTTAAACTCCCATCGTGGACAGAATAACGCTGCAAGCATTGTTTTTCTGTCCGCGATGTGGTGCAGAGCAAGGCAGTTCCGTCCTGACACACAATGTAAGTCAATGGGGCAGATCAGTTTTCTCTGACAATACAAAACGGATCCGTCCCATCCGTTCATGACAGATGCATGAGGTTGTATTTTGGTAACGGAAGTGTGGATTTGACAGATCCACAAAAAACGCTAATGTGAAAGTAGCGTAATAATAATATAAGTTTTCCATATTGCTATAATGGCTAAAGAGCATCTCTCAGCAGGATCTTTTTAAACCAGGCAAACAGGGTTGAGTCTGCTGATTAAAATGATACCTATCTTGTGAAAATCAGTTACCTCGTTCCTGGTGCCGGAGGGAAGGAAAAAAAAGTATTCTTTGTGCAAATGCTGGCTTTGGTGCACTGGGGACATGGCTTAGCCTCTCACCTTTCCAGTGTTGGCTCTGCCCCACTGTGCACTAAAGCCCTCATTTACACAAAGGATAAAAGTCTTTACTCAGGAATGATCAACCCTACCATGCCATAGGTCTGTTTAATCCCTGCTAACATGTGCTCTTTAAGTTATGTTATCAATTTACAGTGGTCGTCAGTAGGGATGAGCAAACAGACTTCGGATTAAATCAATTTGCATAATACTTAATTTGAATACTGTATGGAGCGAGTGCGCCGTACAGTATTAGAATGTATTGGCTCCTATGAGCCGAAGTTCTTACTCCACGTGGTCTCGTGAGACTTTGCATAATAACTTTATAAATCAATTTCTACTGTAAAAAAACACTTTCCAAACTCTGTTCTAAGGCTGAACCAGAGTTCGGGAAATGTTTTTTTTTTACAGTAGAAATTGATTTATGAAGTTATTACCCGAAGTCTCGCGAGACTTCGTCAAGTAAGAACTTCGGCTCATAGGAGGCAATACATTCTAATACTGTACGGAGCTTTCGCTCCATACAGTATTCAAACGAAGTATTATGCAAATTGACTTTGGATGTTTCATCCGAAGTCGATTCGCTCATCCCTAGCCGTCAGGGAACAAATAAATATTGTAACTTGAGAGCTACTGTATATTGTATTGAAAGGGCAACTTGTACTATGCTGTGCTCCACTCATAAGGCTTCATGCACACGGCCATTGCTCGTTTTGCGAACCGCAAACAGTGGGTCCACAATACATGGGCACTGGCTGTTTGAGCACTGCTTTGGGGACCCATTCACTTGGGTTTTCTGTCCTTGCCTCCGCAAGACAAAAAAGTAGTGCATGCGCTTTGTATCTGCGGTGTGGACCGTCGGATGTGGATCGCGGTCCCCATTCAAGTGAATGGGTCAGCACCAGCAGACAGTGGCCACATAGTCACTGCCCGTGCATTGCAGACCGCAATTTGAGGTCCGCACAACGGACAAGGCCAGTGTGTGCATGAGGTCTAACGCAGACACTGTAAGGGCTTTATCTCCTTGGCATCCTGATTGCAGAAGAAGCGGTTGTACTGAAAGATCAGATTATACTGGGTGCCTCAATCAATACAGGAGCCTAGGAGAGAGCACCGATTGTCTCCTTTCATTTTTATTAATGGCACACACAAAGGACATAAGCTGGTCGATCACAATAAGGGAGATATGGCTACCGGCATATGTCAGGTTATTTTCATGATGTAATTTAGTCCTGCAACAAATAAATCTATTACTGAATATCCCAAGGTGATTGTTACCATTGCTAGTGTATTATCTCACTGTCCACAGAGGAAATATGGATACCATTACTACATGAAATATAGTCACACTAGCTTTGGGGCCCACAAAACCACCAAGGACAGTACATTTTTCTTCAATGTGAAATGAGTTGTGCAGTCCTCCGCTTCCATACACATGTGCTGATACCGCAGGAGATGAATTCAGGACTATCTTACCCCAAAACAGCTGGTTTTCTGAGAGCATCTTTAGAAAGCTGCATGATAGCATGCTAATGGTTTAGTGGACTCAAAGATAGTGACAGGTTCCTTCTGATGTTATCTGGATCTACGTAATGGGAATATTTTAGCCATTTTCATCCCACTGAACTGCTAACTAGATAGTTCCTGAGAAATCAAGGGTAACGGTTGGCGATCAAGAGAGAAGAAAGTTTTAATAACTTACGTGTAGTATTCAAACCAGTGGCAAAGTGTTCCGGGCTTCTTTGCTGTAGACGTCCTGTGTAGTTTACGGATATCTCTCAGTCTCTCACACGTACAGTGGGGACCTGGCCATTGTATAACGCCCTTCCCTACAAAATTTGAGCGGTAATGGACTGACTCCACACAGCAGACTGGCACATGAACATTACATAAATGTCTATGTGCACAGCAGGAAAAGGCACTGAATATGTGTAAGAGTTGGAGAAGATGTCCTATGACACTGGCGACATCAATAAACTGCAGAAAGGAATGGGTTTAGAGAATCACCTATGAGACACAGCTAGTCATTTGCATATGGCATGCGAATTATTCAAACTTTCTGTCCTTGGTCATCCTTGATGTCCTCAGGAGCTATACAATGATTTTGGCCGTTCAGTAGTGTGAAAAACGCTAACAGACCTCCCCTTAAAGGGAGTCTGTCACCTCTTTTTACCAATATATCTAAGAGCACTGTACCACAGAAGATTCCAGACACATTCAAAGCATACTGTGTGCACTGTGTGTGATTCCATGTCCAGGAAAAGCAGGTGCCCAAAGCAAACCAGGCTGAAGAGGGGAGGGCTGCTTTAGCTGCTCATATCTTAGGATTGGGTCTGGGCACTTGGGAGCTGTTTTTCAGAAGAATAAGGGCTCATTTACACGAATGTATGTGTTCCGTTCCGTGCATTGAGGCCGCAATTAGCAGTCCCCAATGCACGGAGAACATTCATGAGGCCTCCGCGACTGATCCAGACCCATTCAACTTGAATGGGTCTGCATCCCTCCGTTCCGCAAAAAGATAGAACTTTAGATCTTTTTGCAGTACAGAAGTACGGAACGGAACCCCAAAGAAGCACTCCATAGTGCTTCCGTAGGGTTCCGTTCCACACCTCCTGATTTGCGAACCCATTGAAGTAAATGGGTCCACATCCATGATGCGGAATGCACACAGGTGTCTGTTTATTGCGGATCCGCAATATAGAAACCAAACCCATACATTCATGTGAATGAGCCCTAAAAAGTGCTTTTTCTGGACATGGAATACACACACATGTATGCTCGGTATACAATCTTCTATGGGACAGTGGTGTTCGTTATATTAGTGAAAATGAGGTGACAGACTCCTTTTAAGGCTACCTGCACATGGTGTGGACTATGCCAGATTTTTTCTGTGCAGAAAAACCGCCATGTAATACAGCACCAGCAAACTGTAGGAGATTAGATAAATATCATGTACAATTTACTTTTTTTCTTCCGGGCAGAAACTGTCCTCCCATGTGGATTCTGAATCCACAGCATGTCAACTGTTTGAGTGATTTTTGGTGTGGCTTTCACCCTTTTCAATGAAAGGCTGAGGCTAAATCACATCAAATACCACAACAAAATCTGCAAGTAACACATGCAGATTTTGATGTAGATTAAGCACGGAAACGCACAGAAGTTTTCGCAGAGCCACACCTGATGCAGGCAGCCTTAAACAGATTTATATTTCTTTCCAGGTTTTGTAATTCCATTTTGACACTCGAAACCTTTAGCTGTTTAATAAAGTATAATTCATATCTGGAAAACTGTTGCTAAACCAAATCTATTTTGAACCAGCCCTTGCCAGTTTCTACAAATCGTCTTTTAAATTTTAATACCGTAACTTGAAACGTATAGCTCTGAACACCTCAGAAACATATTCTAAGATTACAAACTGTTTGAATTTCAGAAATTCAATTTATATAGTAATATATGTGTGTAAAAAGTTAAAATATAGGGTATATACAATAGCACATAAGCACAAAGGAATTCTGCACACACAAAGTAAAAAAATGTTTTGATGCAAACAATACATCATAAGTTTTAAAATACAAAATGTATTTCAAATAGTACATGATAACTCTACTCAACATAAAATATTTTACAAGAACAACAAATCCCAAAACACAAAAGTAAGCTTCGGATTTTAAATGTTGCGGTGAGCAGAGGCTAACAGTAAACCAATAGGGATGTGCCCGTTTAGTACATTTTTTTTTTTTTTTACTATCTTTTCAAACATGGGCACAGGGAAGGAACAAAAAAAAAAAAAAAAAAAATCCAATTTATAAATATAAATGTGGAGTCAAACATCCCACAACAGGTTGCTGGTGATAGGGATTTGAGTTTAACAAGGTACAGTACATAAAGAAATGATTTCAGTTTTAAAATTGCCCAGAGAGTGTCGCCGTTCAGTGAATATTAGACATTCTGCTTTCCTTGAAAGAATGCAAAGTGTTGAAATTCATAATAATCGTTCCTGTATTTCCTTTTGCACTAAGGAGTGCTTCTTTAAGGTCCTCCTTCAACCTTTGTCCTTTAAAACTCAGTAAATGTACCTCAGTGTGCTTAGAACAGACCTTTCAATAAAGTTTTGCACAGCTGCTTAATGTAGAAAGAGTAGAATGCGCTAACTTGTCAAATGATTGGTGCAGCTGCCGAGCAACACCCTGTCCAATCATCCCCAAAACACAATGCATCTACTCCACAGGGCAATGAAATGGTTATCTTCCATGTGTTGTATGGTCGGCTGGACAGGTCAATGAACTGATCAATCTTCTCATCTATGCTTGGGCCAGGCATAGCGGAGTAAAGTAGATGGGCAAAGCAAGGCAGTGTCTGTAATTAGCTCCAATAATACAGTATATAATTGTACTAAGAGCCACATGAGTGAAAGATGCCTCAATGCATTATATATACACAAACCTTCCCTGTACTAACAATATGGAGCAGAAGTAGGAAGGGCAAAGCAGAATTGTAGATAAACAAAATCTGATAAAAAAAAAAAAAAAAGTTTTTTCTTCTTGATCTTGACAGATGTTATTTACTCACTTGGTTTTGGAGGCAGGAGTTAGAAGCATTCACAGTTTAATGCAAAAAGCATAGATGAATGAAACCCTGTCGTGGCGGTCAGGCAGTTTTGCGCAAAAGGGGAATATAGAAAATGAAATAAAAAATACAGTTCATCAGGTTATGGGCAACCAGTCTCTCATCATTAGGGGCTCATAAACCTAAATTAACCTGCCCATCTTAGTCAGATTTGTGGCAATAGAGGTCCTTAAGTGCTTTCAGTTCTTCAATCAATGTCTTGTTTTGATTTTCAAGGACTGCTACTCTGTTCTCTAAACACTTGACATATTCTTTCTTTTTCCGGCGACATTCCCGAGCAGCTTCCCTGTAGGAACAAAAACAAACCAAACAGTGCTGTAAATTAGCCATCAATAAAAAAGAAATAAAACAAAACGTGCGTTAAACAAATGGAAGACAAACTACACTATATGGCCAAATGTGTGTTGACAACTGACCATCAATCAGTTCAACAAATCATGGGCATGGTATGGAGTTGGAAAACCCTCTTGCGGCTGCAACAGCATCTACTCTTCTGGAGGTTTCCCACAAAATGTGAGGTTTTCTGTTGGAATTTGCACCCAGTTTGGTGCACAGAGCGTTTGTGAGTTCAGACACTCATGTTGGCCGCAATCAGTGTCTGTGGATGACACTGTTATGGGGAGGGGGGGATTTGTGGATGACGCTTATTGGGGGGGTTTCGGGGGGGATCTGTGGATTACACTTATGTGATTATAACCTCCATCGTCCTAAATAATACACTGATGTACTGTAGGTACTGTACATTGGTGTATTCTTAAGGATGAGGGGAGTTCTAGTCACATTAAATATGAACACTGTCCAGGGACTGTACCAATATTACCGGAGCTTACAGTAACTGATGACTACCGTATAACTCCCCTCAGCCATAGGAATCCACCCATATACTGCAGTATATGGGTGGATTCCTATGTATGAGGGGGGTTATAGTCATATTTATTATAGACACATAGCAATTACAAAACAGTCCCTGGACAGTGTTTATATTATGGTAAATATGACTATAACCCTCCTCATCCATAGGAATGCACCCATGTACTGCAGTATATGGGTGGATTACTATGGATGAGGGGGGTTATAGTAATCTTTAAAATAAACACTGTCCAGGGACCTAACCCCTCAGATGAACACCATAAAAAAGATAAAATAAAAACTGTGCAAAAAAAGCCAGTTATTGTCACCTTACATCACAAAAAGTGTAATAGCAAGCGATCAAAAAGTCATACACATCCCAAAATCTCATTTAAAAAAAAATTAGATCCTACCTAAGACAATCGCCCAAAAAATAAAAAGAACTATGGCTCTCAGAATATGGAGACCCTAAAACATGATTTTTTTTGTTTCAAAATTGCTGTTATTGTGTATAACTTAAATAAGTAAAAAAAAAGTATACATATTAGGTATCACAGCATCAGTAAGAACCTGACCTAACCCCTCTGGTAAACACCATAAAATAAATAAAATAAAGTGTGTCAAAAAAGCAATTTTTTGTCACCTTACATCACAAAAAGTGCAATACCAAGCGATCAAAAAGTCATATGATGACTTGAGTCATATCAGATGGACGTTGAGAATAACAAAATGTAAAAATGGTGCCAAAACAGCTATTTTTTAATACCTTGCGTCAGAAAAAGTGTAATATAGAGCAACCAAAAATCATATGTACCCTAATATAGTACCAACAAAATTGCCACCTTATCCTGTAGTTTCCAAAATGTATTTATTATTTTTTTTTGGAGTTTCAGGGGTCTTCAAATGTGACATGGCACCTTAAATTATCCCAGTCAAATCTGCTCCCAAAAACCATATGGTGTTCCTTTCCTTCTGCGCCCTGCCGTGTGCCTGTACAGCTGTTTACGACCACATATGGGGTGTTTCTGTAAACTACAGAATCAGGGCAATAAATATAGAGTTTTGTTTGGCTGTTAACCCTTGCTTTGTTACTGGAAAAAATGGATTAAAATGGAAAATCTGCCATGAAGTGAAATTCTGACATTTCATCTACATCTTTCTTTAATTCTTGTGGAACACCTAAAGGGTTAAGAAATCAGTTTTGAATACCTTGAGGAGTGTAGTTTCTAAAATAGGGCAATTTATGGGTGGTTTCTATTATGTAAACCTAACAAAGTGACTTCAGACCTAATCTGGTCCTTAAAAAGTGGGTTTTGGAAATTTTCTGAAAATTTCAAGATTTACTTCTTAACGTCTAAGCCTTGTAATGTCCCAAAAAAAAAAGAAAATTTAATTTACAAAATTAAGTAGACATATGGGAAATGTAAAGTAATAACTATTTAAGAGGCATCGGTATCTGTTTTCAAAGCAGAGAATGTGCAATTTTGAAAATTGCGAATTTTTCATTTTTTTTTTATCAATTTGGTATTTTTTACAAATAAAAATGTTGACTCAAATTTACCACTGTCATTTAGTACAATATGTGACGAGAAAACAATCTGAGAATGGCCTGGATAAGTAAAAGCGTTTTAAAGTTATCACCACATAAAGTGACATGTCAGATTTGCAAAAAATGGCCTGGTCCTCAGGGTGAAAAATGGCAAGGTCCTGAAAGGGTTAATGCTTATGGATTTAGAAGGGGATGTCATAAAAGCTCCTGTAGGTGTAAACGTGTAGATGTCTCAATAGTTTTGTCTATACATACTACTATGTCAATGCCGTGAGGTGCCTAGCCTGAACATATGGTTCTAGTCATGACTTCATAGACAAATATATATCAAGGAAATCCCCATCTTGTTAAGTGATAGCATGAAGCAAAGATATGCCACGATATCTTATTAGTGGGGGAAGAACCTGTGGGACTCACACTGATCCTCAGAATGAAGAGGGCTTTAGAGAGGATTAAATCTAAATTTGCCCTGCAGAACAGTGCTCCTGACCGTCTGGGAACTGCAACATGGCCCTGTTCACGGAAAAACAGTGATGGGCGCGCAGTGCTAAAACTGCATTGCAGCGCCTTCAATTTTAGTATCGTGAGGATTCCAGAGGTCAGACCCCTTATAACACACAAAGAACTATCATACCTGTTCTTCATAAGTCTCACTTCTCTCTTCCGTGCAGCTTCCTCAGCAGGCTGGGCAGGGATTGCTGGAGATGATGCCATGACCACTCCTGGTGCAATCGTGCTTGTGGGAGCTGTGCGAATCTGGTAAGTCTGTACATCTCCTGAGGCAGCTAAAATGGGATATGTATATTTATTTTTAATAGTTTATAGTATATATAGTCTAAACACAATAGTTATTGTAACAGGGCTGATGTCCTGTTACAGTGGAAAAGTTTAGTAAAATATTTAAAAAAATTATATATATAAAAATATACACTTTTTTTATATATTTCTATCCCATCCATCCATCCATCTAGTATACAATGCACAAAAGACTGTCCTAGAACAGATAAGCAACATTTGAAAGTTAAAAGGTAGACAATAAATAACAAATATAAAAATGTAAAAAATCTATATTAGGGTAACACATACGATTACAAGAACAACTAAAAATGTCCCAGTATTTCAACTTATCTATCCACAGGATAGGTGTAAGTGTCTAATCAGTGCGGGTCAGACCACTGGGGCCCCCGAGAATCACCTGAGCTACCATTCCATTCATCTGACAAGAAACCACATTTCTTTTGATAAAAGTTTAATCCATGCAGAGAATTAGATGAATGGCAACATTAAGGTAAAAGATATTCATAACCCCGGAAGACAGATACAGTGGATATAAAAATTCTACACACCCCTGTTAAAATGTCAGGTTTCTGTGCTGTAAAAAAATGAGACAAAGATAAATCATTTCAGAACTTTTTCCACCTTTAGGGTCCATTCACATGTCCGTAAGTGTTATACGGATCCGCAAAACACGGACAGCGGCAATGTGCATTCCGCAATTTGCGGACCGCACATCGCCGGCGCTATAAGAGAAAATGCCTAATCTTGTCCGTATTTGCGGACTAGAATAGGACATGTTCTATTTTTTGTGGAAACAGATGTGCGGATCCGGAAAAACGGATGCGGACAGCACATAGTGGGCTGTCCGCATCTTTTCCGTCCCCATTGGAAATTAATGGGTCCGCACCCGTTCCACAAAATTGCGGACCCATTTAGCGGACGTGTGAATGGAGCCTTATTGTGACCTATAAACTGTACAATTAAATTGAAAAACAAACTGAAATCTTTTAGGTAGAGGGATCAAAAAATATAAAAATAAAATATGGTTGCACACCATTAAGCTAATACTTTGTTGAAGCACCTTTTGATTTTATTACAGCACTTAGTCTTTTTGGGTATGAGTCTATCAGCATGGCACATTTTGACTCTTCTTTGCAAAAACACTCCAAATCTGTCAGATTGCGAGGGCATCTCCTGTGCACAGCCCTCTTCAGATACCCCCATAGATTTTCAATCGGATTCAGGTCTGGGCTCTGGCTGGGCCATTCCAAAACGTTAATCTTCTTCTGGTGAAGCCATTCCTTTGTTGACTTGGATGTATGCTTTGGGTCGTTGTCATGCTGAAAGATGAAGTTCCTCTTCATATTCAGCTTTCTAGCAGAAGCCTGAAGGTTTATTGCCAATATTGACTGGTATTTGGAACTGTTCATAATTCCCTCTATCTTAACTAAGGTCCCAGTTCCAGCTGAAGAAAAACAGCCCCAAAGCATGATTCTGCCACCACCATGCTTCGCTGTGGGTATGGTGTTCTTTTGGTGATGTGCAGTGTTGTTTTTTTGCGCCAAACATCTTTTGGAATTATGGGCAAAAAGTTCAACCTTGGTTTCATCAGACCATAACACCTTTTCCCACATGCTTTTGGGAGACTTCATTCAGATGTGTTTTTGCAAAATGTAGCCTGGCTTGGATGTTTTTCTTTGTAAGAAAAGGCTTTCGTCTTGCCACTCTACCCCATAGCCCAGATATATGAAGAATGCGAGAGATTGTTGACACATGTACCACACAGCCAGTACTTGCCAGATATTCCTGCAGCTCCTTTAATATTGCTGTAGACCTCTTGGTAGCCTCCCAGACCAGTTTTCTTCTCATCTTTTCATCAATTTTGGAGGGACGTCCAGTTCTTGGTAATGTCACTGTTGTGCCATATTTTCTCCACTTGATGATGACTGTCTTCACTGTGTTCCATGGTATATCTAATGCCTTGGAAATTCTTTTGTAACCTAGTCCTGACTGATACCTTTTAACAATGAGATCCCTCTGATGCTTTGGAAGCTCGCTGTGGACCATGACTTTTGCTGTGGGATGCGACTAAGAACATTTCAGGAAAGACAAACAAGAGCAGCTGAACTTTATTTGGGGTTAATCAGAGGCATTGTAAATGATGGCGGGTGTATGGTCACTCCTATTTAACATGATTTTGAATGTGATCGCTTAATTCTAAGCAAAGCTACATCCCCAGTTATAAGAGGGTGTGCACAATTATGCAATCACATTATTTTAGATTTTTTTGTTTTCTTCCCTCCACCTATAAGAGTTCAGTTTGTTTTTCAATTGAGTTGTACAGTTTATAGGTCACATTAAAAGGTGGAAAAAGTTCTAAAATGATTTATCGTTGTCTCATTTTTTTTACAGCACAGAAATCTGACAATCTGTGTAGACTTTTTATATCCACTGTACATAAAAAATGAACACAAAGAAATCTTTATAAAAGCAAAACTGGGATTAAAAAATAAAAATATTATATATATATATATATATATATATATATATATATATATATGAAACAGGGATCTTGGCATGCACTATTGCTGGGTGGGAGTCCTTCCAATCCAACAATGAACCGGTTAGTGACCGCCCATACGTGTTTTTATAGCGGTCCCTAGTGGGCTTTAAACCTCCTTTTTACAGCAGAGCAGGTTTAGACCAGAGCACAGCGAGTGTTCAGCAGTCACTAAATCTTATTCTGCCCATTTAACCTCCTAGTCAACAGTGACCGAGGCATCTAAATAGTTTCAGATGGAGGGAGTTCCCTCTGTCACTGATCAGCACACCGAAAATGCAGTCATGGGGTTTCAAATGCCTTTACATAACATCTAGGGGTCTGTTTAAGGCTCCCATGTCTGCCTTCAGTGTACACCTACTAGGCAATCAATAAGTCTTATGTATCCCAAAATGTTATGGGTCTTGGGATGCTACAATGCCAATATTATATATATTTAGTTTTCTTGTGCAAAGATAATGAAAAAAAAAAAAAACTTTTGGTATCACTTTAATCATATTGAACAGACTTGGTTACTGGCTTCCCAGGGAGTCGCTCCAGCCACACGAATATCCCTGCGCTTTGAGTCCCTGTGAAAAAAGCGTATTACAAAATGTTTCTCGTTATATGGAACATCATTCCTCTTACCTTGCACAACAACTTGGTTACTCGGGACAAGTATCTGCTGTCCATCTGTCGTCTGTGCATACTGTAAGATGGTAGGCTGACTTGCAGCTGTGTTCGCCATAGTTAATGTCTGAAGCCCTTGGACTCCATCTGTACCATTGTTAGCTAGCTGTATAGCTCCTCCCTGAGTAATGGCAACTAAATCAGAAATACACAGCATAATATAATTATAAGAAAAGGTGTTTGCAAAAAAAAAAAAAAAAAAAAATTATATATATATATATATATATATATATATATATATATACACACACACACATATACACATATACACACACACACACACACACACATATATATACACACACACACTTTTTTTTTTCTAAACATATTTATGTCAATGTGTTCCAAGGTTACAATTTGCAGTATTAAGACATGCAGATCCCTAGCTGAGTAAATATGTGTCAGGGATCTAAGACTAGTTTCACACTAGCGTTAAAACTATCCGGCAGAGGAGCAGGCAGTTGGAAGTCATCATATCCACACAGTCTGGATTCTCCTTTTCCACCCCAAAGACCATTGACTATAATGGGATCCAGGCAGTTTCCGGCATGAGTGTCAGGATTCAGCCTGACGAATCCCAAAATTCATACCAGAAATTGCCCGGATTGCCTCCAGTTCTTATTATAGTCAATGGGGCCTGATGGTGCTCCGGCCCTATTCAGCTATGAACTCTGGCGGGCTGATTGTTTTCTCTGCCATTATTTCAAACATGGAAAGAAGAGGGGAAGAGGAATGAGCTTTTAGATAGAGAAACAGTCATTCTCTCTAATAAGATAGATTACAAAGTATCTTATATTCACCTTTACTACTGATTTATCCAAATCTGATGAAGGTAAAGTGACTATTTATAGAAGAAAACAATGGAAACAGTTCCTCTACTATTACAACAAATCTTTTAAGGTTAAACATATATTAATATATCACTGATTTCATTTTAGCTCACACAATGCATCCAACACATTAAAAGCCGTGCAAATAGAATAAAATCCCATATATGGTAGGATAGGAAAGTAAAAAGTATCTGCCCAGTACTTACTATACTGGCCACTGCTGGTTTGGTAGATAGGTGTTGGTACAGTTACTGTTGTAATGGCTGGAGCAGATGTCTCCTCCTCAGACTTTTCTTCTTCAATTCTTGGTACACCAGGGGCATCTGAAGACAAATCATTTAAGATTTTTCTGTGGAAATAAAATTTCAAAAAATGTTCTTAATCTCTCTTTCTGGTAGAAGAGGTTCATGATAAAATGTACAACTGGGTGCTACCAGTTGGCTGTAAATCCTTGCACAGTCTGACACCAACAGCACTGATCTGACAACGTCAGACTGCAGGGACACACCCCAACTGGTAAAACCCAGTTGCACATTTATTCCTAAACTTAGTAGCAATAAAAGAAGTATAGCACAAAATACAGTCAAAAGACGAGATGCTCTGGAATTGTCATTTCCTGTAGAAGACAATTGCTTACTAAATGAGACATGTCAGGAGCGGCAACAAGTCTGATTTAACGTATGCAGCAAATGATGTGGTGGTGGTGTTAACTCAGAGTTATGTGAAGCCTCCTTTTTTGTTGGGTGAACTGTACTAATGTGATATAATGTTACAACCCCTTACCCACCTCTGCCATACATATATAAGAAGTCGGGGTTTAAATGTGTTGTCCGTTCGGAGGCTGAGCAGGCACCATAGCTGCTGGCTGATTTGTTTTTTTTTATTGTCGCTCCACCTGCGCGCCCCCCCCCCCCTTAAAAAATGTATAAAATGTGGTCAAAAAGTCACACAATTTAAAATGGTATCAATAAAGACAGACGGCCTCACAAAAAATGACGCCTCACACAGCTCCATAGATGTCAATATAACAGGTCAGTTTTACTCCATAGGGAACGCCATAAAACCAAAACTCAAAACTACGGTGGAATTACTCTGCCCCCCCCCCCAAATTCACCCCATTTATATATTTTTTCCAGCTGCCCACTGCATCATATGCAATATTAAATGGTGCCATTAGAAAGTACAACTCGTCCCGCAGAAAACAAGCCCCACACTTCTATGTGAATGGAAAAATAAAGTTATGGCACCGGAAAGGTAGGGAGTAACGCAAACAAGGACAATCGCAAGGTCTTGAAGAGATTAATTGTTTGAACATTTATAAACTTAGTGATACTAATTATGTTTAGCCTGTATGTTTCAGGAGGAAACCAGACAACCCCCCAGGATCCACCTGAAATAACCAAAACATACTGCAAGTACTTACTTCACAGATACCAAGCCACCCCTCTGGTTCTTCCCAGCCAGGCTCAAATTATCCAGCTTCAGCAGTAACATGTCGACAATACGTGACTGCTGCAGCCAACCACTGGCTTCAGTGATGCATACGATGAGGCCAGCGATTCGCTGCAGCAGTTGCATGTTGTCGACACAATCACAACTGCAGATGGGTAAAACAGAGCCTGGCCGCACAGGATCTGTGAGGCAAGTACTTACCTGTTCTTTATTTCGTTCAGATCCTGGGGGCTGTCCACTTTTCTCCTGAAACCAGAAAACCCTGTTAAGATCTATAGTGTAGTGTACACAGCATATTGAAAATTTGCATCGTAGGACTGAAGTGACATTATTAGCCATTGCATGCTATGTGACCCTAGAAGACCCATTTAATGAATTATGAAAATTTGCCTGGAGTTTCTCTTTAAGTGCATAGAGAACATCTCAGAAGTAAGGACAGAGTTACCAGCTCTTAATACCTGTATGATGGCCGTCTTGACAAGATTTCTCTGCGCTTCTGAGAGTCTGTAACACTGTCTACTGATTCTTGAGAATCTTCGCTTTCTGCAATTGTGGAAATCTGCTCAAAAAATAAAGACAGTACATAATCGTCTATTGCAAATTATTTTTCTTTGTCCTCCCACTATAGTGGATACATAAGCAATGGCCATGGCCTGCTAAAGGCATTCAGAAAAAAGCTAATACTCGACAAGTGTTCTGAGGGTACCGGGGTCCCCGCATAGCAGAAAATGGACAGGACCTGCACTCACTAGCTGCAGTAATAACCTACCTCTGGCAGTTATTGGCTGAGCGGCAGGAGACTTGAACCCCTACCAATCAGATATTGATGACCTATCCTGAGGATAGGCATTTAATATCAAGCTCCCAAAAAAAACCTTTAATTCCACGATTGTGGGTTTGCATATACCATATTTTCCTCTTTATAAGGCACCCCCCCCCCCCTAAAAAAAAAAAAAAAAAAGTGGGGGGAACATGGCTGTTTGTCTTATAAAGGGAATACTAGTGATCGCTTTCAACATGAAAGCACTCACTAGTATCCAGGAGGTGCAGGGAGCGGTCACGGTAGCACTGCACTTTTTCTTATTCACCTCCTCCAAAGCATAGGTGTGTCCTATAAAGCGAAAAATACGGTATATACATTGACACTACCTTCACTTATTGTTGAGAATGGTTCCACTGTGTAGCCATGCATTTTTTGGCACTTTACTGCAATGCTGCTTCCTTCCACTTTGTACGGCTGGATTTGATTCAGGTTTGTCTACAGCTGACCCCGATAGAAGCTGAGCATCTTTTCTTGGAGAAAACACTATTCTCAGAGCTTGCCCTATTTCTTGTAGTTTGCTATGAAATAAGATTTTCTAATTTTAACTAAAAGCATCAATAATGTGCGATCTACTTTTGTCCTCATATGGTTTACTTCAAACATTCAGCATCAAAACTTATTTGTGGTATCATGACCTTAATAAATGTATTTAAAGGGGTTGTCTGCTTTTTACTACTGATGGACTATCCTCAGGATAGGTCATCAATATCAGATCGGTGGGGGTCCGACTCCTGGCCGTTTGAAGAAAAAGCAGCACTAATATGAGCGCTGCCTTCTCTGCTCTGATTACCTGCTCGCCACAGAAATTGCAGTGGTGAGCAGGTGTAAATATAAGTATTGCGTCCCTATTCATTTCTATGGGACAGGTCTGTCTGTTCAAGTGAATACTACAGAGCTGTCCCATAGAAGTGAATGGGGACGCCATTCTTGTAATTACACCTACTCACCCCTGCAATTGCTGCATTGAGCAGGTAAACCGAGCGGAGAAGGCAGCGCTCGTACAGGTGCTGCTTTCTCTTCAAACAGCTGCTCAGTAGAGGTGCCGGGAGTCAGTCCCCCATTGATCTGATATTGATGACCTATCCTGAGGATAGATCATCAATGTTACAAAAGAGGACAACCCCTTTAATTTATTCTACTCAGTTCTGTGATATTGAGTATTACACAGTGGAAGTTAAAACAAGACTGTGCTGAAATCAATTTATTTATGCCATGTGTCAGGAGTAGGGACGAGCGAATTGATTCTAATGTATCGATACATCTCATCCCTACTCACGAGCAATCTTTAGACTGCCACGTAAACAAAAAGGAACAGTTTCATCAGTTACTCCTTAGTTCGGGGACTTAATTTCAGTAAATTCTAATAAAAGTGAAACACCTTTCTGGAATGTTATTGTGTGTGTGACCTAATATTTGTCTTGCAAAATCAGTTAAAGAATAAAGGATATGAAAAGACTCACTTGCACGGTCTGCACTTGTGGAGACTGTATGACTGACGGCTGGGCAGCTTGAATAACCCCGTGTACCTGTACTGTCTGTCCATTCGGAAGCTGGACTAATGTAACAGTTGGGGCAGACGACGTTGCGTGTGCAGCAGCCATAGAAACCTAACAAGATTGCAAGAAAGTCTGTTATGGCAAAATGTATGACATTTCATATACACTTTAAACATGAAAATGTGACTCGTGTCCCCATGAAAACGCAGTGTAATCTGCCAGCAGCATGTTATACAGCAGGAGAGGATTTAGTATAACCTGTATTTCATTCTAGGCTTTGCAGTCAAGGAGGCGGTCCTATTAGTCATAGATGGGTGCCTGTCAATCACTGATAGGACCGCCTACTTGACTAGAATGTGCTGGGATGTCAACTAGGGATGAGTGAATCGACGTCGGATGAAACATCCAAAGTCGATTCGCATAAAACTTTGTTAGAATACTATACGGATAGAGCACTCCGTACAGTATTAGAATGTATTGCCTCCTATAAGCCGAAGTTATTACTTCGCAAAGTCTTGCGGGACTTCGGGCAATGACTTCAGAAATTAATTTCTACTGTTAAAACCTTTTACCGAACTCGGGTTCGTTTCCAAGTGCTACCTTGGAACTGAACCAGAGCTCGGTAAGACATTATTTACCATCATTCTAAGTTTTATGCGAATCGACTTTTGATGTTTTATCCAAAGTCGATTCACTCATCCCTAATGTCAGAACACAAGTTATTCTAAAACTAAGTCAGTCTGCTCATTTCCGCCTGCACCTCAGACACCATGTTCAATGCGACAGCTTCACTGTAGAATGAACCTGCCACCATGAAAATGCAGTAGTCTGTACATGGGCTGTCAATCACAGATACGACCACACACACAGCTACTAAGCTAGGATCGAGCAGAGATTTAACAAATTATAGGCGTTGCAGTATCTTTTCCCATAAAACTACATATCAATCCGCTCAGCTCCTCCTGCTCTATAACATGATGCCCACAGACTGCACTGCATTTCCAGGGTGACAAGTTTACTTTAAAGGGATTGTCCAGTCTTACATAAATAATGCTTAAAGAGGACCTTTCATCAAAACATGCAATGCAATCTGAAATCACTATGTTATAGAGCAGGGGAAGCTGAGCAGATTGATGTATATATTTGTGGGAAAAGATTCAGTAAAACCTGTAATGTATACACTTATATCTCTGCTTTTTCTCCCTCCTGTGAACAGCTATCGGTACAGGAGGGAGGGGTTATCAGTGACTGACAGCATTGTGTGTATACGTGTTGTGAGGCAGTGACAGGCCTCATGGCTGATGGGAGAGAGGAATAGCAGGATTATCCATCTCTTTCCCATCAGTGGGCAGGCTTGAGGCAGCAACAGGTGCCACAATGAACGGAGCATAAAGCGGTCCTTAAAGTGAGATGGGTGTGTCTTGTGTGGTACAGAAGCCTGGAGTGGTTCTGTGCGTGGTCTGAGCTGGGATTAGCCTGAGGTTTGGGGGGTCCCGCGACACCTAGGGATAAGGGTCGCATGGTCAGCGTCGGGTGGATGACTAGACCACAATACCCCCAAAAGAAACCGGTGAGGTAACAGCCAGGAGGCTGATGGACATTAGGCTGGGAAAGCTGCATGGGTTCCGGTGTGTGAACGGTGACTTAGGTGAGTCAGGGATATACTATGTTTAGGTAGAGCCCAGACAGGCAGGCTTTCATTTTGTTTTGTATCGTTTGTTTGTGCTTGTGCACAATAAAGCACGAGTTGGGACATAAAAACCTGTTGTCTGCGAAGCTTTTGTGAGGATGATCCCCGGAAAGAAAGCTACCCCTCAGTGTCCATACAGAGATAGCTGTCAGTCACTGATACCTCCTCCCTCCTGTACCGATATATCTGCAGCCCTGTGAAGTGCCAACTGTAAAAATTACAGGTTTTACTGACTCTTCCCACAAAACTATATAATCAATTTGCTCAGCTTCTCCTGCTCTATAGCATGGTGCTTTCAGATTGCATTGCATTTTTGGTGACACGTCCTCTTCAAAGAGCATCTGTTAGCATGACCAACCCTAGTAAACCAGGCATATTGGCTGGTAGGGTTGCTGATGCTAAATAAAACAGAACCTTTCTTTTCTAGTAAGCTTCACATTCTATCTGCTTAGCTGCTCCGCGGTCTGTGAAGCCGCTGGCACCTCCACTTCTGGGTGGTCTGACACCACTGGCTTCACAGACAGAAGATGAGCGCGACTGGGAGGACGGAAAGTTCTGTACGCATACTCCTCCCCGAACAGCACTCGCTCCCTTCTGCAGAGGCTCTACTGCCACCAACGAATGCATACGTATAAGCCACTGCACATTAGCAAAATGATGCGGGAATGCATGATTTTGCTAAAACACACAGACACCCATGACTTTTTACACCATAAATAACAATGAACCACCAATGAGTAAGTGAGCCACAGCACAGGCACCATTAGACAATGCTATCTAGCCCTGTCAAAGGGTATGGTGTAGTGTACTGAGTACCGAGGGGCGTAGCAATGCTCCAAGAACTATGCCTACCCCTTGGTGCTCTAACTGCCTAATGTACAAAAATGTAAAAGTCCATATATCTCCGCAGCAAAGCAAGCTAAAAAGAAAAGAAAGGTATTGTTTTATTTAGCATTATTAACCCAACCATTGTAAGTGAAACAAGGACATTTTCCAATATACTTTGTTTCAATTCCTTAATATTTTGAAGATATTAGTTTGCTTTGAGCGAATAAAGATCATGTTTAGGCTTCATTCACATCACAGCTCAGCCTTTCCGTTCTCCTGCTCCGTTTAGGAGCAGAACGTAAATGACTGAAAAGCCACATAACTAACACCAAACTGAGCCATTAGGACCCCATAGACTATAATGGGGTCCGTTAGGTGTCTGCTCAGAAGATGATTTTTAAGTGGAGATAAAAGTTGTGCATGCAGGACTTTTGTCTCCGCTTAAAAAATCATCTTCTGAGCGGACACCTAACGGACCCCATTATAGTCTATGGGGTCCTTAGGCTCTGTTCGGTGTCAGTTATGAGCCTTCTTCATCCTTTCCGTTCTCCTGCTCCTGAACAGAGCAGGAGAACGGAAAGGCTGAATGGTGATGTGAACGAAGCCTTACCTGCAGAGACTGAAGTCGGTGCACATCTAGCCATGCTCTCAGCTGAGAACTGGATACAACTGTATGCAGTCTAGACCAGGGCTGCACAACCCGCGGCCCTCAATATCCTTCTGTGTGGCCCCAACCATTTGGGAACAGACATGTATGTCTATGTCTTGTGGCTGCTCACATGCATTGTTTATGTATTTTACCATTTGATGGAAATCCTGGAGGTGTAACCAGACATATATGATATATACTGTATGTTCCATATGCCATAAATACAGTATTTCAGTTGGTAATACACCTTGAAGTTTTATTATTGGCCCTTGGAATTGATTCAGTCTGGCAATGTGGCCCCCAACCAGAAAAGGTTGTGCCCCCCTGCTGTAGACAAAGTCCTGTGAACTAAACTGAACTGGAGAATGACTGCAGAGATTGTTGCATCTGCTGCCATTGAACGGTATATAGTTTAGAGAGTATTTCCTACCCCGGATATGACTCTATACACTTCTCAGCTGAGAGCAGGACGAGTTATGTACCTGTTCAACCTCTGTATGTAAAGAGTGTCTGCATTCACTGCAAACTTGTCTTGAAAATGGCGAGCAACTGAAAGTAAGGGGGAGATTTAGCCTGGGCTGGTCTTGATATCCCCTGTGCTGCTGGAGGATGTGCCTAATATATGACAAGGCTCATGCCTCACTGTAAATTAGGCGCAGTCCGTGCGTTGAGCTGCTGTAGATTTGTGGCTTCATTTGTACCAGAAAACTGGTGTAAATGAAGAGAAGTTTGGCTGGCCATGTCCCTTTAGGGAAAGTGGTGAATGCAGTGTAAAATCTGAGAGATGCGACAACTTATTAAAAAAATGACAGTTAAAAAGTCGGAGAACACATAGTTTGGGACTTTTTAGATGCAAGGGAGATGCGGATATATATACACACACAATACAAATAGCAATTAAAGGGTTGGCCAATTTCTAATTTATTTTGTCAAAATGCCACACGGTCATGTAATGTTAATACAAGCATACATGTATCCTGTTCTTTAGCTAAGCTATTGGAGGACCCCACCTATCACCCGCCACGTCCATAGTCTGCAAGCTGGCAGTGACCTGTTCCCCAGTCTGCTCCTGGGAACCTTGTATTCTGCCCAGGTGCTGAACAGAAAATGGACGTGTCCAGTGCAAGTGCAGATACTGGGGATCCTGTATCTGTGCAAGTTCTAGATGCGGCCATTTTCTGTTCAGCACCTGAGCTGAATATAAGGGTACCAGGAACAGCCAGAGAAAGCGGTCACTATGGACGCAGCGGGTGAAAGTTAAGTAGGGCAGCAGTATACAGCGTACATGGCGCATACACGACTGTATTAGCCATTTTGACAAATTAAGCTTTACTATCCTAAAACTAGATAATTCCTTAAAGAGAAAAGGACTTTTACTTTATAAGTTAATTGTTAAAAGATCAAAACCTACTCCACAATTTGTAATTGCGCTATACCTGTGCTAATGTCGCAATCTGTGGCTGGGTTTGAATAGTCATTTGTTGGGCTTCCGCCTCTGTCACAGCCGCATCTCCACCCTGCTGTGTCTCTGCTCCAGATTCCATGGTCATTTAGTTACCTAAAAAGTAGATCAAATATATGCTGATCTTTACTATAAAGTGGAACAATAAGTAAGCTTTACTGCACTTCTTATTCCTGCTCTCCATTGAGAACACTTGTACATAAGCCCAAGTGTGCATGTGTATGGGAGGATGGGCAAGGAAGGGGGGAAGGGCCAGCAGGAAAGGCTGTCGACTGAAAGCAATCTAAAATGTATGACTAGCTTTACTTTTAGTATAAAGCCTAAATTGTAAAGAAAAATTCCACTGTTACCAACATTTAGCCACTTAGCCCTGGACACATACTGTGTAAAAACTACATTCAGCCTATCAGCTAAAGTGCGGGTTCCTAAAATTCCGTTAGGTGATGAAAATCAAGTAGAATTCAGAAGCCTTGAAAGAACACACAATGGTGGAGACGTTTCTCCAAACAATTACGCTGGAACTGAACGTGCAGAGAAACAGTAGCGTCTCATTTTACTCCGTGCTGTAGATAAAGGGCATGGAAGAGAACATACAACCGAGGATTGTAGGAGCTGAAATGTATTTCTCAACAGGCATAAGTGGTTTTAGGGAATACCATGGTTGTTAAATCGGTGCTACTGAAGTGAAAGGAGAAAGCCACCTCTCCATTCCTGGCTGTGACAAGGCCCCGTTCGAGACTGGTGCGGGCTCCACCTCTGGGACCTGCACCTATCAGACATTTACGCCATGTCCTATCTTTGTATGCCATTTAATTATTTGCACAGATATAAGATATAAGGGCTCATGTACACCACGAACGTGCTGCGTTTTGCGGTCTGCAAAACACGGATGACGCCCATGTGCCTTCCACAATTTGCGGAACAGAAGCGGCGGCCCATCATAGAAATACCTATTCTTGTCTGCAAAATGGACAAGAATAGGACATGATCTATAATGTTTGCGGGGCCACGGAACAGTATGCTATTCACATATTTGAAGTGAATGGGTCCGCATCCGAGATGCAAAAAATGCGGCTCGGATGCGGAACCAAACCACATTCCTGTGAATGCGTCCTAAGGGAAAGAGCTGCACCTGTTGTGTTTAGAGCCGCACCTGGTTTTGGCTAAAATCACTGATCAAAACACTGATGTGTGAATGAGGCCTTAGGCTGAGATCACATCACCGATGAGCTTTACATTCTTCTGATCCATCAGAAGAACAGGACAAAAAGATGCATTATTTTAAGCATTAGTTTGTACCACTGGTCTGCTGGTTTAATGTGTTACAGCAATATGTGCAAACTTTCTGGGGATAAGCTCATAATGTGTGGCACAAGGGCATAGAAGCTGCACACAAACATGACACTACATTTCTGCCCCACGTCCAATCACGTTTGGTGTACAGCGTCTGGCATCAAGACTTTATTGCACTAGCGCTACACAGCGGGAGAGGTAGCCTCTAGAAAGTGAGGGGGCACTGGTGGAGCTGGGAGTGAGACGCTGTGCAGTACACACACCCTGAAGCCAGGCACTGTACACTACACGTGACTGGAGGACATTAAAGTCAAGCAATGCACTCCCGCGGAAAACTCGCTCATGTGAAAGGGGCCTAACTCTTCATATCTTCAACCGATTTTTAATGGCTATATCTCCCAATGTAGAGGAGATCAAGCTATGTATCTGGTCTTTTTTCTTTGACAGCCTAGGTCAGTGATGGCGAACCTTTTAAAGACCGAGTGCTCAAACTGCAACCCAACACTCAATTATTTATCGCAAAGTGCCAACACAGCAATTTAACCTGAATACTACAGTCCAATATAGTATAT
This sequence comes from Bufotes viridis, assembly GCA_033119425.1. Classification (NCBI taxonomy): domain Eukaryota; kingdom Metazoa; phylum Chordata; class Amphibia; order Anura; family Bufonidae; genus Bufotes; species Bufotes viridis. The sequence continues at coordinate 91,284,128 of CM065595.1, forward strand.
CTTCCATGTACTTTATCATTTAGCTATAATAGCCTGCCTACATTCAGTGCTCTGCCTGTGCTGTTCATACTGCGCCCTGCGCTGATGAATGGCAGGAGAAGTCTAAGGCGTATTGGTACACCATAGACTTTTTCCAGGGCGTTGGTGCCCACACAGAGGGCTTTGAGTGCCGCCTCGGGCACCCGTGCCATAGGTTCACCACCACCAGGGCTGTGGAGTCGGAGTCGGAGTCGAGGAGTCGGAGGCAATTTTGGGTACCTGGAGTCGGAGTCGGCAAAAAATGGACCGACTCCGACTCCTACTAGATTTAAATTGGAATAAAAAAAAATTGGAATAAAAAAAAAAGCAAGTTTAAATGTCCCAATTCAGATAAAGTTATAATTAATTACTTCTCTACTGTAAGAATAAAGGCCAATGCATGCAGTGCGTCACGTTACCGCTAAACAAAGACGTTAAGTGACCGTGAAGAAGCATGCTTTTCATATGCTTTACTATGCAGTTAAAGGGACACTGACAGGCTGATATATCTGCTGGTATTCATCAGAGGATTAGGAATACAACTAGACGACTGTTACCCCCAGTTGAGGTTTACTTGTGTTTAAAAACGTTTTAATCAATATGCTAATTCTCTACCTTTGTGCCCAAGGGGGCAGGCGCACATGTAGAGTACTGGCAGCGCTAGACAGGACTAGGTAGCGAGGAGGAAGAGAGAAAGCTGGCACAGCCTCAGCAGACGAGGCTGCTGCCAGCACTCTACACGTGCGCCTGCGCAGGAATTCAGCGTTCGGCTAGCCTGAAAAAAAAGGCCAGTGCAGTAATTAATAACGAGGGGAACAGCGCTGGGAAGCTGTACTCGGCGCGGCTGGGCACAAAGCCGCAGGAGACGCTGCCCCATTGGGCACAAAGATAGTGAATTTGCATACAGATTAAAATGTTTTTTAAACACAAGTACAGCTTAACTGGGGTAACATTAGTATAGTTTTATTCCTAATTCTCTGATGAATACCAGTATATATATATCTTTAGCTGGAAAATCAGCCTGTCAGTGTCCCTTTAAGGAGCGGCAATACTCACACTTTCCATTGTCTTGTGGTCTGCTGTTACAGGGACCCATGGTTATCCTCGCCTCTCACTGATAACTGATTAAGGACTGGAGACACTTGTATAAGTGAAGGGAATGGATAGTCAATAGTTCAAGACTGAAGCTGTAAACCATTTGAAAAACTGCTATCATTCAGCTAAGGCTATAAAACATGTAAACTCAGATTGTTAGCTTAAATTTTAAACATGACTATGGGATTCTACTAGGAAAATCATGTTTTAAAATAAATGCCCCTTCCCCTGCCCCTTCCTGGATCCTCCTACTGCTCTATCTTCAGCAGAAGATCAGCACACAAAGGAGAAGGAAGCAGCTTCTGCTCAACTACCTCTCTGTGCTAGAGAAGATTAGAAGAACTTGGTGGAACAGCTTCGTATTTGCATATTAAATACAGAGGAGTCGGAGTCGGAAGTTTCAAAACCTGAGGAGTCGGAGTCGGACAATTTTTCTACCGACTCCACAGCCCTGACCACCACTGGCCTAGGCTGTCAGCAACATGCTAGTTACATCAAATGGTGAAAAAAGGCATAATAGCTTTTTTTAAAAGCTGATCAATAAGTTATATGCACCCTAAAATTGTGCCATCCCACTAGAAAAAAGCCCTTATACAGCTATGTCAGTAGAAAAATTTAAAAAAGTATGTCTGAATACAACTAAAACAAAACAAAAATAAAAAAACAAAAAGATTTTTTTCTTCTCCACCTTCCAAGAGCCATCATTTTCACAGTTGTTATGGGGGCATGATTTTTGTGGGACAAGTTGTATTTTTAATGGTATCATTTAATTGGGCATAGCTTGTATCGGTGTTTTTAATTAGCAAGAGACGGCATAAGTGTTAACCCCTACTTGGCCTCAGTCTGGTTGCTGAGACCAAACTTGATCACCGTCTCCCCTCCTGACGTGTCAGTTTTAGTAACTCCTCGTATTCTCCATATAATACCAATTCTGGAACATCTTTTCTTATGACTGTGTTGTGCCATTCCTATATTATTCCTGCTAGAATTTTACTAATAAATTGCCAGAAGTCTGCAGTACAGGTACTGCTGGTGTTACAAGCAGTGGGTGTCTCTGACTCTGTCCAGCCGGTGTCAGACTGTGCAGGGACACAACCCAACTGGTAACACCCATCTGTACAGTTACTGCAAGCTGCTAGCAATTCATTCCTAAACTTCTAGTAGAAATAAAGATACAGATGCTTCAGAATTGGTATTACATGGGGAATGTAAGTAGTTACTAAAACTGACATGTCTGCAGAGGTTATAGGTCCTTTTGAAATCCTTTCACAGTGCAGTGTTGCATGGCGGCTTTTACTGCTGGGCCTGTGGGATGGTGTGGCCCAGTGCTAAGGGTGCTTATCTTCACAGCAGAGGTGCTGTTGGTCAGATTAGTGAAGCGATTCACGCGAAAGGCCACTGTGACATAGTAAGTGGGCCGATGTATTTTGATCAAACCGTATATATACACACATGCGTATAAGTTATGCCTTGCCGCGATAGATTAATGTGTAGCACATAAAATCCATGTCTTTCTCTACAGTTTTTCCAACAGAGCAGATTGATAAGCAGTTTTGGGAAACGATTCAGTATAATGAATCCGCAACACACTATGCCGGCACTCCCCATAGAGATGCAGGCTGCGGACAAGAATAGGACATGCTCTATCTTGTGCTCTCCGCATCACGTCCGGCCCCATTCACAATGAATGGGTTCGCATCTATTCTGCAGAATTGCAGAATAGATGCGGACGTGTGAACGGGGCCTTATTCTGGGCTTACGAGTCCACTATGTGGTCCTAGTGACTGACAGCATGCTCACACTGGGAAACCTGCCTATCACTCTCTACGTAGTTTCTAAGCCCAAAATGAGCAGATATTTAAATGAATAATGTTTTCCAGTGACGATATATATCAATCTGCTCTTTTACTTAACGCCAGAACGCATTTTCCTGGTTCCTTTAAACGAACACTTAGGACACTATGGCATTGTTTCATAAACAATGTGAATGGAGTCTGAAAGAACAAAACCCTATCCAAACAGCAATGACAAGCTGCCATAACCCTGTAGAGAACCTACTCACAATAGCACTGGCCTGGATGCAAGCAGGTAGTCTCTCTTTCTGGAGTCAGAGGGAAGGAGCTGGGGAAAGTGTATGAACAATGGCTGGTAGTGGATACAGACTTGTGGATTAGCGTTTAGGCAGTTAGTGTCATGTTCACATTTAGAGATTTAAAGCCTATGACAGAGGAGTATTTTCATACAAAGATAAGGTCATTAGCGTGGAATGGTTTACTCACTGTATTCACACAGCAATGATTTACATAACACATGCCTGTTACTACATCGTTCACATTGCTTAATCCCTCGGACACTGGAGTTTTTTTTCGTTTTCCTTCCCCGTTTTTGCCAGAGCCATAACTTATTGCGGGAGACTTTTTAATGCCACCATTTAATATGGCATACAACGTAGTAGGAAGCGGGAGAAAAATCCAAATGGGTGGAATTGGAAAAAATAGGCAATTAAGCCACAGTTTTATGGGTTATGTCCCTGTGGAAAAAATAACCTGTGCCCTTTATCCTCTGGGTCGGTAGGATTACAACAATACCATGTGTAAGTTTTTTGGTGTTTTAATACTGAAAAAATTATAATTTAGAAAACGATTTTATTTTTTATTTTTTTACATCTCCATATTCTGACCCCCATAACATTTTATATTTATGTCTACAGAGCTGTGTGGGGGCTCATTTTTTGGGGGACTTTTTGATCACATTTTATAAAAAATTTGGGAGTAAGAGAAGAAATGAGAAATATTTTTATATTTTTAACAGTACGGGCATCTTTGGACGCAATGCCCATGATGTTTATATATATATATATATATATATATATATATATATATATATATATATATATTTTATTGTTTATGCATTTATTTTTTATTCTAGGAAAGGAAGGGCGGGGGGGAATCATTTTTTTTTATAATTAACTTTTTTTAAAACTTAAAAAAAAAAAATATTTTATAGCCCTCTAGGAGGCTGCAATATACAGTACTTAGATCTATTACAACTTAGGCTACTTTTACGTTTTTGGACGGATCCGTCATGGGATCCGCAAAAACTGATCCGTTACAATAATACAACCGCATGCATCCGTCATGAACGGATCCGTTTGTATTATCTGTGACATAGCCTAGATGGATCTGTCATGAACTCCATTGAAAGTCAATTGGAGACGGATCAGTTTTCTATTGTGCCAGTGAAAATGGATCCATCCCCATTGACTTACATTGTGTGCCAGGACGGATCCGTTTGGCTCAGTTTCGTCAAGCGGACAGCAAAACGATGCAGGGAGCGGAATGGAGACTGAACGGAGGCAAACTGATGCATTCTGAGCGGATGCTTTTCCATTCAGAATGCATTAGGGCAAAACTGATCCATTTTGGACCGCTTGTGAGAGCCCATGGCGGATCTCAGAAATGGAAAGTCAAAACACGAGTGTAAAAGTAGCCTTATACTGTATTCCCATAGAATGAAAGTATAGGCAGATTTTGCAGATATCTCATGTTGGCCTGCCACCTGCTGCTCTAATACACTGGGACACTCAGCGTATTAGAATTAATAACCGGCATACCCGATCACCACACAGGTTTTCGTCATTTAGATGCCGTTGTCTCACTTGACCACGACATCTAAAAAGGCTTAAACTAGTGCGATCAGCATTATTGCTGGTCGCGGATATTAGCTGGGGTCTCTGCTGTTTGCAACAGCAGAGACCCGCTGGACATGTCGCCCACTGCATGCGTGTAGCTCTAGTGCTAGAAATACTCATCTTCATTCATTGTGTAATAGAGGGAACGGCTCTCACTAAAAATCAACGTAAGGGCAGCATATTACTGGTACAGATGTGTATAACTAGTAGGCAATAGAGCACAAGAAATTGTAGAAACTGGCTAACAGGTGGGCTGAGAGCAGTGGATTCATAGCTAAGGAAGTCTTCTCAGTGTGTCCCAGGAGATCAGGGATATCCCACCTCTTACTCCTGTGCAACAATCATTTCTAGGTTTAGTGCTCCTTCAGAAAAATCTGCCAGAAAATACACAGGTGTGGATTTTTACAATGGTGTGGATTAGGGTGAAGGGTTCTTTGTGAATTTAGATGCAGATTTCTGTAAAGATTACTTCCCCCATTTAAATGAATGGCCAAATGGCTTCTAAAACACATTATTTATACTGATTTTGCCACAAACAGTGGATCGTCTGGTGTTGGGACCAATAGTCAGCCCATGAAAACAGGCCTCAAACCTTGAAAAGAATTATAAAAGTCAAGACTAGATAAACTTGCTCTAAGGCCTTATTCACACATCCGTTGTGTTTTGCGGATCCACGGAGCCGCAAAACACGGACACACCGGCAATGTGCATTCCGCATTTTTGCGGACCGCACATTGCCCGAACTCCATAGAAAATGCCTCTTCTTGTCCGCAATTGCGGACAAGAATAGGACATGCTCTATTTTTTTTGCGGAGCCGCGGACCGGAAAATCGGCGGCGCACTCCGCAAAATCGGATGCGGAGAGCACAGTGTGTGCTCTCCGCATCGTTCCCAGCCCCATTCACAGTCAATGGGTCCGCATGTATTCCGCAAAATTGCGGAATACATGCGGACTACATTGCGGATGTGTGAATAAGGCCTAATTGTTAATCAGCAGAGTTTTGTACAAGTTCCTCCCTGTGACTTGGAGAGGGAAGTGTTGCGGTCCATGTTCTATGTTAAATTTTTCAAAAATGTAGCAAACGTTGTGGTTTTCCAACAAATGAAAAAAATATTACAGCAATAAAAATTAAATGACCACAAGGTAAGAATACGTTTGGGGGGGACGGTTAGTCAGACATAGAAATAGATTCTTTATACATTTTTTCTGTTTTAATTTAAATGTGAGGCATCGAGTCAAGGAACGAAAGCGCTTTGATAGATTACCAACACATCCTCTAAAACATGCGCCTCCACCATCCATTCTGCAATCAGGTATTCATAAATTCAAACATACCGTATAAATGCTTCTGTTAATAGGCTGGCATTCATTAAGATTACTTTAGAAGATCCTCGCCTGACCAGGTTCAGGAAACGTTCTAGAAAGGATTAAGTTATCAAAAAGATTAGAATAGTTCACTCATCAGCATATGACAGCGAGTATGTAAAGACAATGCAGACAAGACAAGTCGCAAGTAATAATCTGATGGGTTTGTTCATACAACTACGGGTGATTATTGCCATTTGGAAAACGTTAAAAGGCTATGTACACTTTCAGAGGCACTTTTTTTTTATGATTGCATGTTACTCATTTTTTAGCTGTTCTGTCACAAAGGGTTAACTGATTTTCTAGCTGTGTGACTGGTCCTTTCACTTTCAGCCAGTCATCTAATAACCCTTATCTCTAAACTACTAATAAGAGGTCATGAACACTTATTTAATCCACATTGTCAGTAAGATAAGAACTGAGCTATAGTGAGTGTTTACCAGGTCAAAGAGCAGAGATAAGGAGCCTGTCAGCTCCTGGTGTGACAGAAAATCCAAAGGGTGCTACTAGTGCATGTCAGCTATGTACAGAAAAAAAGGATGCCTTAAAACAGGGCTCGACAAATCCCAGGCGCCAGGTATTTGTCAGCCCGTTCTGTCAGGTGGCCAGGCGCAGGGCCGGCGCGGACTAGGAGCGCTGGCCCCCTTCATGCTGCAGCCGCCCGAGCGCTCTGTATAGAGCCTCAGGCGGCTGCAGCACTGCCCGGGCTGGCGCGTCCATGAGGGTGCACCGCCCGGGCACGGCATGAAGAGAGGGACTGACAGGAGGGAAGCGCTCAGCGCTCCCTCCTGTCAGTCCCTCATTGTAGCGTGGCCGAGCCCTGTATGGTCAGCGGTACAGGAGCATCTGTCACCTGTACCTGGTCGGACTGACATGAAGTGCACACACAGTGTGCACTTCATGTCAGTCCGCCCGGTACAGGAAATTAAAGCTCCTGTACCCGTGGGACCATTCAAAGCTCGGCCACGCTACACTAGAGGCAGGGGAGGAAGGGGGAGAAAGTAAATGACAAGGGGGGTTTGGAGAAAGTGAATGACAATAGAAAGTGAATGACAGAGGGGAGAAAGTGAATGACAAAGGGGGAGGGAGAAAGTGAATGACAAAGGGGGGAGTGAATGACAAAGGGGGTTGAAAGTGAATGACAAGGGGGGAACGTGAATGACAAGGGGGACGTGAATGACAGGCGGGTGAGGGAGAAAGTGAGTGACAAGGGGGAAATGAATGACAAGGGGGTGAGAGAAAGTGAATGACAAGGGGTGGGGTGGTGAGAGGAAGTGAATGACAAGGGGGTGAAAGTGAATGACAAGGGGGTGGGGTGGTGAGAGGAAGTGAATGACAAGGGGGGGGGGGTGAGAGAAAGTGAATGACAAGCGGGGAAAGATAATGACAAGGGGGGAAAGAGATTCACAAGACGGACCCCTCTGCCCTCCCCTCCGGAACCTGTAATCCTTGTAAGGGTTTCCACATGTCATGGCGGCCGCAAGTGGCGATCACTTAGACGCTGGCAGCATCTGACGTGTCATATAACCTATTGAAAAGGGGAAGCATTATGGGGGGCCCTATATACTCGCACATTATGGGGGGCACTATGGAAAACAGGGGTAGGAACACTATGGGGGCATCTACTGGGGGCCCTATGTACTGGCATGCATTATTGGGGGGCTCTATAGAGAAATGGGGGGAGCACTATGGGGGCATCTATTGTGGGCTTTATGACGCGGCTCCGCCTGGCTGCTAACTTTTTTAGCTGGCTCCTAGATTCAAAGGAAATTTGTCAAGCCCTGCCTTAAAATATATATTTTTAGCTCAAAATGAGTACAATGCAATAATAAAAAAAAATTGCCCCCAAAGGTGCACATACAACCATGGCCGTAAGTGTTGGCAGAATTTCTCCCAGAAAATTATTGCAATTACACATGTTTATTTCCTTTATGTGCATTGGAACAACACAAAAAGCAGAGGGAAAAAAAAAAAAAAAAGCCAGAAATTATATAATTTCAAGCAAAACTCCAAAAATGGGCGGGACAAATTTACTCGCACTCAACGTAATATTTTGTTGCACACCCTTTGGAAGAGATAACTGAAATCAATCGCTTCCTATAACTATCAACAAGCTTCTTAAACCTCTCAACTGGAATTTTGGACAACTCTATTTTTGAAAACTGCTCCAGGTCTCTCATATTTGAGGGGTGCCTTTTCCCAACAGCAATTTTAAGATCATTGCTGTCCACTTAAGAACTCTCCAGCACTTTGTACCCATCCTTTTCTGGGTGTTTCTTGAAGTATTTTTGGGGTCATTGTCCTGCTCGAAGACCCATGACCTAGGATGCAAAGCCAGCTTTCTGACACTGGGCCCTACATTGCGACCCAAAATCTTTTCCAGTGCCAGAGGCAGCAAAACAACCCCAAAACATCTTTGAACCTCTGCCATATTTGACTGTAGGTACCGTGTTCTTTTCTTTATAGGCCTTATTCTCATGATGGGCTTTAGAAAAAAAAGCTCCATCTTTGTCTCATCTGTTCACAAGACATTTTTCCAGAAGGATTTTGGCTTGCTCACGTACATTTTGGCAAACTGCAGTCTAGTTTTTTTATGTCTCCGTGTCAGCAGTGGGGTCCTCCTGAGTCTCCTTACATAGCACTGACGCTGATGCACCCAGAGCCTGCAGGACAGCTTGAATTTCTTTGAAACTTGATTGCGACTGCATATGCACCGCCCAGACTATTCTGGAGTAGCTACAGTGCCTTTGGCTATAAATTTCTTTATTATGTTGCACCCCGTGGATAAAAGGAATATCAAGGTTGGAGATGGACTTGCAACCTTACAATTGTTGACATTTTTCCACAATTTTAGTTCTTAGACAGTTCTCTTCTCCTCGTTCTGTTCTCCATGCTTAGTGTGGCACACACAGACACACAATGCAAAGACTGAGCAAACGCCTCTTTATCTGGTTTCAGCTGTGATTTTTCTATTGCCCACACCGGTCACTTGACACAGGTGAGTTTGAATGAGCACCAGATGCTTGAAACAAAGTTGCTTACCCACAATTTTGAAAAGGTGCCAACAATTTTGTCCGGCCCATTTTTGGAGTTGTGTGTGAAATTATGTCCAATTTGCCCTTTTCACTTTTTTATGTGTTGTTCCATACACACAAAAGAAATAAACGTGTATAACAAAACATGTGTAACTGCAATAAATTTCTGGGAGAAATACTTCATTTTCTGGAAAAATTTCAGGGGTGCCAACACTTACGGCCTAGACTGCCGCCTTTAAAGGGTCTGTTCAATATCAGACACCATTTTACAGTTTACGTATAAATATATTCTACGAAAAGGTGTGTCAGTACTCGTCCAAGTGAAAAGCGACTTTGGGTAGTAGTTTGTCTTGTGGGTAGTATGATGAAAACCTACCAGTTAGGTTAAATCTATATGGCAAAGATGGTCAAACAAACTAGATATGCTGTTAAACACTGGTAATAGCAAATTACAGAGTTTATTTGTTTTACTTTGCTAAAGAGATTGGTAAAATAATGACATTTAAAACTTGCCTTCCTGTGCTCCTCAAAATTAGCGCCGACAGGTTGCAGCCCATGACATATTATTGTGGCTGCAAAGGTGCCGTCCTGTATACTGCTGCAGCAAATTACTGGCCTCAGTAGTGTAAGGTACAAATGATTTGCTGTACCGGTATATGCGATGTTGCTGGCTGCAGCCACAAGAATACCTCACTGGCTGCTGTCAGAATCAGAGTGAGTGAGTGCAGGTAAGTTTTAGGGTCCAGCTACACGGCAACATTTTTTCGCCCAAATCCCATTCACTATAGTGGGGTCTGTCGGGTTTCTCCATTTTGTCGGACAAAAGGCTCCTGCAAACAGTAGTATTTTGACCGGAATCTGCAGAGGAAGCTCCTGCCAGAACCTCCACCGCAGGTGTGGAAGAAGCCTAAGGCCCCTTACAGACGAGCATGGACGGATTAGGTTCGGATGCGTTGAAAACTGCGCGATTTAGCAAGCAAGTACATTTAGTTTTGTTTGCGATCGCGTTCAGTTGTTATTGCACGTGTGCAATGCGATTTGCACGCACGTGATAAAAAACGGAATGTTTACAAAAATCTCTTAGCAACCATCTGTGAAAAATGCATCGCATTCACTTCTATGGGGCCAGCGTTGCGTGAAAAATCGCAAGAAAATAGAACATGCTGCGATTTTCACACAACACACAAGTGATGCGTGAAAACCAACGCTCATGTACACAGACCCACTGAAATCAATGGGTTCGGATTCTGTGTGGGGGCAATGCGTTCGCATCACACATTGCACCCACAGGGAATACTCGCTCGTGTGATAGGGGCCTAAGTGTTTTTATCAGTCTTCTGGTAAAATCTGAAAACTCCTTTAATATAGCAATAACCGTATAATTTACATGAATTATAGCTGCATCCACTTTTATGACCTATCCTGAGGATAGGCCTTCAATATTGGAAACCGGACAACCCCTTTAGAGGACATGTCACCACTCCTGACCTGCCTGTTTTAACAGCTAGACTTTTTTCGTTTTTTGTTACATTACAGCCTTAAATTCAATGTTTTGTTAATCTGAATTTTATGTGATGGAGTAGAACATAATAGTCTGGTTGGTAAAGTGAAATGAGAAAAATAAAACTATTGTTTAGAAATAGAGAACAGAAAATGTTATATCAGGACACGAGGCTTCTCATTATGCGCGACTTTCTCTATTCTGAACTGCAGCAACTAAAGACAAAACATTAGTAATCATGAAAAAACTTGACTAGGTACAACCTAGAATGCTGTATATGCAATAACCAATGAGGGCAGAGTACAGGTAATATCAGGTCCACAGGTGCAAACGCCGCCCTCTTTCTTTAGCTGCTGCTGCAGTTTGAAGTCAGATAAGTATCGTCTCTCTATTACTTGTAATATTACCCTTATTATCGACATAGTTCTAATACATTTTATTTCCATTACAAGTTCAGTGGTCTCTGTGACGACGCAGGGTTAACCACTGCGTGTCACATGACCTACACCAGCTGGTAATCAGCTGCTCTGTGTCTCTTCAGAATTTCTCCTCCGTCTTTCAGTGTGAGAGGATCTCTCTGACTGGAAAGACTCGCCTGGAGCTACTCCTATAAGTTACCTCACAGTGTATGTTGTACTTATTACCTGATAGTCGCTGCCACCTTGTAGTTTCCCTCCACAGGGCAGGTAGTTTATTATATAGCAGTAAATTATTGAATTTGGCTCTTTTTCATTGGTGATACCTTATATCTCCAGTGTGTCACACTTTGGCCAGTACACGTATATATAGGATACCTCAGCTATCTGGTCCATTGTATTTCCCAAGTGTTTTTTCCATATAAACTATAGATAATATATACATGCAATATGTCTGAGGAGCAACCAAAAAATGCAGACATTGAATATATGTCAGGAGCTCAAATTCAAGAGATGGTTGATTTATCAGTATCTCGCTCAGTGCAGTCCGCACTGCGGTCGGCCATGACTAACATACAAGAAACTATATCAAATTCAGTTGCATTGGCTATTGCTCAATTAGCCCCCAGGTATTCTCCTCATATGGCTCCCAAAACACAGTCAGATTTATTTTTCTCAGCTGACGATACTGCAGTTACATTAGTCAAGGGCTTAAAAAAAATCTGTTAAAAAAGGGACAGGTCAAGACCTCTATGACGGCTCACGACAATCGTGTAATAAATTTACTGGTGCGCATACATCGCACCCCCTACTAATACTAAACGGGCTTGGACCACCACTACAAGGGTGAAGCCAGATTCTTTTGTCAAATATTCAGACATATTCGATACTATTCTGATCTAGATGGGGCCTCTGATTTTGATGAGGACCGTCCCCAGGATTCTACCAGTACCAAATCCTTAATTTTAGATAGCAGGGGGACTCCATTTTTCAACCCCTCTATGATAAAGCATCCCCACTCCGGAGAGTGGGTCCCTAATACACAGGTCAAAAATTCATTTCTACATGGTTGAACAAAAGCTTGGATCGGTCCTCATTAACTGAGTTTTCTACAGCTACCCCTGATATAGACCCGTTATTAAATATCTTTTAAAATCGGGTAAAAAGCCCAAGAAGGAATAGACCATTTATTTAGAGCAGCTCAAGGCAAACTTTTAGATGTATTGGGGCCAGTCACAAAAATTCTAGACCTCACAGAAGAGGCTTCTATCTCAGGCCATCTGATAGATCTATCCACCCTAAAAGGATGGGTGCAAAGTACCATGTGTTTACTAGGGAACGCTAACGCAGCCCTAAATGCTGAACGTCGCAGATCTGTTCTGATGCGACTGAATCCCCAACTGTCGCACCTGGCGACCTCCGAACCTTCGCCCCCTACTGAGGGACTTTTGTTTAGAGAACCATTTTTGAAGGAAATCAACAAGTTTGTGGGACTGTTTTCATCCCTTGATAGGGCACAAAACAATCTGAAAAAGTCTTGCAAGAAAAGATTTTCAGTTCGGGTTGGGAAAGGTAGTAGATAACAACATCGAGGCTCGTTTTAGTCAGACAGTCTTTTACTGCACCAGTTGTCCAAACTACCCCATTTTTTCCCTACCGGGGAAGACCGTAGCATGCCAGAGGACAAAGGGGATTCTCCAGACCAAGAGCTCCTTATCATAAGTCAAATTCCTCCTTATTCTTCCCAAATACCATTCGGAAGCAGATTACTCCATTTTTTTACAAAATTGGACTACAATTTCTTCAGATTGTTGGCTTCTAAACACTGTTTTAGGTTTCCATATGGACTTTGTGTGACCTCCAATCCAGTGGAGCCTTCCCCTTCACATTCATTTTTCCTCAGATCGATCACTGATAGATCTAGAAATCAAGAAACTATGTTCCAAGAAAGCTATAATCCAAGTTCCATCTACACTCATTCGGCTTTCTCAGCAACTTCATTCTTGTGAAAAAAGGAAGACGGAGGTTTTCGCCCAGTGATAAATTTACACCTCCTAAACAACTTCGTCCAATACAGACATTTCAAGATGGAAGGAATCCATCTTTTGAGGGATCCTGTCCTTCAGGACGATTGACTAATAAAGATAGATCTGAAGGATGCTTACCTTACAGTCCCAGTTCATCCTTCTGCTCAAACTTACCTACAATTCCTTTGGAACAATCAGAGATGGCAATTCACTTGCCTTCCATTCGGCCTTTATTCAGCCCCTTGGTGTTTTACCAAACTCCTAAAACCCGTGGTGGCTTCCCTCCGGTCTCGAGATGTCCGTCTCATCATCTACCTAGACGACATCCTCATTATTGCAAACTCGGTTTCTCTACTTTGTCTCCACATGCTTTGGACCCCATCTCTCCTAACGAATCTCGGATTTCTCATCAACTTCGAGAAATCAGTCCTTTCTCCTTCCCGAGAAGTGGAATTCTTGGGCTTTCTAGTCAACACCCAATCAGCTATGTTGAGTCTTCCTCCCAAGAAGCTGAAGGTTATACTGGAGAGAGATTCGATCCATTCTCAACAAGAATTTGATTTCCCTTCAGACAATCGCTCGAGTTGTTAGCCTTCTTTTGGCTTCCATCCAAGCCATCTTCCCAGCACCCTTACATTACAGAGCACTGCAACGTCTGAGGATCCAACATTTGAGGAATGGATTAAGCTACTCAGACTAGGTTCTTCTCTCCTGGGACGCCAAAGAAAAACTTATGTTGGTGGCTCCAACATGTTCAGGATTGGAATGGGAAGACGATCTTCAACTCCAATCCAGAACTGGCTATAGAATCGGATGCCAGCCTGTCAGGCTGTGGTGCCAAATGCGGATCCAAGTGCACCGGAGGAAAGTGGTCTCCGTCCGAAGCTCACCTACACATCAACTGTCTGGAACTCTTGGTTGGGTTTTTCACCTTCAAGAGCTAAGAGCTTTGCATCCGACGGAATTCATTGCTGTATCCTCCTGCATATGGACAACATTTCGGCTGTCCAGTACAGAAGTCGCCTGGGAGGCATAACATTCTTGCCGATATTGCCAAAGAATTTTGGCATTTTTGCCTGGACGGAAATATTGTGATCAAGGCAGAATATCTCCCGGGTCTCTCCAATGAGATAGCAGACTGGAATTTTAGTTACCTCATCGATTCAAGCGATTGGCAATTAAACCCAGAGATCTTTCACCTCATTAACTCTCTCTAGGGTCCTTCTTCAGATAGACCTATTCGCGTCATGTCTGAACTGTCAAATTCCCCGCTTCTTCAGCTGGCTTCCTGACCCCGAAACTTTGGGAGTGGATGCCCTCCTCCATTCCTGGCCTTGGGACCCTCTTTATGCCTTCCTTCCTTTTGCCCTGATACCAAGGGTCCTTCTTCAGGTTTCTATTCAGAAGTCGACTCTTGCCCTAATCACTCCATTATGGCCAACACAATCGTGGTTCCCACAAATTCTGGGAATGCTAATAGAAAATCCACGGATCATTACTCACTCTTTGAACCTTTTATTAGACCCCACCGGTAATCCTCATCCCTTAATCTCATCGAACCAGTTGTCTCTTGTAGCCTGGTTCATCTCGGGCCTTCCGGACCTAGGGTTGGGCAATATACCGGTTCCTACGATATACCGCGGTATTAGAAAACAGCGATATTGCGATATCACAGTTTCCTAATAATCGCGGTATTCTGTGACATCATCCGCTCTGCGGCGCCTTCCCCACCACCCGCACATTAAACATGATTAACGGCGCCAGCGTCCCTGGCTCCGCCTCCTCCTACCCGGCCAGGTCCCATCCCCGACTCCAGTCCGCTGCGCTACGCCTATAAAAGTGTGGGGAGGGAGGGGAGGGTTAAAGATTTTTCCTGCGGCTGCCTCGCTCCCATATTAAAAGTCTCCGCCCCCCAGACAGAATTACCAGACGAGGAAGGCAGCCGTGGGAAAACTCCAGACGCCACCACTCCATGTGAGTCACTGAGCCCTGTCCTGGCCTACGAGGAGTGAGTGACTGAGTGACGTGAACAGTCCAAAGGGCAGCCACAGGTGTGTGTGAGGAGGGACTGAGAAGGAATGGATTATAGTGAAATGTCTTCTTGTGCCCTGCTGCTGCCTGGCCTTCCCTTCCTCTCTGTAGCAGCATGAGCATCACCAGTAGTAGGGAGGGAGAGCATTAGGGAATAAACAACCATGAGACACTGTCCCCCTCCCCAAACACAAGAAGACATTACTGTATGTATTATACTGAGAAAGAAGGAACTTAGAGTGACTTAGAGGCACAGTATAATGTCTCCCCCTTGTGGCCCCATAATGTCTCCTTGTGTGGTGGCTGGCTGCCCCGTTACAGTATAACGTCTCCTTGTGGCTGCCCCCATACAGTATAACGTCTCCTTGTGGCTGCCCCCATACAGTATAACGTCTCCTTGTGGCTGCCCCCATACAGTATAACGTCTCCTTGTGGCTGCCCCCATACAGTATAACATCTCCTTGTGGCTGCCCCCATACAGTATAACGTCTCCTTGTGGCTGCCCCCATACAGTATAACGTCTCCTTGTGGCCCCCATACATTACATTTCTTCTAAATGGGCATTTATCATGATATATATCGTTATCGCGATAAATTTCTTAATATTGTTATCGTGGCAATATTTTTGATATCGCCCAACCCTATCCGGACCTGACTTTGCTTTCTCAATCAACTAGAGACCTCCTTTCCAAGGCCTGGGCTTCGGGTATCAGAAAGGCTTACAGATCAGCCTGGAGACTTTGGGCTGATTGGTGCATTGGAGCGCATTCAACTCGAGAAGTGGTTTCTACCAAACTCATACAATCTGGTGGTTCTTTAGCCGACCTTCTCAAAGCGGCCAACTAGTCCTCCGAATCTACCTTTCGGACATTCTATTTCAGACCTGACCCTCACATATCCATGTCTCTAGTATAGATGTTAAAAAATTTATAATGAGGTTATCATCTTATGTTTATGATGTTGAGGTTTAAACTCGCATAATGAGAAGCCTCGTGTCCTGATATAAAATTTGAGATTTTCCTAGCTGCTTGTGCAGGAAAATATGGATTTTAATAAGGACACAAGGCGAGTATTATCCCGCCCATGTTAATCCATCCCTATATTTTCGGTTCTTATCTTTCAGTAACAGATACCCCCACATCGGCTATTCTCCCTCAGATACCTTGATGGATGATGCCACACCTTCTGGATTTATTCTATCTTCAACCCTATGAGATTTACCTCTATCTACAAGAACTGTTTCCTGTTGTTACCCTACTTGTTCACTACAAGTTTCTGATGTTATCTCTGCTGTTCCTGATTTCAGCGATACTTTCTTCATAGAGACTTCTCCATTGGATGTTATATATCTGTTTGCTAAAGAAAGAGGGCGGAGTTTGCACCTGTGGACCTGATATTACCTGTACTCTGCCCTTATTGGTTATTGCATATACAGCATTCTAGGTTGTACGTAGTCAAGTTTTTTCGTAATTACTAATGTTTTGTCTTTGGCTGCTGCAGTTCAGTATAAAGAAAGTTATGCGTAATGAAAAGCCTTGTGTCCTTATTAAAATCCATATTTTCCTGCATAAGCAGCTAGGAAAATCTCAAAATTGCCATATGCGTATGTATTCACCCCCTTTGTTAATTGCAACCAATTACCTTCAGAAGTCACAATTAGTTAAGTGATGTCCACCTGTGTGCAATCTAAGCGTCACATGATCTGTCATTACATATACATGCAAGAGGCATCACTAACCAAACACTGTCATGAAGACCAAGGAACTCTCCAAACAAGGGACAATGATGTTGAGAAGTACAAGTCAGGGTTAGGTTATAAACAAAAAAAATAGCCAAATCTTTAATGATCCCCAGGAGCACCATCAAATCTATCATAACCAAATGGAAAGAACATGGCACAACAGCAAACCTGCCAAACGACGGCTGCCCACCAAAACTCACGGAACGGGCAAGGAGGGCATTAATCAGAGAGGCAGCACAGAGACCTAAGGTAACCCTGGAGGAGCTGCAGAGTCCCACAGCAAAGACTAGAGTATATGTACATAGGACGACAATAAGCCATACGCTCCATAGAGTTGGCTTTATGGCAGAGTGGCCAGAAGAAAGCCATTACTTTCAGCAAAAAACAAAAAGGCAAGTTGTAAGTTTGCAAAAAGGCATGTGGGAGACCCCCAAAAGGTATGGAGGAAGGTGCTCTGGTCTGAGGAGACTAAAATTGAACTTTTCGGCCAAAGAAAACACTATGTCTGGCGCAAACCCAACACATCACCCAAAGAACACAGTTCCCACAGTGAAACATGGTGGTGGCAGCATCATGCTGTGGTGATGTTTTTCAGCCCCCGGGACTGGGAAACTGGTCAGAGTTGAGGGAAAGATGGATGGTGCTAAATACAGGGATATTCTTGAGCAAAACCTGTACCACTTTGTGCGTGATTTGAGGCCAGAACGGAGGTTCACCTTCCAGCAGGACAATGACCCCAAACCAGGGTGGATAAAAATTTATTTAAATTGGATGCTTTTTGAGGAAAATATATTAACATCTAAAGGTTATTCCATCATGAAATAAAGAATAGTTTTTTAAATTATGTAGAATAAGTTTGTATAGGTTTAATTTTTTGGTAAATAAATTCCATTAATCCATTCCCAATGTCAGGCTCTTCCAGGGGTTTTTGTAAGATTATTGGGCAGTTTCTCTGCCTACAAGATATTATCACAGATGCTTGGGTTACTTTTGCAGTTCTCAGCAGAGATCACAGCCTCTTCTTCACAGCAAAAATGTTATAACATGAACAGAGTTGAGAAAAAGACCTTAATCCGAACTTCTACAAACCTATGAAATCCAGAATCAACCCCTTCAGTGCTGAATTTAAAGAAGTCTAGTGAATAGAAACAATATTTTTTCTCCTTCCTAAGTGCAACAAAAAAGTTGTCCAAATATGAATAATTACGGTAACCTATTAAACTGGGGACAAAATAACTAATATGAAAAGTTGTTATTCTAAAAATCTTCATCTAATTGCATATTATAAGTTAAACCAGCAAGAATTAATCTTTATGTAGAAAACTATGATTTAAATCAAGCCTTACTGACTAGTGATTTAAATCAGTTTGATTTAAATCAAATCCACCCTGCCCCCACAGATGGGATGCACAGCTGCAAGTGATAAGGCCCCTTTACACCGGACAATTCAGCAGGCGATTGTCAGAAAGGAAGCATTGATCCCAGCAAGCGCCTGCTCATCAGTGAAGGAGACCTCTACATTTCCAATTCCCCATACAGAATCATTGTTTGTCGGCAGCAGAGCGCGTTTAGACGGCACTATCTGCTGCCAGCGGCTCTTTCAAACGAGCGTGTCTCTTGCGGGAATTGCGAGTCGTGTGAGAAAGGGATGGTGCGTTCTAAACTTAGGAAGCGCATAGCATTATCATGATTGATACTGCCGCGTACCTCTGACTTGTCTGTAACAGAACTATACATAAAGCTGTCAGTATGATTCTAATACTGCTGTTTGCCTCTGTCTCACCTTTCTGTATCAATCATGATACACGACGAACGCTTGTTAGCAATTATCTGGCCGAGATTCGGCCTGTGTAAAGGGGCCTAGAGAAGACCATGCAGGTGGATCCTGCATCCTGCCAATTGATTGCAGTTGTGCAAGTAATAGAGATATTACCTCCCATTTCTGATACCGGAGAGCAGGCTGTACTGGTGCCTGCGGCTAGGACAGGTCTGTTATAATGATTTGCTGGGGTGCACTTGGCTCATCCACTAATAATTAGTGTTTATGGCGTGTGCCACAAGACGCTTGTAGGAAACCCCCTTTATGGATGATTTGACACACCGCCATTTTAGGGAGAAATGGTGCAGTGTGTATCATGGCTTTTTCTTTTGGTTAGAATCGCTGCTGCCAGATGCTTGCTGAAAGTCAGAAAGTTTGTTTCTTGTTTTTTTTTTCATTTGTGCCATTTTTTTTCCCCCCAGAATGCTCTATTGCACCTTTTCCCCATACAGGCCCTTTTCCATTGACTTCTCCTGGGGGATGGGGGGACAACACAAAAAAAAAAAAACTCATTGAAATTCATGGAATTTTTTTTAAACTCTCTCTGAGATCGCAGTTATGTTTGTACAGGCGTCATAAACAGGCAATCTTACTATCTTTAAAAAAAAGGTCTCATTCATATAGAGCCTCATGCTCAAAACCGTAAATGTTTTGTGGTCGGTAAACCATGGATCCCAGCCGCGTGCGCCCTGCCCTTTCCTGTTCCGCACTATTGTAGAAAAGCCTATTCACGTTCGCAATACAGACAAGAATAGAACATTTTCTATATTTTTCTGGAGCCGCAGAGCTCCTCGCAACCGGGAGGGTTTATTACAGTAGCGCTACGATTCCCAGGTATTGTTATCAGCTATAATATTTGCCTTCCTATCTTATAGTAGACCACTGTTTGGTCACGCATGTAATAGGTTTTATAGGCTGTAATTGCTGTATTAACATTCTTGCCTGGGTATGCTCTTTTTTAAATGTTCCTCCTGGTGAGCTAGTAAGCCACTAGCCATAGCTACCATCTGATGTTGCCGCCTTTTTCCATTTTATATTGTTCTATAGTATAATTTATTGATTATCTTAAAGCTTTTCAGGTCAAGAAATGCAAAAACTGTGTGGGGTGGGGGGAACATATTGTTGATGAACTAAGAGGAAGGCTTAGAAAAATACAGTGGGGCAGATTTACTAAGGCAGCCTAAAGATACGTGAAAGTGTCCATAACGGAGAATCGCGTTCACACAGGAAAAACTCATCTGAAAGAGGTCTTAGACCACAGCTTGGTATAAATTACGACCGAAATTTGCATTAAGCACTGGTGACAATAAAGAGCTCATGTCACATTGAATCGAATGTTTGTCAATAGGGTTGCGATGTGACATGCTACAACTGATCGTTGCAGAGAATTCGACATGAATTTCTGGTCGCACACAGCTGCCATCACAGACCACAATGCAGGTCACCTGCAACGTGGGACTTGGCTGTGTTTTTATAGCCAAACCACAGCTCCCAGGTAGTCACGCGACAGCAACTTATTGTGATGCTTCTGAGACTTACTGTTGACACATGTCGCCGTGTACCCCAATCTAAAACTTAAAGAGGTTCACTAAGAATTTAGAAAATGAACATACATAAATATTACTTTATTAATATGTTCCCAATTACCTCAGCCCCTCCTCCTCCTCCTCTTCTCTCTGTCCATTGGTGGCCAGTGCGCCCTAAGCCCCCCCTGTCCACAGTATAAAAAACATTGGTGGCCAGTGCGCCCTCGCCCATCCCCCCACCCCCAGTATTAAAATCATTGGTGGCAGTGGCCACAGGGTCCCCCACCTCCTCTCTTCTGATCGGAGCCCCAGCAGTGTAATGATCCTGTGCAGGCCGGAAGTCGGGATAAGAGATCAGAGGAGTGCGCCGCAGGACGGAAGTCAACTCCCAGCAGAAGCGCGAGTCAGGCAGTCAGTGGCTGAAGCAGTAGTGGGAGCTCCTGTCTCCTCACATGGTGGCAGCCAGTGTCCTGATAGATAGCCCAGCAGGTAGTGTGTGGTGACTCCCCCTGGGTGAGGAGTCAGCTATGCTCTCATGTCAGGCTTCAGCTCTGCTCCTTCTCCCTGGCACTGAAGCTAGGAGTGCTGCCAGGTTCCAGCCACCCACTCTCCTTGAATGGGGGGTGGGACTCCTGCAGTATGTCATGTACATTAAAGGGATTCACTGCCGCAGTATGGCATATAGTATATACCGTACTGGGGTAGTGAATCCCTTTAATGTACATGACATACCGGGGCAGTAAATCCCTTTAATGTACATGCAATACTGCGGAAGTGAATCCCTTTAATGTACATGCAATACTGCGGAAGTGAATCCCTTTAATGTATATTATACATTAAAGGGATTCACTACCCCAGTATGGCATATATATTAAAAGGATTCACTGCCCCAGTATGGCGTGGCTGCCCCCATACAGCATAACGTCTCCTTGTGGCCCCAGCCCCCATACAGTATAACGTCTCCTTGTGGCCCCCGCCCCCATACAGTATAACGTCTCCTTGTGGCCCCCGCCCCCATACAGTATAACGTCTCCTTGTGGCCCCCGCCCCCATACAGTATAACGTCTCCTTGTGGCCACCGCCCCCATACAGTAGAAGTGCAGGACAAGTAGATTGTCATGAGGGACAAGTAGTTTTTTCACTCTAATAAAGCTCTATTAGGGTGAATAAGACAAGGGATGTAAAGAGCCCAGGTTCTAGCCGTAAGGGGGGAAATGGTAATTAAAAAGTAAAAAAATTAAAAATAGTAAAAACAAAAACACCAAAATATTAAGTATAAATTAACCCTTTTCCAATTTTACATATAAAATATATAAACAATAAATTTTAAAAAAAACATATCGCCGTGCCCAAAAAGGCCAAACTATAAAAAAAAAAAAAATTCCAAAAATTAAAATGCACAGAATATCGGTATAAAATATCGGCTATCAGCCTGAAAGTTCACAGAATATCGGTATTGACTCTAAAAAAAAAAAATATCGGTCGATCCCTAAAAATAACAGAAAAGGTCAGTGTGCATAACTATTCACCCCCCTAAAGTCAATACTTTGTAGAGTCACCTTTTGCGGCAATCACAGCTCCAAGTTGCTTTGGATAAGTCTCTATGAGCTTGCCACATCTTACCTCTGGGATTTTTGCCCATTCCTCCTTGCAAAACTGCTCCGGCTCCTTCAAGTTGGATGGTTTGTGCTTGTGAACAGCAATCTTTAAGTCTGACCACAGATTTTCTATTGGATTGAGATCTGGGCTTTGACTCTTGTGACTTTTCTACATAAAGACTAATTCTTGCTGGTATAACATGCAAGTAGATGAAGATTTTTAGAATAACTTCTCATATTTTTTTTTATCCCCAGTTTAATAGGTTAATCGTTCATATTTGGACAACTTTTCTGTTGAACTTAGGAAGGAGAAAAAAATATTTGGGGAGACTTATCAAAACTGGTGTAAAGTACAACTGGCTTAGTTGCCCCTAGCAACAAATTAGATTCCACCTTTCATTTTACAAAGAAGCTCTGAAAACTATTAGGTAGAATCTAATTGGTTGATATGGGCAACTAAGCCAGTTCTACTTTACACCAGTTTTGATAAGTCTCCCCCATTGTTTCTATTCTATTCACTGAACCTCTTTAAATTCAGCACTGAAGGGGTTGATTCTGGATTTCATAGGTTTGTAGAAGTTCGGATTAAGGTCTTTTTCTCAACTCTGTTCAAGTTATAACATTTTTGCTGTGAAGAAGAGGCTGTGATCTCTGCTGAGAACTGCAAAAGTAACCCAAGCATCTGTGATAATATCTTGTAGGCAGAGAAACTGCCCAATAATCTTACAAAAACCCCTGGAAGAGCCTGACATTGGGAATGGATTAATGGAATTTATTTACCAAAAAATTAAACCTATACAAACTTATTCTACATAATTTAAAAAAACTATTCTTTATTTCATGATGGAATAACCTTTAGATGGTAAAAAAAAATTCTCAAAAAGTATTTTATATAAAAAAAAATAAAATTTAAATCCAAAAAATATGATTTAAAAAAAAAAAAAAAAAAAAAAAAAAAAAAATCATTGTCCACCCTGATTCAAGTATAGGCAGCGGATGCCAGCAGCAGTATCACAGACCCAGCACCCGGCCTCAATAACTGTGCATGCGATCCGTGGAAATTAACCCCTCAGGTGCAACAGATTACACTGCTGGGGCTCCGATCGGTTACCATGGCAGCCAGGACGCTGCTGAAGCCCTGGCTGCCATGGTCAGCTCCCTGCTGCTGTGTGCAATATGCACAGGGCAACAGGGAGTGTGAAGTCCTATTCACCCTCATGGATCACATAGATAAGGTAAAAAAACAAACAAAAAAAAATAAAAATACTAAAAGTTGCACCCTTTCCCTATTTTACATATAAAACTTACAAACAATAAAAAATAAACATATTACATATCACGACACCCGAAAAAGTGTGAGCTATTAAAATATTTCTGCTGCGGTGAACGACGTAACAGAAAGAAAAAAAAATATTAAAACTGCGCAATTCGCTGTTTTTAGTCACCCTGTCCCCCAGAAGATGTCACTGGATGTAAGAGGTATGTGGTTCTGTATTCTCCTATATGTAGAGGTGGCTCACTACTGTGACCTGTGTCATCTTCTCCTTCAAGTCCTTTTTTAATTATAATTCATGCATTTTAATTTTAGCGACTAAATTTTTCAGTTTAGGAGCCAATGTCTCCTGGTTATTTTTTTCAGTCTGGAGCCCTGACACACTTGGGTTCCTATGGCAACTCACTCTACAGCAAGGGCAGAAAAGAGGTTAAAAACAAACTGCTCCAACTTCACTGGCGGTTGCCATCTTCAAATCAAACAGTTGTAGTTTAAAAATTATAAATCCTACAGCGAAGAGCTTTATATTGTGAGAATCACAAGACCCAGACCTACATTTTGATGCATAGTATGTCTCTGAAATATAAAAAAAACGAAGGCACAGTCGCAGTTTAGAAAGTGCCCTTCAAATTTGAGGTGGCTAGAGTGGAGTTTTAATGAATGTCAATGGACGTCGTGAGTTGCAAACAAATGGTCATTTTGTGACAACTATCAGGACTATGGCTTAGCTGTGGACATTGTTAGTGGCAGCAGAGATAGCTGAACATTCCCACTCTAGTTTTGAACATTTAGCCATTCATTCCCATGGGACCAATTTCGCCACAAAAATGCCGATATTTCGTAAACCATTCGGCGAAACGTTCCACAAAGTAATAGCACACCAATCGGAAACAATCCGCACGTTTCGGTATATTACTTACTGTCTATGTAGTGTAAAAACTGTGGGAGGAGTTAGGGTTGTAAATTTGGCTATAATAATATGTGAGATAACAGTAAGTGGTCTTGCCATGCAAGGATTATTGGTTGGTGAGTTCTCTGAGGTAAGAACATCAGCTCCAGTTGTTAGCTGAAAGACTACGGGACATATAATACACAAGGCTTTTTTTCTACTGTGGCTCTTTGGTTCTCTGGCAGAGGTAGTGCTATATTTTTCCAAAACAGTAATAATACTCCTCAGCATTTTTGAGGAGTATTTTCAGCCAAGGACATGAACGAAATAAGTTTATTTTCTGGCCATAACTTTTATTTTTGTGTCCTATGTAGCCATATGAGAGATTGTTTTTGATGGGCAAATTGTATTTTCAGTGACACAATTTTGGGGGTTACTTAAGTTTTATTACCATTTTTGGGTGGTACTCGGAGGAAAGGGGGGGGGGGGCTATTCCACCACTGGTTTTTGGACTTTAAATTTGCGGCATACCTGACAAATATGTACAGTTGTGTGTTTTTTTACTACTTTTGCCCAATAATAGCATGTCTCGTTATGCCACTGCATTCCCATATAGCATAAGATGCTATATATGTGTCAGCCACAGTGCCCCCCCATAACAGTGCGTCAGCCACAGTGCCCCCCCCATTACAGTGCGTCAGCCACAGTGCCCCCCCCATTACAGTGCGTCAGCCACAGTGCCCCCCCATAACAGTGCGTCAGCCACAGTGGCCCCCCCCCCATAACAGTGCGTCATACAGTATAACATCTCCTTGCGGCTGCCCCCATACAGTATAACGTCTCCTTGCGGCTGCCCCCATACAGTATAACGTCTCCTTGCGGCTGCCCCCATACAGTATAACGTCTCCTTGCGGCTGCCCCCATACAGTATAACGTCTCCTTGCGGCTGCCCCCATACAGTATAACGTCTCCTTGCGGCTGCCCCCATACAGTATAACGCTCTCCTTGCGGCTGCCCCCACACAGTATAACGTCTCCTTGCGGCTGCCCCCACACAGTATAACGTCTACTTGTGGCTGCCCCCACACAGTATAACGTCTACTTGTGGCTGCCCCCATACAGTATAACGTCTCCTTGTGGCTGCCCCCATACAGTATAACGTCTCCTTGTGGCTGCCCCATACAGTATAACGTCTCCTTGTGGCTGCCCCATACAGTATAACGTCTCCTTGTGGCTGCCCCATACAGTATAACGTCTCCTTGTGGCTGCCCCCATACAGTATAACGTCTCCTTGTGGAACGTCTCCTTGTGGCTGCCCCCATACAGTATAACGTCTCCTTGTGGAACGTCTCCTTGTGGCTGCCCCCATACAGTATAATGTCTCCTTGTGGCTGCCCCCATACAGTATAACGTCTCCTTGCGGCTGCCCCATACAGTATAACGTCTCCTTGCGGCTGCCCCATACAGTATAACGTCTCCTTGCGGCTGCCCCCATACAGTATAACGCTCTCCTGCGGCTGCCCCCATACAGTATAACGTCTCCTTGCGGCTGCCCCCATACAGTATAACGTCTCCTTGCGGCTGCCCCATACAGTATAACGTCTCCTTGCGGCTGCCCCCATACAGTATAACGTCTCCTTGCGGCTGCCCCCATACAGTATAACGTCTCCTTGCGGCTGCCCCATACAGTATAACGTCTCCTTGCGGCTGCCCCCATACAGTATAACGTCTCCTTGCGGCTGCCCCCATACAGTATAACGTCTCCTTGCGGCTGCCCCCATACAGTATAACGTCTCCTTGCGGCTGCCCCCATACAGTATAACGTCTCCTGCGGCTGCCCCCATACAGTATAACGTCTCCTTGCGGCTGCCCCCATACAGTATAACGTCTCCTTGCGGCTGCCCCCATACAGTATAACGTCTCCTTGCGGCTGCCCCCATACAGTATAACGTCTCCTTGCGGCTGCCCCCATACAGTATAACGTCTCCTTGCGGCTGCCCCCATACAGTATAACGTCTCCTTGCGGCTGCCCCCATACAGTATAACGTCTCCTTGTGGCTGCCCCCATACAGTATAACATCTCCAAGTGTTTTTTTCTTCTAAATGGGCATTTATCGTGATATATATCGTTATCGCGATAAATTTCTTAAAGGGCTTCTGTCACCCCCACTTATGCAATTTTCAGTAGCTGACATTAGCTACTTGCTAATGTCAGCTGAGTTCAAACATATGTTTCATACCTTTATTTGAGTTTTCTATCTTCTAAAAATCGTACTTTTATAATCTGCAAATTGTCTTCGCTACCAGCAAGTTGGGCGCCGTTACGGCACAGGTGCGGGATTTCGGCTGCAGACAGGGCCAGCGGGAGGAGGAGAGCGCACTGAAAAAGTGGGGGTGACAGAAGCCCTTTAATATCGTTATCGTGGCAATATTTTTGATATCGCCCAACCCTACTGTAACGGCTGGGATGACTCTGATCCCTGCAGTTTAAAGTGAAGGTTCTGTTCAGGCGCGAAATCACTGGCAGAGATGGTCTTAGTGATCAGATATAATTCTTCTTTTATTAAGTAAATACTTAAAAGGTCGCAGAATGTCTTCACAATCATGTAAGATTAAAATTAGACAGTTAAAGGGATTCTGTCACCACATAACTCCTCTAACCTAAACATATGCTCATGTCCAGGGTAATCTGAGGATTCCTAAGCTGGCCTTATTAAATCGAACTGCGGCTTTATTTTCCTAAAAAACAAGTTTTAATAACCTGTCAATTACTTACGGTGCCCAAGGGGAGGTCCGTTGATCCAGGGTGCCCGGCCGCACCCCTCGTGGTTCGGTGCCCAGCAGTGCCTTCCCTGTTTTCAGCGCCGCCTACTACACCTCAGTGCCGCCTCGCAATCCTCGTCACCTCTCTGCCAGATGCCCTGATCACTAAGACCATCTCTGCCAGTGATTTCGCGACTGAATAGAACCTTCTTCACCGCAAGCATCCTTTGGGGGATTGGGCATCCGGTCCCAGAGAACCTTCTTCTGCGGCTGCAGTCCTGGTCAAAGGTCTTATCTGTATACACGTCTACAATAAGGTTGAGCCTATCATTAGCACAACTCCAGAAGGTGAGCACATCCGCCTATTCTTTCCTCTTATCTATATCAAACATACCTATTGTGCCCCCCCCTTTTTTTTATTCCTTTTGTCTCCATCCTCCTTGGGATCGAGCGGAATCTAGATTCTCCTGACTCTGAAGTCCCTGCAGTTTAAAGGATATGTACATTTTGGGTGCAATTTTGTACTTTAAAAAAAAAAATTATTATTGCATTGGAGTCCTTTTTTTCTGTACAGAGCTGAGATGCTCTAGTAACAGCCTGTGGATTTTTTTTGTCTGTTCCGTCATCTGGGGAGCAGACTGACTTATCTCTGCTCTCTGACATTATAAACACTCATTATAGCTCAATCTTATTTTACTGATAAGAATGTGGCTTAAATAAGTGTTTATGATCTCTTAGTTTAGTGATAAGTGTTATTAGATGACTGGCACAAAGTGAAAGTACCAGTTACATAAAAAACAGTTAACCCTTTGTGACAGAGCGGCTCAATATTTTTAATAAAGGCCAACTGAAGATATAGGGCCAGATTTATCATTACTCTTGCAGTTCACTTCACTTTCAAAGAAGGCGTATGTGTATTTGAGTCAAGTCAAATTTATCATGGGCTCTTTCAGAGGTTGATAAATCTGGTGTATTTCTGGTTCATAGTTGTATTTTGGCTTTGTCTTTGGAAAAGTCGCAATTTTAAAAAAGTCGCATCATAAATGTATGTAAAAGTCGCACAAAACATTGTTTTGTTTTACTAAAACGTTGTTTAGTAAATACTTTCCCGAGCACTTCCCATTTGTAAAGGAATCTACAAAAAACACTGTCAAAAAATGTGCATATTGTGAACAAAATTTAATAATGCCATTACATGTAAATTACAATTTTCTGAAGCCAAGAAATAATGAAAGAAAACATTTTAAAACTACTGAAAACCATAAAGGGTAAAAAAAACATCGCACAACATTTTAAAACTCAAAAGTAACTTGACAATATTAATAAAAGGAAAGGTAACACAACAAACTACGGAGACTTCAGTTCTGTTTGAGGGCCCAGATTTTGGGTTAGGCAAGATTTTGTCAAACATGAGCATGGTCATGAGTGGAGTGAGTTTGCGCAATTTTTTGCGACTTTTTTGCGACTATTTAAAAAGTCGCAATAATAAATCTGTCTTGCAAGTGATTTACATACGACAAAACGCCCATAAACTTGGTTTTGGAGTGAGTGGCGTAAGTCTCCAAAAAGTCGCAAAAAATTGCGCAATTTGGCTTTTTGCGACTTTTCAACTCCCGAAAAGTGGCTTAGGCTAATGATAAATCTGGCCCATAATTTCCATTTTTGGCTAAAAATCATAAACAAAAATTGCCCCCGAAGGTGTCCATAGCCTTTAACTCCCTACATACTGCAGTCACTAGCAGCCACAGCATCTAGTCAGTTAGGGAGCTCTTCCTGTCCCTAATGGCTCCCCATGAATGGAACTGCTGATGTGATGCCATGGCAGTTATATAGACCTCAGAACTGTTTTAATAAATTAAAGGGACAAAAGGTATTTGGAATGAGAGAGAAAGAGACAGATAATCCGCCCCCAGGAACAGGAAACCTGCAGAATAAAAAGTTGGAGCCTCTCTCCTACCTCAGTGGCTTACAGAACATAAGAGTGACTCCAACCTAGGTTAGTTCATCTAATTATATATATATTTTTTACACCCTGTGCAACTTAAATCAAGAACCCAGAAACACTAACGAGGGAATAAGGAGGGGTTCTGTCGTGGAGTCTGGAAAATCCGATTGCCAGTAAGTGTAATCATCGTTTGTCTCTTCTCTTCCTTAAGGGAGGGGCACCACTTGCAGAACTTCGTACCGACAGAAGAGCAGAGGCAGAATTTAGCTGAAGCTGATAGAGACGGTGAGGTAGAAGGAGAAGATCACATGGCAGCCTTACAGGTTTGCTCAATAGAAACATTAGTCCTCCCCTCCCAAAAGGTAGACTACGCAAGTAGAAAGTGCTTCCAGAAGAGATGTAAGCCAGAGAGAAAATGACCTAATCTATCTGGCTAGTGAACTCCTCGAGGCCGCCTTACCCTTATTCATGCCAGGAAAGGGAACAAGAAGCGCAGAGGACTTTCTCCAATCATTAGTTACCCCTAGGTAACATATAAGGCATCTCCTAATCTCCAGACAGTGGCAACTTATTCCTTTTGATCCCTGGGCTTATCAAAGGTGCTTAAAAAGTAATCAAAGCTAAGAATACCCAGATGGAAGCATAGGGAATCCAAAAACTAAAGAGGTCCGAACTTAAAGAAAATGGGTCGGATCAAGAACATCCTAGGAAATTTTTATATCGGACATTATACTTAAATCTAGCATAATCTTTAAAAAGAAATCTCATATGGGTTTTTCATCAAGTGTTTATCAAAATAATCATAACAGATTTTAACAAAACATCTTAGGCTTCGTTCACATCAGGTTTCGTTCAGCCTTTCCGTTCTCCTGCTCCGTCTAGGAGCAGGAGAACGGAAAGGACAGAGAAGGCACATAACTGAGCCAAAATATATAAATAAAACTATTGTTTAGAAATAGAAAACCGAAAATTGACATGTGCGTATATATTCACCCCCTTTGTTAGGAAGCCCATATAAAGCTCTGGTGCAACCAATTACCTTCAGAAGTCACATAATTAGTGAAATGATGTCCACCTATGTGCAATCTAAGTGTCACATGATCTGTCATTACATATACACAGCTTATTTTTTAAAAGACCCCAGAGGCTGCTACATCTAAGCAAGAGACATCACTAACCAAACAGTGCCATGTAGACCAAGTACTCTCCAAACAAGTAGGGGACAAGGTTGTTAAGAAGTACAAGTCAGGGTTAGGTTATAAAAAATTTCCAAATCTTGGATGATCCCCAGGAGCACCATCAAATCTATCATAACCAAATGGAAAGAACATGGCACAACAGCAAACCGGCCAAGAGACGGCCGCCCACCAAAACTCACGGAACGGGCAAGGAGGGCATTAATCAGAGAGGCAGCGCAGAGACCTAAAGTAACCCTGGAGGAGCTGCAGAGTTCCACAGCTGAGATTGGAGTATATGTACATAGGATGACAATAAGCCATACGCTCCATAGAGTTGGGCTTTATGGCAAAGTGGCCAGAAAAAAAGCCATTACTTTAAGAAAAAAAAAGGCAGGTTGTGAGTTTGCAAACAGGCATGTAGAAGACTCCCAAAATGTATGGAGGAAGGTGCTCTGGTCTGATGAGACTAAAATTTAACTTTTCGGCCAAAGAAAACACTATGTCTGGGGCAAACCCAACACATCACCCAAAGAACACCATGTTTTTCAGCAGCTGGGACTGGGAAACTGGTCAGAGTTGGTGGAAAAGATGGATAGTGCTAAATCCAGGGATATTCTTGAGCAAAATCTATACCACTCTATGCATGATTTGAGGCTCACGAAGGTTCACCTTCCAGCAGGACAACACTTGAGTGGTTTAAGGGGAAACATATAAATGGGTTGGAATGGCCGAGTCAAAGCCCAGATCTCAATCCAATAGAAAATCTGTGGTCAGACTTAAAGATTGCTGTTCACAAGCGCAAACCATCCAACTTGAAGGAGCCGGAGCAGTTTTGCAAGGAGGAATGGGCAAAAATCCCAGTGGTAAGATGTGGCAAGCTCATAGAGACTTATCCAAAGCAACTTGGAGCTGTGATTGCTGCAAAGGTGACTCTACAAAGTATTGACTTTAGGGGGGTGAATAGTTATGCACATTGAGTTTTTCTGTTATTTTGTCCTATTTGTTGTTTGCTTCACAATAAAAAAAAAAAAAAAAAATCTATCTTCAAAGTTGTGGGCATGTGCTGTAAATTAAATGATGCAAATCCTCAAACAATCCATGTTAGGATTTACACTTGCGGCAGGACGGATCCGGCAGGCTATTCAGCCTGTCGGATCCGTCCTGCCGCAAGTGGCCGTGCACTGCCATGCTGCCGCTCCGTCCCCCTTGACTATAATGGGGCGGGGGCGGAGCTACAGTGCAGCGCGGCCAGAGATCGCCGGACCAAAAGTCAGACATGCAGTACTTTTCGTCCGGCGATCTCCGGCCGTGCAGCGCCATGGGGACGAAGCGGCAGCACGGCAGTGCACGGCCACTTGCGGCCGGATCCGTCCTGCCGCAAGTGTAAAAGTACCCTTGATTCCAGGTTGTGAGGCACCAAAACACGAATGAATACTTCTGCAAGGAACTGTATATTAGTCTGTCGTTGAAATTTGGCACTAGTTGCCTAATGTTTACGGCCAATCAGGGATCCTTTCAGGCAGACCCCCAAACTCACATGGATGAACCTGCTCCTCCTTGCTAGGTTCAGGCCCCTTCGCTCCTGGTTGCCGTGTGAACATTTGGTCTGACACAGGTCATGTGGCCGCTGAGGAGCCATAACCTAGCAGTGGGGAGCAGCCTCCACAGGTACAGTTACAGGGTTTGAGGTCTGCCTGAAAAGCCCCTAGGTTTGAACAGCCCTTTAAAGTAGGGGGTCGACCGATTATCGGTTTGGCCGATATTATCGGGCGATATTCATGATTTGCACAGTTATCGGTATCTGCACCTAACCAGGCCGATATACCGATAACTGTGCTATCACAGAACATTGCCGCACTGCTCTCAGCAGCACAGGGGAGAAGGAGGCAGTGTCTCTCCCTCCCCCTGTGCCGCGCTGCCAATGGAGAGAAGAAGAGGAGGGGCTGAGGGCGCACTGGCCACCAATGAGAGAAGAGGAGGAGGGGCTGAGGGCGCACGGGCCACCAATGATAATAAGG
Organism: Bufotes viridis; assembly: GCA_033119425.1. Classification (NCBI taxonomy): domain Eukaryota; kingdom Metazoa; phylum Chordata; class Amphibia; order Anura; family Bufonidae; genus Bufotes; species Bufotes viridis. The sequence continues at coordinate 91,316,057 of CM065595.1, forward strand.
TTTAAGATATTACAAGCACATTGCCCAGACTCTGCCTCTGATAGAGAGCTGCGATCCCCGCAATTAACCCCTCAGGTGCCATACATTAGGGATTTCAGACATCTGTCCTCGATCAGGTTGTCTGTGCCATAAAAAGGCTGCAGTAGTTGGTGGATAATTGTCTAAACTGGACATTTTAGCCGATTTACTACATGGTAACCTGCTTTTTTTTCTTTTATGACCTCTTTAACCCCTTAAGGACCCTGGGATTTTCCAATTTAGCATTTTCGTTTTTTCACTCCCCGCCTTCCCATAGTCCTTTTTTATTTTTCTGTTCACATAGCCTTATGAGGGCTTATTTTTTGCAGGACAAGTTGTACCTACTAATGGCACCACTTACGGTTGCATACAATGTAGTAGGAAGCAGGAAAAAAAATCCAAATGGGGAAGAATTGCGAAAAAAACACTATTCTGATAAAGGTTTCTTGACACTGTACACTATACGGTAAAATTGACCTTGTTATCTTCATTCTCCAGGTCAGTATGTTTCCAACGATACCCCACTTGTATTTAGCGTTTTAATACGGAAAAAAATTCACACAACCGCATCCTAACAGTACGGCTGCATCCATCATCAACTCAAGTGTGGAAGTAGCCTAAGAGAAACGCTTGCAGATGTAATACTGAGGTATCTAATGTCAGATCTGCCTGCCTGGCGTTTCATTCATTTACGGTATACACGACGTATTCCCTCCAGGGCACAGTAATACACATCGCCAGCTTGTGAATCACAGGAATGTCCGGAACAGCCTCAACCTACAGAAATACCTTTCCCGCCTAACAGAAAGTAATACACAGATACAAAAATAAAACCAAGACTGTTACTTTGAACTTTATTGTAATTTAAGTAAAAAATAAAAAAAATAACAAATTAAGTGCTGTGTTAATAAACTAAACACTAATGGGCAATTTATGATAACCGCCTAAAAGACAAACGGTCTGTTGCCCATAGCAACCAATCACAGAACAGCAGGATAGGAAATAAAACGCTGTGCCGTGATAGGTCAGTTTTCATAAACCTCCCCAAGCAATGAACATCTGTACTGTGACGTTTTAGGCTACTTTCACACTCGCGTTTTGGCTTTCCGTTTGCGAGATCTGTTCAGGGCTCTCATAAGCGGTCCAAAGCGGATCAGTTTACATCAGTTCAGTCTCCATTCTGCTTTGGAGACGGACACCAAAATGCTGCTTGCAGCGTTTTGGTGTCCGTCTGATGAAACTGAACCAAACGGGTCTGTCCTGACATACAATGTAAGTCAATGGGAATGGATCCGTTTTTTCTGACGGTTGTATTACCTGAACGGATCCGTCCATGATGGATCCGCACAAAACGCGAGTGTGAAAGTAGCCTTAAATACACTGGCATTACCACAATAGATTTTCTAAAATAATAAATGAAAGGGGTTATCTGGGAATTTGATACTGATGAACCATCCTCTGCTCAGTGAGTGATTAGTCCTCATAGGCCAGTGACATCACCGTACATGCCACGCGCCCTAGGTGCAATACGGTGCTGTGCGGAGACTGGCTAATATAGGCCATCAATATCTAGTTCTCTCTCAGGACTGGATTTGAAACAGCTTTCGAATATTTGACTCTAAACGGCTTTCCATAGAGCCCACGATGCATATGGGCAGCACGGTGGCTCAGTGGTTAGAACTGGTGCCATGCAGCGCTGGGGTCCTAGCTTCGAATCTGACCAAGTTTGTATGTTCTCCCCGTGTTTGCTCCGGTTTCCTCCCACACTCTAAAAACATACTGATAGGGACCTTAGATTGTGAGCCCCATTGGGGACAGCGTGATGCTAATGTCTGTAAAGCGCAGAGGAATATAGGATATGTGCTATAAGTGCATAAAATAAATCTGAAACCCCACCCGCGGCTGCACCATTTTAAAGGGCAATGCAGGACTTTTCAGTCTAACAACGGATCTTTTTAACTGCTGAAACGGATGCCAAATGTGCATAACCGACTCAGGATCGTTTTTTGTGTAGGATACTTTTTTCCTTCTGACGCATCAGAAGAACTGAATAATGGTGCTGTGAACTCGCCTCGAGGCTGCCCTCACACACAGCTCTTTCCTGGCGTTCTTCGCTGTACAAATGCCAGCTCCAGATGTTCGCTCAGAGTCTATGGCAAGTCTGAAGCGTCCGACACACAAGCTCCTGGCGTTTCTGTTCATTAGTTCAGGGCTCCAGACTAGGGATCGACCGATATTGATTTTTTAGAGCCGATACCGATATTCTGTGAACTTTCAGGCCGATAGCCGATATTTTATACCAATATTCTGCGCATTTTAATTTTTTTTCCTGATACAGCGTTCAACACTTTGGACTTTGGATAGTTTGGACTTTTTGGGCACGGCGATATGTTTTTTTTTATATATTGTTTATATATTTTATATGTAAAATTGAAAAAGGGTTAATTTATACTTAATATTTAGGTGGTTTTTTTTTACTATTTTTAATTTTTTTATTTTATTACCATTTCCCCCCCTTAGGGGGTAGAACCTGTGCTCTTTACATCCCTTGTCCTATTCATCCTAATAGAGCTCTATTAGGGTGAATAGGACTTTACACTCTCCCTGCTGTCCTGGGCTCTGTGCACACAGCAGCAGGGAGCTGACCATGGCAGCCAGGACTTCAGTAGTGTCCTGGTTGCCATGATAACTGATCAGAGCCCCAGGATTACACTGCTGGGGCTCCGATCAGAAAAGAGGAGGTGGGGACCCTGTGGCCACTGCCACCAATGATATTAATACTGAAAAGATGGGGGGGAAAGGAGGGAGGAAGTGGGGATGGGGGAGGGCGCACTGGCCACCAATGATAATAACGTTTCAGATATTACAAACGCAGGAATTAGAAACACATTGCCCAGACCCTGCCTCTGACAGAGCGGTGCGGCACCTGAGGGGTTAATTGCCGGGGATCGCAGCGCTATATCAGAGGCAGGGTCTGGGCAATGTGCTTCTAATTCCTGCGTTTGTAATATCTGAAACGTTATTGTCATTGGTGGCCAGTGCGCCCTCAGCCCCTCCTCCTCCTCTTCTCTCTGTCCATTGGTGGCCAGTGCGCGCTCAGCCCCTCCTCCTCCTCTTCTCTCTGTCCATTGGTGGCCAGTGCGCGCTCAGCCCCTCCTCCTCCTCTTCTCTCTGTCCATTGGTGGCCAGTGCGCGCTCAGCCCCTCCTCCTCCTCTTCTCTCTGTCCATTGGTGGCCAGTGCGCCCTCAGCCCCTCCTCCTCTCATTGGTGGCCAGTGCGCCCTTAGCCCCTCCTCTTCTCTGCATTGGTGGCCAGTCTGCCCTTAGCCCCTCCTCTTCTCTCCATTGGTGGCGAGTGCGCGCTCAGCCCCTCCTCTTCTCTCTGTCCATTGGTGGCCAGTGCACCCTCAGCCCCTCCTCCTCTTCTCTCATTGGTGGCCAGTGCACCCTCAGCCCCTCCTCTTCTCTCCATTGGCAGCGCGGCACAGGGGGAGGGAGAGACACTGCCTCCTTCTCCCCGTGCTGCTGAGGGAACATGGCCGCGCTGAGAGCAGCGCGGCCATGTTCTGTGATAGCACAGTTATCGGTATATCGGCCTGGTTAGGTGCCGATACCGATAACTGTGCAAATCATGAATATCTGCCATACCGATAATCGGTCGACCCCTGCTCCAGACTAAAAAAAAGTAACCAGGAGCCATTGGCTCCTAAACTGAAAAATTTAAGAGCCAAATTAAATTTTTTAATCGCCAAATTTAAAATGCATAAATTATAATTTAAAAAAGGACTTGACAGAGAAGATGAGATGCAGGTCACAGTAGTGAGCCACCTCTACATATAGGAGGATACAGAACCACATACCTCTCACATCCAGTGACATCTTCTGGGGGACAAACTGATTAAAAATGGCGAATTGCGCGGTTTTGATTTTTTTTTTCTGTTACGTCGTTCACTGCAGCGGAAATATTTCTTTATATTTTAATAGCTCAGACTTTTTCGGACGGGGCGATGTGTAATATGTTTATTTTTTATTGTTTGTAAATTTTATATGTAAAATTGGGAATGGGGGCGACTTAGTATTTTGGTTTTTTTTTTTTTTTTTTACCTTTTATTTACCAACTATTATCCCCCTTAGGGGTAGAACCTGGGATCTTTTAATCCCTTGTCCTATTCACCCTAATAGTGATCTATGAGGGTGAATAGGACTTCACACTCTCCCTGCTGCCCTGTGCATAGTACACACAGCAGCAGGGAGCTCACCATGGCAGCCAGGGCTTCAGTAGCGTCCTGGCTGCCATGGTAACCGATCGGAGCCCCAGCATTACACTGCTAGGGCTCCCATCAGAAGAGAGGAGGTGAGGGGACCCTTTGGCCACTGCCACCAATGATACCAATACAAGGGGGGGGGGGACTTGGGAGGGAGCACTGCGCCACCAATGATACTAACACTAATGGGGGGGGGCCACCACCCCCAATGGTTTATATAATTTATAATATTGGGGGGGCGGCGCCCTGCACCACCAATGAACGTAATTGACTCATTAATTCAAGTGTAGGCAGCAGTATCACGGACCCAGCAGCCAGCCTCAATAACAGAACATGCGATCCGCGGCAATTAACCCCTCAGATGTTGCACCTGAGGGGTTAATTTCCACGGATCGCATGCCCTGTTATTGAGGCCGGGTGCCGAGTCTGTGATACCGCTGCCGGAACTTGAATTAATGAGTTAATTACATTCATTGGTAGCGCAGCGGCCACAGCTCCTCCCCCTCGCTATCTCCCCATTGGTGGCAACAGCCGCGTCACAGTGGGGAGGGAGGGACTAACTGTGCTAGTGAAGACAACATAGCATACTAGGCTGCGCAGCGATACACAGTGCAACCCTACAGCGCGGCTGTCTTGTCACCATCTGCAAATTTTAAGGCGCATTGGCGACCGTTTTGGTCGCCATCTGGAGCGCTGTTAGTTGGTGTTTTTTGTCCTTCTTGCTTTTTTTTCCCAACAATACACATGCTGTAGCTTTTGGGGGGCGGCGCATGAAGAAAACAACGCTGTTGCTCCGGCTATGCCCGAATAGTGGACTGCAGGTAGCAGGTCCGCAATATATGGGCACTGGCTGTGTGCACCCCGCATCACGGATGAGGACCAATTCACTTTAATGGGTCCACAAGCCAGAAGGTCTGGTGCAGAACGGAGGCACGGAACCACTACAGAGTGCCTTGTGGCGTTTCTCTCCCTGCCCCTGTACCGCAAAAAAGTAGTACCGTGCGGCCAGGTCAAAGAGTCTAGATCCGTCTGCCGAATCCACACGGATGGTGCCCGTGTATTGGGGACTGCATGGAACGGTCGTGGGCATGAGGCCTTACATGGCATTTTCTTACTGGTACAAAAACCGCCGGAGCCAAATTCACGTGTGTAAGGACGCCAAGCCTTTTCACACGCAGGTTTTTGGGTCTTTGTGGTAAAACACCAGCTCCAGATGTCAGCCGAGGGTCTATGGGAAATCTGAGATGTGGGTCACGTAAGCATTTTTTAGCTCCTGTTTTTTTTTTTGGCTTCTTTTCAAAAACATACTGGAGCATGTCTGTGTTTTCAGATCACCGTGTCTATATGACGACACAAGGAAAAAACTAGGGTTTCGCACACTGCAAAAAAACACCAGAAAATATAAAAGACAAAATGCTGGAAAACCCCCAGAAAACCAAAAACTACATGATTTTATTTTAAAGCATCCCCTCCCCCCCAAAAATACTAGTGCACATTCATGTATGTACCCTAACCACTATGTAGCTGCTGCTCACATGCTCCCCTATCCGACCAGCTATCCCTTCCAGTCTCTACCGCCATACAAGCATGTGCACTGACAACAGATTGGACATGTCCAAATCCAATGACCTGATCCTTATCTCCTCAGACAGCAGTGAAGTTATGACACCATACAAATGGGGGGGGGGGGGGGGAATCACATTTCCGTTTCATTTCCCATTCTTCTGATTCATCAGAACAGGAAAAAAAAAACGGATCCTGTCCATCAGTTATGGAGATTTTGCAGCCGTTTTAACCATTTGTGACATCCTGCATGGTGTACTTTTTTTTCTTCCATCTAAAACAAAGGATCTCGGACGGTAACCGCTCAAACGGATACAAAACGTCCTTAACAGGCGCAGGATCTGGTTTTTTTCCGTTCTTCTGACAGCAGAACGGAAAAATAAACGGTGATGTGAACACAGCCTTAGTGATAAGAGGGGATGCACCATCCTAAAAGTGATGCTATTAGGGGGCAATGAGATGAACATCTACAGTAAGCAGCTCACAGGCAGAAGTACAAGCCTTCGTGGGCACGGAGCACTAGGCGAAATCTCTCGGGCCAAGGGCTGCCCATATCACTCTATACGGGCTTCTACATTACAGAAGGGCGGCCCGCACCCAGGAGGTGATCTGTCGCACAAGAATCGCACACAGACGCTGCAGTGCAACACATTTATTGATGTCTATGGGCTATAGTCACCGGCCAGCCATACTACAGACCAGTGCAAGGCAGAGAATACAGAAAAACACATCACTGAGGTCAGGAGAAATGCAGATTGCCAGGGGCAGATTGTAGTGAATTCTGATTTTACATCACAGAATAAATAATGAATAAAAATGCAAAACCAGAAATGACCAAACCTGGCCCTGGCAATGTGAGCCCAGGAGCTGACACTCACTCACAGGCGGGAGAGCGGCAGCAGGAGAAATATTATGTAACCCGCTGAAAGGGCTCAGGTTCGGAGACATCCCGCAGCAGGCCGAGTTCTGGAGCCATCCGGGGGTGCGACCCTTCCCGGTGACCCCCGTGCCTGCCTGGTACACCTCCCAGCGGCCGCCATTATCCTTTGTTTCGCGGCTCCGGCCCCCAGCCTTCCTCGCTCAGCACGGGGCAGCGGCTCCACGGCTGCACGCACAGGAATTTACACCAAAACCATCGCGGCAGAAAAAAAAAAAAGAAGAGAACAAATGCCGGGAAAAGGCTCGGTAACAGCGGCGAGCCTGCGGGAGTGTGCCCTTATGTATAAGAGGAGAGCCCGGTGCTGCGGCCTGCTCCACGTCTCTCCTCCAGCCTCTCCCTCTCCTCCTCCTTCCTCTTACCGGGTTACACTGCCTCTCCTCCGTCACTGCTTTCGTTCGCGGCTGGGATCTCGCTGGGCTTTTTTTATTCTCTTCCCCACCACGTAACACACCGCGTCAAACTACACCTCCGCCGCGTCACTGTGCTGTTCGCTCCTCTCTCTCCTTCCTCTGCTGCTGGGCGGTTTCTTCTTTTTTTTTTTTTTTCTTTTTTTTTCCCTCTCAGTCTATGTCGGGCGCGGCATTGTGCGGCGGGCTAGGCTCTGACAGGACGCCTGCCCTGCCACAGCAGCGTCGGCAGCCAATCAGCGGGAGGGGCGGGGTTTAGGGCGCCTATCCCGCATGCGCGCTGCTGCGATGGAGCCGGAAGTAAACTGGGGTTCCCGCTTGTTGTGTGACAGGGAGCTGGATGGTTTTCTTGTAGGGACAGCTTGTGTGCGCGACTTCTATCAGTACTGGTGGTCTGGTGTGGAGGGGAACGGCCTGTTCGTTGTACCGGAGCGGCGGGAAGTGGCTGCCTTCCGTATCCCGCGTCCTTGTCACCTTCCGCTGAACGTCCAGTGCGGCAGGCACCGACATATGGCGCTTCTTCTAATCATAACGCCCCACATCAGGGTTGTCAGCCAGAATTTTTCTTGGACAAATTGGAAATCCATAATGAGTGATAACGATTAGAAGTAATCCATGTTTACAGCTCAGTGCCCTGATAGGAACTCCTTACCAGCATTTACTGGGGGCTGTAAAATAATCTGTACTGTACCGCCAGCCTCAAATCCCAGACACATTTATTTATTTTCACGGGGAAAAAAGTTTCACAGACTCCAGAAATTTCTGGACGGTTGGTACTGTTGCCCCACGTGGGAGCGGTAGCCGATCTTGCGTGGTGCACTCCTATTCGCTTTTATTGGGAGAGCGCTTGGTGGTGTAATCGTATCCAGAATATAGAAAAAGGCGGCGGCACTCACCGGTTGTAGAAAAACTTCTTTATTTGCTTCAATCCATAAAATATTGATCGGGCAAGGGGCGGACTATTTCAGACAAACAAGCTGCGACGGCCGTTTCGCGCAGAAAGTGCGCTTCTTCTGGCTAGCGTGGTGGTGGCTGGTCGTGGGGCTCCGTTCTCAATATAGGTGCGGGTCCCTATGTAAGCCACTTTCTAATGTATTGTAACTGTCCATATTACCCCCTTTGCTTGCTTGATGCATTTATTCATCATATACACTGCTTGTTTCTATGGTTACGACCACTCTGCAGTCCAACAGGGGTGGTCGTGCTTGCACACTATAGGAACAAGTCCTGCAGGGTGGTTGTACCTAGTGTTCAGCGAATCGGGTTTGGCTTGTTGTATTCTGAACCTCATTCGTTTGAAAACTTTAACAATATAGTCACCGTCCTACCCTAAAATGTATGGGCTCCGTGGAGGTCTTTGCGAACTTGCTGCCGATATCGCCAGACTTGCTTCGTCTCACTTCTATGACATGACACTTTGTTTCTTTGCATAAATTAGTGTCAAAATCCAAAACTGGACTCGGCTTCGTTAATGAGGCAGGAAGCCGGGTTCAGCTTCGGATTTTGACACTGTAATTAATATGAATAAACAAAGTGTCATGTCATAGACGGGAGACAAAGCAAGTTTCGTGATGTTTGCCACACATTCTCAAAGACCTTTGCGGATCCCATACATTTTACGGTAGGGCAGAGGCTATATTGTTAACGAACTTTACAAACAAATCGGGTTCGGATACAGCAATCCAAACCCGATTCGCTCAACACTAGTTGTAACCATGGAAACAAGAATGCGATGGAACAAATGAATCCAGGAAGCAATATGGACAATCACAATAAATTAGTAAGTGCCTTGTATTAACTTTCTCTACATGATACATGTAATTTGCTGAAGCGAGACAACAGTAGGACACCATTGAGGTTTTGGGGTCCTGGCTGTACTTCCATATGCATCCAACTTCTTATGCTGGGTGAGCTTTCATCTCAGTTTTATATATATATATATATATATATATATATATATATATGTATAAATTACCTATATTAGTTGACCTAAGGGGGCCACATACATCAAACACAACCCCCACAGCAAAAGTATGTATACCCATGAATCACTCAAAATCCAAAAATAATCATAAAAGATAATCTCGTAGCATGCTCCATGCCACTGTCTGCAGTCAGGGAATGAATGTGCAGTGGATTTGTTTGCAGTAAATTGAAATCTCATCCACACTGTTCCTAGAAAAAAATTAAATAATTCATTTATGTCTAGTTCATAGGGTAAAATCTGAAACAAAATTTTTCCCGTGTAGCCATGCCCTTATATAGCTGCCTTGTATTGCATGAAAACTGCGCAGCCTAGTATCTTTTCGAGAACATGGCACGCACCGCCCTCGCCGCGCAACATTCTCTCCTGAGCCGTCACAATGGAGTGACGCAGCTGCTGCTGGCCACCAATGAGAAGATAATACTGAGGAGGAGGGGCTTTGGTCACTGTGCCACCAATAAAGATAATACTGAGGGGCGGGGTAGACCACTGTGCCACCAATGAACATTATTAACATTATTATAATACTGGAGAGGAGGGGCTGTGGCCACTGCTCCACCAATGCATATAATTATCCCATAAATAAAAATGTAAGCGGTGGTTGCCGGCCGTATCACACAGCCAACACCCGGCCTCAATGACAGGGTGCTGCGATCAGCCGAACTGTGTCAATTAACCCCTCAGGTGCCAAACCTAAGGGGTTAATTGACGGTTCCTGGGTTCGCTGTGCTCTGTCACTGAGGCCGGGTGTTGGCTGAGTAATACGGCCGGCACCCGCTGCTTACATTTGTATTTAGGGGTTAATTATATGCATTGGTGGAGCAGTGGCCACAGACCCTCCCCTCCTCTCCAGTATTATAATAATGTTCATTTGTGGCGCAGTGGTCTTCCCCGCCCCCAGTATTATCTTTATTGGTGGCACAGGGTCCCCTCCTCTGTATATTCATTGGTGGCAGTGTCAGCTTCCCATCGGAGCCCCAGCAGTGAAATTGCGGGGGCTCCGATCTGTTACCATGGCAGCCAGGATACTACTAAAGTCTTTCCTGGCTGCCATGGTAAGCTCCCTACTGCTGTGTGCACAGGGCAGCAGGGAGAGTGTAAAATCGTATTCATCCTAATAGAGCTCTATCAGGATAATTAGGACAAAGAATTAAAAGATCCCATGTTCTAGCCCCCTAAAGGGGGTTATTAGTTCTTAAATAAAAAAATGACATATAAAATATATAAACAATAAAAAAAATAAACATATTAGGTATCACCACGTCCAAAAAAGGCCAAACTATTAAAATATCCCCAAAATCTCCTATGCGGTGAACGTCGTAACAGAAAAAAAAAACGCGATTTGCCATTTTTTTGTCACCTTGTCCCCCCAAAAAATAGGATGGGACTGTTCTATTATGGCCCGGACGTTCCATAAAATGTGGAATGCACACAGCTTTTTTTTGTGTTTTATTTTATTCGCATGGTATCGACTAGTATCACAATACTTTTTTATGGCATCGAAATCTAATTAAAATGTTGGTATCGTGACAACCTTAATTGGAAATAAAGGCAAATCTGCCATAGTTTTTAGGTTTCCTAAAAATGGCATAATGACCTCAGGTTAGTACAATTATGGCGATACCAAATTTATATTTTTCCGTTTCATCCTCTGCGAGAGCACCACACTGAGATGACTCTTCTCCAACCAGGGAAGGCCAGTGTCTTCTTGTCCCTTCCAGGTGGGGAGAGGTCAAAGCAGTGCTGTGGGGCGTTCCTGTGAAGGCATACAGGGGTGGATTTGATTTTATTTTTTGTTACAGATGCCTATTTGAACAGTGAGGACACAGATAGTGGTACCTGTGACTGCTACCGCAGCCCTATATGTTAAGCTGAACTCTTCTATCCCTCTGTGCACCATGCTGGGGATGCCATGTGAAGAGCGGACACTCAGGGAGTTGATCTGTTTAGTATTGCGCCCTACGCTATCCGACTGGTTTGGTGCTGGTGGATGACATTGAAAGGGAGCCTCAGACAGCTGGCTATGTGATGCCAGAGAGATTACGTCTTCAGATGTAAAAGGGGCGTCGTTTATTACATCATTCATTCATTTTAATAATTGTTTATCAAACGTGTTTATCACCCCATGAACAAACTAGCCCTTATTATAATTACTAACTTCAATAGTATTTTTTTTACCTCAGTAATATAATACCTTAGCATTCCCTGTTATTCATTTTCCCGCCAATTATTAAAATGAATGAATGATGTAATAAACCACGCCCCTTTTACAACTGAAGAAGTGAATAGGGGAGTGGCTACAGCTCTGACTAGAAAAAATGCTGGACTCAATCAGCTCATTAGCATATGGATTAAAAGTACTTTTTCTCCACAATAAAGCAACAGATCACTAAGTGAAAGGTATTATTATATTCAGCAGAGTGAGCCCTACAAGGCAGCATGCCTGCTTTATCAGTGAATTTCCTGGTGACAGGTTCCCTTTAACCCCTTAACGCAAAACGCTGTGCATGTACGGCGAGGGAAACTGTGCCAGAACCCATTCCGCCGTACATGCACGGCGTTCATTTAAATGCTCCCTTGCCGAGATCGTGAGCCTGAAGCGCAACTTACCCCACTGTGTCGTGGACCAAACAACCCCCTTGAAAGCCAGGGACCAATCAGCTGTGGTCCCGGCCACAGATCACTGCCACATGTCTTTTCCTCCCTGCGAGCGTTCGTGTGCGCATGCACGCATACATCTCCTCGTCTTGTGGCATCCAGCTCTCACTGAAATGAGAGGATCGCAGATGAGAAATAGCTTTCTGTACATAATTCATTGTGATTGGTCCGATCCTGACAGTGGACCAATCACAATGAGTTATGTACAGAACACTTTCTCTCATCTGCGATCCTCTCATTTCACTGACAGAAGTGATCAGAGCCTGAAACAGTGAAACAGACCTGTTAAGAAAAACACAAAAGACACTCCTAAAAGTGCCCCTCATTTGTCTCCTGTGCCCCTCATCGCCCCTCATTTGTCCCCTGTACCTGTCACTGTGTTCTGTCTGCCAATAGTGACAGTACATCAGCACACACAATTCCCTGTCATCATACTGTCAGTAACCTGTCAAAGCTTTTTGGGAATTCATTAGGGTTGTTAGGGAGTTATCAGGGTTAGAGCTCTAGTTTTACCCTGGGTTCACACCTGAGCGTTTCTGAGACGCGCGTTTTTGTCGCGCGTATTACAGCGCGTTTTTGCAAATAGGAAACACGCGTCATATGCGCGTTCGTGACTCTGGAGACCAATTGAAAAAGGCATATCTGCACTTTAACGCGCGTTCCCATTGAAGTCTATTGGTGCAAACGCGCGACAAAACGCCCCAAAGAAGCTCAAGAACTTCTTTGAGCGTAGGGCGTTTTACAGCGCTGTAAAACGCTCAGGTGAGAACCATGCCCATAGGGAAACATGAGTTTTCTCCTGTTGAGCGTTTTACAGCGCGTAGGAACGCGCTGTAAAACGCGCAAGTGTGAACTGAGGTTTAGGGTAAGGTAAGGTTAAAATAATAATTAGAAAAATAAAATAAAAATATTGGGGACGTCAGTACTTGTCTCTGATTATAAATTCTCCGTTTTAACCCCCCCCCCCATACCTCCGAACCTCTATATTCTATCTGTGACCAGTCCTTGTCACTGATTTTGCCAGCAGCGACAAATTTCTGTCACCAGTGACTGATATAAAACTTCACTGCTTTTGGAGCACTTTTTTTTTTTCCTTTTTTTTTTCAGAATAAAAAAAAAATGTTACTTTCCCAGTTAGTATTAGGGTTACAACATGTCTCAACGGGTGTATAGTGCCGAGGAGGCTTATGCAATACTAGCCTCAGAGCCTGACTCTGACAGTGGAGAAGAATAAACTTTTCTTATGTATACCTCTTCTTCTTAGATTATTATAATCTAAAGTTTAGCCAGGTATACACCCCGCCAAAAGCATCAGTCCATTGATGAATCCCTTGTGCACTTCAAGGGCAGACTGCATTTTCGCCAATACCTGCCCAACAAATGGACCAGATATGGCATCAAACTCTACAAACTATGTGAAAGCCAAAGAAGCTATACACATAAATTCAGAGTATACGAGGAAAAGATTCAAAAATCGAACCCCCCAGAGTGCCCCACTGTCCTTGGAATAGCAGGCAAAATAGTGTGGGACTTGATTCACTCCCTGTTAGGTCAAGGGTACAACTTGTACCTTGACAACTTCTACACAAGTGTCCCACTACAGAAATGCCTGTTTTCCAGAGACACTGTTGCATGCGGAACTATCAGGCGCAACCAAAAACGTCTGCCTAAAATTGTTATAGACCAAAGAATAAGAGTGAGGGAAAGCAGGGCAGTTTGCAGCGATAGCATGATGCTTGTTAAGTACAAGGACAAGTGTGATGTCTTTGTACTTACTACCATACATGCTGACAGATCCACCCCTGTTCAAGTTCATGGATCCACAGAATCAGTCCTCAAACCTGTGCGCATCCAGGACTATAATAAGTTTATGGGAGGGGTGGATCTGTCTGACCAGGTACTGCAACCATACACTGCCCTCCGCAAAACTCGGGCATGGTATAAAAAATTGCCATTGCACCTGACGCAAATTGCCCTCTATAATGCTTTTGTGATAAGTGCAGGAAACAAAGGAAAATTCCTGCACTTTCAAGAAAAAGTAATAAAGACCTTTTTATTTGAGGAACAGGAAGGGAACAGGGCCACAGGAAGTGAGAGCAGAATAATACGAGGACAGCATTTCCCTGGGGTAGTTCCCCCCACAGAGACACGGAGAAGGCCACAAAAAAGGTGTCGGGTATGCTCCAGAAATGGAATCAGGAAAGACACAATTCATCATTGTGAGACATGCCCCTCAAAGCCAGGTCTTTGCATAAAAGATTGTTTTAGAATCTACCACACCTCTGTTGACTTTTAACTAAACCCCCTTTGATTATTTTATAAAACACCCCCTTGAAATTGTATGCAGATAAAAAATCTAATTCCCCTTTTCTCTACATTTCAATTGGCATTCTAATAAAACCCATAACAAAGCTAAAAATGTTCATTACACCCCTAGAGGAATACTGTACCTTGGCGGGTGTTGTTTTATAAAAGGCGACTAGAACTTTATATGTTCTAGTAGCTCAGAGCCTCTGCAATGTGATGAAATATAATATACAACATATTTCTTTAATTTAAGACCCTTGTTTCTTTTAGCGGCTATATTTAGCAACTATGTCCTACCATATAAAGATTATATATATATATAGTATTTGTAGGATACCAAATACATAAGCTGTTGCAGCAGTTTCCGGGCACATATGAAGTGTTGCCATATTCAGGAGAAGATGGGTAACAAATTGTGGGTGTAATTTACTCTGTTACCCCTTGTGAACATAAATAATGTGGGCCTAAAGAGACATTTTCTTGTAAAATATAAAAATGTTCATTTTCACAGCCAAATATTTCTAAATTCTATGAATCGCTTGTTGGTTTAAATTGCTCACTACATGCCTTGAAAAATTCCTTGGGGGATGTAGTTTCCAAAATTGGGTCACTTCTTGGGGTTTTCCACTGTACGGGTACCTCAGGGTGTCTTCAAATGTGACATGGCACCTGAAAATTATTCCAGCGAAATCTGCCATCCAAAAGCCATATGGCGGTCCTTGCCTTTTGAACCCTCACGTGTGCCCATACAGTAGTTTACGATCACATATGGGTGTTTCTGTAAACTGCAGAATCAAGGCAATAAATATTGAGTTTTGTTTGGCTGTTAATCCTTGCTTTGTTAGCGGGAAAAAAATGATTAAAATGGAAAATCTGCCCAAAAATTGCAATTCTGAAATTTCATCTCCATTTGCCAATGACTCTTGTGAAACACCTAAAGGGGGTGTAGTTTCTTAGATTAGGTAATTTTTATGGAGTTTCTACCCCAGGGGGTTTCAAATGGGACATGGTGTAGATAAACCAGTCCAGCAAAATCTGCCTTCCAAAAACCACACGGCGCTCCTTTCCCTCTATGCCCTGCCGTGTGGCCATACAGTAGTTTACGACCACATATGGGGTGTTTCTGCAAACTACAGAATCAGGGCAATAAATACTGTTTTTTGTTTGGCTGTTAACCCTTGCTTAGTTACTAGAAAAAATGGATTAAAATGGAAAATTTGCCCAAAAATTGCAATTCTGAAATTTCATCTCCATTTGCCAAAAACTCTTGTGAAACACCTAAAGGTTAACGATGTTTGTGAAATCAGTTTTGAATACTTTGAGGGGTGTAGTTTCTAGAATGGGGTGGTTTTTGTGTGGTTTTTATTATGTAAGCCTCACAAAGTGACTTCAGACCTGAACTGGTCCTTAAAAAGTAGGTTTTGGAAAATTTCAGAAAAATTTCAAGATTTGCTTCTAAACTTATAAGCCTTGTAACGTCCCCAAAAAATAAAATGGCATTCCCAAAATGATCCATACATGGGTAGACATATGGGGAATGTAAATTAATACCTTTTTTTGGTGGTATTACTATGTATTATAGAAGTAGAGAAATTGAAACCTGGAAAATTGCAACTTTTTCAAAATGTTTGCTAAATTTGGTATTTTTTTTATAAATAAAAAATAATTTTTTTTTACTCCATTTTACCACTGTCATGAAGTACAATATGTGACGAAAAAACAGTTTTAGAATGGCCTGGATAAGTAAAAGCGTTTTAAAGTTATTCACACATAAAGTGACAATGGTCAAATTTGTAAAAAGTGGCCTGGTCCTTAAGGTAAAAATGAGCACAGGCCTTAAGGGGTTAAAAGAGGAATTAAGAGACATTGATTAAGCAGGAAATGCACCTAACTATTGCTGAAAATCATGGCTCTGAACCTATTCCATCCTCCTCTAAGTGTAGAGAGACCTGGTTTGCGTGATGACGTGAGTAACGCATGTCGCGCTCTCCTCTCCTGCCTTACCTCCCCCCCTCGCCTTGCCTCGTTCTCCGGCCGATGCTGATGTCCTGATGCGGCTGGTTCCCCGTGCACGCCGAGTTTAGCTCCGCTCCCTGGTGCCGCTGTGTGAACTCTCCTTGGGTCCTGCTGTGCCTCCCGCTGCCTGCCGTCCGCCGCTCTGCTGGTTCCGCTGATTCCGGCTCTGGTCGTCTCCCCCCCTGTTTGTGTCAGCAAGGCTCGGCTCTTCCTTCTGCCTCCTTCAGACGTGGCTCTCCTCCTGCTGTATTGGGCTTTGCCTGCCCCTCCATCGTCTCCCTCTTGCTCTGTAGCCGCTTCCCGCCGTGCTGGCTTGGACTGTCCTCGATATCCCTGAGGTCCTTGATGCTGGTGAACCGTCCTCCTCCTCGTGCCCCTTATCTGATTCCGTTTGGCTGGGTGAAGACGTCAGCTAAGTGATCTTCTTTAAGTATTACAGTTGGCATTTTGTGCATCTGGTTCAGGTCTCCCCTCTGCATTTTGCACATACTCTCCTGCTGCCCCTGCCCCCTCTGCAATGTTGCTTTAGAGGAGAGGGAAAAAAAAAAAGGGGGAGAGAGGGGAAACGGAAAAGAAAAAAAAAGTGAGGGGAAAAAGAGGGGCAAGGAAGCAAAAAACAAAAAAAAAAAAAGGGGGGGGGGAAGAAAAGAAGAAGAAGGGAAGAGAAGGGGAAGGGGGAAAAAAAGAGGGGAAAAAGGAAAGACAAAAAGAAAAAAAAATTTACTAAAAAAAAAAGGGGGCAATGGCTCCGAAACGGCGGTCGGTGGATACCTCTGGAGTAAAGATGGGGGTTAAGGCCCTGGAGGGGAAAATTGATAAATATTTAAAATTCCCTGCTTCAAATGAAAAGGGACTGTTTAAGGGGAAATCAAGTGTAAATCTTAAGAAAAATATAACTGCCCCTCAAACAGACGAACTCTCTGAAGATGGGTTATCAGAAGCGGATCAGGAAAGAGGAGAGGTGAGCTTGCCACTACAGATTGAGTCTGAACATGACCCTTTGGCTTTAGAAAAAATTTTGGACGCTGTAAAAAGTAACGGTACCTTAATGCAAGGGATGGCCACCCAACTGGGGTCAATGCAGAACGACATATCCCTAATAAGGGAAGATCTGGCCAAAATCTGTGAGCGAGTTCTTAATGTCGAGAAGATGGCTGATTCCCTGCAATCCGATGTTGATATGTTGAAATTAAAAATGGGGACGCTCGCTTCAGAAAATCATAGCCTACAAGTTAAGCTTGAGGACTTGGAAAATAGATCGAGGCGATATAATATACGCATAATCGGATACCCAGAAGGAGTGGAAGGCCGGCAGCTGATGGAACAACTTAAGGATGTGATCTTTAAAAATCTTGGGAATGAACATTTCTCTTCCATGTTTCAAATAGAAAGAGCTCATCGT
This sequence comes from Bufotes viridis, assembly GCA_033119425.1. Lineage (NCBI taxonomy): Eukaryota > Metazoa > Chordata > Amphibia > Anura > Bufonidae > Bufotes > Bufotes viridis. The sequence goes on from CM065595.1 coordinate 91,333,617, forward strand.
AATCCCGGGGGGAAACCCATTCCTGGAAAACCACCTCGAGCAATTCTAATGAAGCTGTTATTGTCTATGGACAGAGATACGATATTGAGAAGAGCAAGGGAATGCCCGCCTATTGAACATCAGGGCACTAAATTGTTATTCTTTCCAGATTTTGCTCGGGAGACCCAAGAAAAAAGAAGAAGCTTTATGGAGATTAAGAAACACCTGGCTGCTAAGGACATTAAATATTCGTTACTGTATCCAGCGAAGTTACGAGTGATTTACAACGGGACTTCCCATTTCTTTGAAAAATCGGAGCAAGCACGAGACTGGATCGAACGAATGGGCATCTGAAATCTTGTGCCCTGATGACTGGGGGAGAGGGGGGGGGGTGTCAGAGGGAGGAGAATGGCTGGAAGGTAGAGGTTTGCTGACAGGATCGGGCGGACCAGTGGAGGGGGAGGGGACTCTGCCTTGCAGGAGAAGGTTTTTTTTTTTTTGATTAATGTTAACTAGAATCGTCTCTTGGAATGTTAGAGGTCTTGGGAAAAGGGTTAAGAGACAAGCCACCATGGATGCAATAAAAAGATTTCTACCTGCAATTATTTGCATAGTGGAAACTCATCTCACCAAGGAGACTGTGTCCCGTTTGACAACGGGTTGGCAAGCACAATCATATCACTCGACTTTTAGTAGCACTTCAAGGGGCGTCTCGGTCTTAATCCATCACACTATAGACTTCGTTTTAATAGAATCCTCCATAGACGAGCAGGGCAGATTTATTTTCCTATATGGTAGACTTTATGGACAGAACTATACTTTAGCCTTTTTTTATATACCTCCGCCTTTTTCGGTGTACCCACTTAGCCAACTGCTACTATTTTTGGAGAAAAGGCCAGAAGGTCAGCTTGTCTTGATAGGAGATTTTAACGCTGTTATGGATCCTAAAACAGACAGACTGACCCTGGATGTAGATCTAGGGAGGAACATTGGTTCTTCTCCGTTGCGCCAGTTTTGTTTAGAGGTTGGCTTGGTGGATATATGGGGTCATCTTGGTGGAGGTAAGAGAGTGTACTCCTGCGTTAGTAGGGGTGGCAGAGCAATGTCCAGAATCGACCTAGCATTTACTAATGAGAATAATCTGAAAAATATTAAAAGGATACGATACGGAGTAAGAACTATCTCAGACCATGCACCCATACTGATTGAGGTTTGTACGGGGGGGAACAAAGATAATAGGGGGCCTGGCTTCAAGTTGAATCCATACTGGCTTACCATTATGGATAATTATCAATCTACCAAGTTACTTATATCCTCCTTCTGGGAGGTGAACTTCCCCTCTGCCAACATCAACTCAGTATGGGATGCCCTGAAGGCCTATTTGAGAGGGGTTCTTATTAGCGATATCACTACTAGGAGAAGAACTTTTAGGGAAAAAGAGGAGGAACTGGTTTGGATGGTGGCAACCTCAACAGAGCGATTTATCAACCTGCCTTCCGATTTTAATAAGGAAGAGATGCAGAAAGCTAGTCGTTCTCTTGAGGAATATGTAATTGAAAAAGCAAACCATAGATTATTTTTTAAAGGACAAAAGTATTTCTCAGAGTCTGGGCGCCCCAGTAAGCTTTTAGCTAGAATAGTTTCACAACAGGAGAGGAAAAAGAAAGTCATTGTCTCTATTCGTAATCTGGATGGGATGATTACACGCGATTCAGAGGGAATTAGAGACGCTTTCTTGCAATACTTCACTCAGATATATAGGGCCTCCCCTGGTATTTCATCTGACCTGGCGAGGTTGTTCCTGGAGAGAATTTCTCTCCCAGTGTTAACAGAGATTCAAAAAAACTTCTTGGAGAAAGAAGTGACCCTCCTGGAGCTTCAGGAGGCCCTAAAGGCTATCTCTGGGAACTCATCGCCAGGCCCTGATGGCCTCCCGTATGAACTCTATCGTAAGTACGGTGACTTTATTCTCCCTGATTTACTAGAAGTGTTCTCTCAAGCATTACATAGAGGAGATCTTCCAAGGTCCATGATGGAAGCGTTAATAGTTTTGATCCCAAAAAAAGATAAAGATCTGGTAGAGTTGAGCTCTTATAGACCAATTTTTCTGTTAAATACAGATGTCAAGTTACTATCAAAAGTCTTGGCAAAGAGGCTCTCTAGGGTTCTGCCCTCTGTCATTCATCCAGATCAAAATGGTTTCATGCCGAAAAGGGGCACCCGTTATAAGTTACATAGGTATTTCACTAATATTCAGTCCCCTGGGGATGGTGCCCGCTCCATCCTGTTGCTGGACGCCACTAAGGCGTTTGACAGGGTCGAGTGGGCGTTTCTCTGGGAGGTGATGAAAAAAATGGGTTTTGGCCCTAAATTCATCGCAATGATACAGCTGTTATACAAATCCCCGGCCGCTAGGATCAGGATCAATGATATGCAGACTGAGAGTTTTGAACTAGAGAGAGGCACCCGTCAAGGCTGTCCTCTCTCTCCTCTTCTGTTTAACATCTATATTGAACCTCTTGCGGTTAGTATAAGGCAGGACCCGAGGGTGGCTGGCTTTGGGGTAATGGGGAAGCAGGATCGCATATCTTTATACGCAGATGATATTCAATTTTTTATCCATCAAACAGATAGAACACTTCCTCGAGTTATGGAGTTAGTTAATTTATTTTGTCACTCCTCCGGTCTGGAGGTTAATTGGGCTAAGACTACTCTTCTTCCAATAGATGAATTGCGAGGACCTTCTGATGATCTGATCAATAGATTATCGATCTCTGAGACAATGAAGTACCTGGGGATAGTAACTTCCGCCAAGGCTCAAGATTACCTGCAACTGAATTTGATCCCTCTATTGCAAAAGTTGAGATAAAAAATTATGATATGGCAAAGAATTCTGTCTGCAAGAGCGGATAGAATTTCGTTAATAAAAATGGTGGTGCTGCCCCAGGTCCTTTACGTTCTTCGTAATTCTCCTATATGGATTGAAGATAAGTACTTTAGACTGATAGAGAGGCTGATTAATGATCTACTATGGGGGAGGAAACAGGTGAGATTAAAGGCAGTTTATTTTTCTATGCCCTACAAGCAGGGAGGTCTTAATCTTCCCTACTTTAAAGGTTATTTTATGGCATCTCAACTTTGCTTTTTTGACGACTGGGAAAATAGCCATCTTTGCAGGAAACTGGTCAAAGACTCAGGCTTTCCGGACTTTTTTACAGTACTGGAGTCTGACTATTTACTTAATTTTCAGAATCACCATAAACCTTTCTGCAGAATGGCTATGAAAGCCTGGACGGTAATAAAGAGCTGGTTCAAAGTTAGGGCATCACTTACTTGTACCCCGCTGTGGCACAACTTGAAACTTTTGAATCTTGATGACCTGAACTGTCAGCAATACTGGAGGAATAAAAGGATTAACTACTTGAGTCAAGTGGTTAAAAATGGACAAATTCTGACCCTTGTGGAGTTAAAACAAAGGGAAAATGTAGGTGAGGTGGCTTGGTATGCGTACTTTCAATTGCTGTCTGCACTTTCTAGTATTTCTGATAATCACTTACTTAACATAGACACCCCTGAATTTTTGCTAAATTTGATCCAAAATAAAGATGATATGAGAGTTAAGATATCACATTGTTATAGGCACTTGATGGAAATTTTTTGGGGGATAGTCTCTCTCCAGGGCAAAGATCCTGGTCCATTTCACTGTTAGGGGATCCCCTGAATTGGGAGAATGTAGGTAATAGTTTAAGTCAGGTTTCTCACAATTTCAATCACACTGTGGTTCAGTTTAATATTATGCACAAAATATATATAACACCCTGTGGCTCCACAGGAGAGGACTTGCAGTATCCTCTGGGTGCCCCCGCTGTGGGGATCCCGGGGCAGATCATTTACATCTGTTCTGGGATTGCCCGACGGTGAGCAAGTACTGGAAGTTGGTTCAAAGAACTCTAACCCAAAGACTTACTATCGATATTCCCCTATCTCCCAAACTATGGGTTTTGGGGGATTTATCGGAGGTTAACTGTCAGGCTACGAAGGGTCGACTGCTGACTAAAGTGATTTTTTTAGCTAGGCTTCTTATATCCAGAAAATGGCTTTCCCCCTCCGCTCCAGACTGCAACAACTGGCTCAACTTGGTTTATAAGGTCAGAAGCTACGAGAAGATTCTGTATAGACAGCGAGGATCCTATGAAAAGTGGCATATTATATGGAAGGAATGGGACGATTAACTAAATGGTGTAATCATTTTTTTTTTACCCTTTTTTTTTTTTTTTTTTTTTTCTGCAAGGCAGGGGGGAGGGATTGGTTGGGGGCGGGATGCTTTTGTAATTATGTAATTAAAGCTCAGGCGAAACGTGCATCGGGGCCAGGTCGCCGTTTCCATTCTGCTGTATCCTATCCAATATTGCTGCTTGTTTTTAATTCTCTTAATGTGTATTAATTGTTTGTATGTCCTTTTGGATAACTTAATAAATATTGATTACATAGAATTCATGTGTGTTGATGTTTGGTGCCCTTCCTGACCAAGCCTAATTTGCAAATATGACATGCGTCACTTTATGTGGTAATAACTTTGGAACGTTTTTTTTTATCCAAACCGTTCTGAGATTGTTTTCTCGTGACACGTTGTACTTCATGAGTGGTAAATTTGAGTCAATATATTTCACTTTTATTTATAAAATAATACAACATTTTCCAAAAATTTAGAAAAATACGCAGTTTTCTAAATTTCTATTTCTCTGCTTTTAAAACAGAAAGTTATACCTCATAAAATATTTGTTACTTAAAGGGGTTCTGCAGTAATTTTAAACTGATGATCTATCCTCTGGATAGATCATCAGCATCTGATCGGCAGGGGTTCACTCGAATGAAGCTTAGCCTCACCCAGGCCAGTGATATAAGTCATGACGTCACTAGGCCTGCTAGGATAGCTCAGAAGTTTAAAATTACTGCAGAACCCCTTTAACGTTCCCCATATGTCTACTTTATGTTGGCATCATTTTGTAAATGTCATTTTATTTTTTAGGCTTAGAATTTTAGAAGCAATTCTTAAAATTTTTAATGACCAGTTCGGGTCTGAAGTCCCTTTGTGGGGCTTACATAGTAGAAACCCCCCATAAATGACCCCATTGTAGGAACTACACCCCTCAAGTTACTCAAAACTGATTTTGCAAACTTTGTTAGGTGTTCCACAAGAATTAAAGGAAAATGGACATGAAATTTCTAAATTTCACTTTTTTGGCAGATTTTCCATTTTAATCCATTTTTTTCTTTAACACATCGAGGGTTAACAGCCGAACAAAACTCAATATTTATTACCCTGATTCTGCGGTTTACAGAAACATGTGGTCGTAAACTGATGTAATGGCACACAGCAGGGCGCAGAAGAAAATGAGCGCCGTATGGTTTTTGGAAGGCAGATTTTGCTGAACTAGTTTTTAGATGCCATGTCCCATTTGAAGCCCCCCTGATGCACCCTTACAGTAGAAACTCCCAAAAAGTGACCACATTTTGGAAACTAGGGGATAAGGTGCCAGTTTTATTGGTACTGTTTTGGGGTACATATGATTTTTAATTGCTCTATATTACGTTTTTTGTGAGGCAAGATAACTAAAAAATGTCTGTTTTGGCACTGCTTTTATTTCCTATATTTACAACATTCAACTGACAGGGTAGATCATGTGCTATTTTTATAGAGCAGGTTGTTATGGACGCAATGATATAAAAAAAGTTTACTTTATTTAGTTGTTTAAGTTTTACATAATAAAGCATTTTTGAAAAACAAATTATGTTTTTGTGTCTCCATTTTCTGAACGCCATATTTTTTTACTTTTCTACCGATCGTCTTGTGCAGGGGCTCGTTTTTGCAGGAAGAGTTGACGGTTTTATTGGTACCATTTTTGGGTACATATGATTTTTTGATCATTGATTATTATTCTTTATGGGGTACGGTGACCAAAAAATTGGTTGTTTTAGCACAGTTAGGGTCTCATTTTTTTAAGGATGAGGTGACCTTTTAATTGGTAATATTTTGGGGGTATATGCCTTTTTGATCGCTTGGTGTTACACTATATGTGATGTTAGGTGACAAGAAATGGCTTTTATTTTATTTTTTTGACGGTATTCACCTGAGGGGTTAGGTCATGTGATATTTGTATAGAGCCCGTTGTTATAGACGAGGCGATACCTAATATGTCTACTTTTTATTTATTTATTTCACTTTAACACAATAATAGCAGTTTTGAAGCAAAAAAATCATATTTTAGTGTCTCCATTGTCTGAGAGTCATAGTTTTTTTATTTTTTTAAACGATTGTCTTAGGTAGGGTCTCATTTTTTGTGGAATGAGGTGACGGTTTGATTGGTACTATTCTGGGGGACATACGCCTTTTTGATCGCTTGGTGTTGCAATTTTTGTTATGTAAGGTGACAAAAAAATGTTTTTACAGGTTGGGTCCAAGCTTCATCGGTCCATTTGAGATCCTCAGGCAAATTAATGATATTTTCTACAAGCTTAAGCTGCCAGGCTCTCTCCGGGTACCAAATTCCTTCCACATCTCCCTGCTCAAACCTGTCATCCTATCCGTTTTGTTGAAGATAATCGGGCGACACTGCTGTTGGATGTGGGTGCACAGTCAGCGGGCGTCGCCCCAAAACGCTTCAAAGGAAACGAAAACCGTCACTCCTCAGTTGCTGTGATATGATTCTTTATTCACCACTCATGAAGAAAGTGACGCGCGTTTTGGCACGTACAAGTGCCTTTGTCAAACACATATAGAGCAGCAGAGTACATAACTTAGAACATAGGCGTGTATTTAAATAGCCCGCCCTCAGTCACATGACCAGGGCAGATCACGTCATGTGAATGCCGGCAAGGAAACTGGGATAGTTTACAAACACTATCACCAGTTTAACTCAAAAATCAAGTGATAATCATGATCCTCGATTCTTCTGATCGCGATAAAGTAATTTCTCAGTTATACTGCGGAAACACGTAACAAGTTTCAGGTTACATAAGTAAGGCAGTGAGAATAAATACATAGAGCAATAATGCATTTTTGCTAAATATAGAACCTTAGAGGAAACTGGTCACCGCATACTCTCGATTTAACCCTTTGGGTGTCATCGTCTGTAAGCGGTGAATCCAGTAAGCCTCGCATTTGAGTAACATCGCAACTCTATTTCCTCCCCTTCTAGGTGGCAAAACCTCTTCAATTATTTGGAAGCGAAGCTGGGACACATTATGTTTCTGTTGATGGAAATGCAATGGAATAGGCAATAAAAGGTTTTCATTGCGAATTGTTGATTTGTGCTTTGCGAAGCGGTCCTTCATGCGCATCGTAGTTTAGCCCACATAGCATTCAACAAATACACAATGAATGTGCTGTTGCAAGTAAAATGCCCCGTTATTGAAATTTGTTCGCCAGTATGTGGAGGTAAAACGTGGGGGCCTTTTATTATGCTAGAACAGTGAATGCAACTAAGGCAAGAAAAGGTGCCTTTCCTAACGGTGGCAATACCATCTGTCGGGGGCCCTTTTTGGTGGTGCCAATGTCCGCCCTGATAATTTTATCTCTTATGTTCCCAACCCGTTTGTAACATAACATCGGGGGGCTCTGAAATTCTGTAATCTGCGGTTAGGCCCTAGTCACTATGTTCCAATGTTTATTAATAATGGCCCTCACACGGTTAATCCAGGGGTGATATTGCACATCTAGGGTGAGTCTTTTTTGTGAGATTTTTTCACTGCCTGTCGAAAGTGTCTCATATTTCTGTCTATGTCTTACCTTTCTGGATATCCTCTCTGCCTGAATTTAGTGGTCACATCTTCAAGATGGATTTTACGGGTAAGTGGGTCGCTAACAATTCTATTGACCCTTTGAAATTGTGAGTAGGGTAAAGACCTTTTAGTGGCTGGTGAATGATTACTTTCATATCTAAGTAGACTATTACGGTCTGTAGTCTTAATATATAGGTCTGTTGTACATTTCCCATCTTGGCCCTTTATGACCCAAGTGTCCAAAAAGAGTATTTTTCAAAAATCACAGTGAGCCGTGAACTTTAACTCTGACCATACACTATTAATATAGAGAGAAAATTCTTGAATGACTTTTATGCCGCACCGCCATATGCAAAACACGTCATCAATAAAACGTTTCCAAAAAATGCAATTTTGCTAAAAAAGCGGATGAGAATATATAAAATCCTGTTCGAACTGTGCCATATAGCAATTTGCATATGTTGGTGCGGCATTGGACCCCTTCGCGGTCCCACAGCGCTGTTGATAATAGGTCTATTGAAAAAGAAAATAATTACGTTCTAGGACAATGGTCAAAAGGTGAAGAATTTTTTTTTTTTGTCTATTATATAGTCGCTATTTTCTAGCGGGTTCTTCACAGCGGTTAAGCCCTTAGTATGTGTGATGGAGGTATACAGATTACACACATCAAAGGTTACCAGGACACATTCTGCATCAACATTAATTCTTTCTAATTCCTCTAAAAAGTGTTGGGTGTCCCTGAGGTAAGAGGGAGCTGTTTGTGTGTAAGGTATCAAGATTTTCTCTAGGAAATTAGCAGGGGGAGTCAGTATTGAATCTGATGCCGCAACAATGGGTCGTTCAGGCGGGCACTCCATGGACTTATGCACTTTAGGTAAAGTGTAGAACACGGCGTAATGGGATGTTGTTTATCTAGGAATTCTCCTAATTTCTGATCTATGACGGACTTCTCTTCATTTTGCCATATGAGGGTTTGTAATTCATGTTTAATATCAAATACTGGATCTCTCGATAGAATTAAATATGTGTCTCTGTAAGACAATTGACCTAGAATTTCTTGTATATAATAATCTTTATCTAATATCATCAGGGCTCCCCCTTTATCTGCAGGTTTGAAGATAAGTGTATCGTCATCTAACAAATGGTTAATGCTTTGTCTTTCTATAGTAGAAAGGTTATAATGTACAGTAGATAGCAATGGCCCCCTTGTTTAAATTAAATTAACAATGTATCAATATCCCTTTTAACTAGGGCAACATATGTCTCCACTGGATGTTCAGTTGTGGGGGGCATATAATGGCTTTTTAGCCGCAAACCAAATTGTTTCAGAGTTAATACACCATCAACTTTATCAGAGTGTCTAGTGTCCTGTGATGGGATTTCCCTCTCCTTGGAGAAATGGGCTTTCAACCGCATTGTGCGGAAAAAACGCTAAAGGTCCATTGTCCTAAGGTATCGAGGGTTGCGGTTGGACTAAATGACAATCCCCTCTGCAACACTTGTATTTGGGCTGGACTCAAAGTCTCAGATGATAAATTTAGAACTAAAGTATCGGGTGTACCTGTGAGCGGGTCAGTCGTGGAGCATCTGCGCCCTCGATGATGGCGGCGGCCTGCTTTCCTTGTATTGGCTTTCTTGGACGGCATCGTCTCCCTAAAAAACCATGTTGCTGACCAGTGGTAGATTCGCTCCCAGATCCGGAGAATGTGTTGCCAGCCCTGCGGCCTGGGCGTCGTGTATTTTGGATTGCAGTACCTGACTTGTCTTGCCATCGGTATACACGGTTGGTTAAATAGTCCTCTGAATCCCGAATATACTTTGTTCTTTTTGTAGCTTGTATTTGAGTTTTCAAATCTGTGCATTGCTTTTAAATTTTTATTTTCAATGTTTGTAGGTCCTTCGTCTTTAGACAGTCCTAAAACGTTTTGTCAAGAAACCTGTCTTTGCTCCTGTTGCTGTCAGTGATGAGACCATCTATGAGGTGAAAGCTATTCTGGAGATGAAGAGTACAGGTAAAATCCTGTTTCTTGTGGTTTGTAAGGGGTTTGGCTCTAATGAACGATATTGGGAACCTAGAGAGAACATAAATGCCCCTCTTCTTGTAAAATATTTTTTGTCTAGGGCCAGGGGGTGTAAGGGGAGGGGTACTGTTAGCCCAGGACTCGGTGCCTGCACTGCTAGCCTTATACGGGGGCATGTGCGCCAGGCTCCCTCATTCCCTTCTGCTGCCGTGCGCCATGTTGACAAGCGTGGGCAGCATGTAGCTTAACTGTTGTATCTGTGCTCCATGCCAGAGTTTACTTCCTGCTTTAGTCTTGTACTGTTGTTAGGGCATGCATGGGCGTGTCTCTCCTCCCTTGTGAGACAACACGTACATGACCTCTATCTCCCTAGCCTACAGTATGACTGAGTTGCAGGAAGTATTCAAGGGTGCTTCTTTCCCCAAGAAGGCGCCTGAGCAATCTTGGTCACTAGCTCGTCTAGTTCCTAGCGTGAAGGTGTTTTTGGAGTTACTGCCTTTCTGTGTACCGAACCGTGCTTTCGGTTTTAACGGATTTTGCTTGTTTGCCGCCTACCTCTGACCTTGGAATTCGCTGACGAACTTTGCTTGATCACTGCCTGCCCTGACCCGGACTCCTTGATGACGTAATTCCCCTCGGTGCTTGCACTGGTATCTCTGACCCCCTGGTCAGCTGCCACTGACTCTGGGACTGCTTTGGAGTGGCACCTAACGGCCCAAGCTTATCCTCACCATAAAAGGCTCTAGTGAAGACCAGGTAGGTACTTAGTCCCCTCTAGGGTATAGCAAGTCAATGGCGCAGTGCGTCCACACCCGCTTGCATAACATACTACGTATCAATGTTTAAAGTATCATGTAGCATAATGTAAGAATTGTACTAATTTCACAACGGTTTACTGATACCTTTTTGTTTTTAGACATATGTATTCATAGTGTGCACCTACTTATAAATATACTGCAATATTGTTTAAGATTTGAAGATGACTTTTAATATTTTTAAAATGAGTTATTAGTTTATATTTCACACATATTTCAAATTACATTATGCATGCAAAATATGTAAGCTTGCAACCCACGGTGAGGATCCTCATTATTTTGCGATTCCACGACTGAAAAAAAAAAAAAATACTAACTAAAAAAATTATCCATCCAGGATACATACACTGTCAGCTTGAGGGGACATCAAAACAAAATTATGTTTCTCCATGTGAATAGTACTGTTGCTGGAAAGGGGCAAAACCAACTGGAGACATAAAATAGTCTGAAAATAATTCCCTCACTCTCACTCCTGCTGAACCAGCTTTCCAAGGTAAGGAGGGTCTCCATGGGCTTCTGCAGTAAAGAATTCCGCATCTTCATCAGGAGTGGCCTCATACATGCGAATGTAGTTATGGAGCACTACACACGCTTTAATTACATTATTTACATTGTCCGGTGCCAGCGGGATGGCCGAAAGAAATATACGCTATTTGCTGGCTAACATCCCAAAGGCACGTTCAACATACCTTCTGGCTCTGCTTAACTAATAGTTGAATGTGTGCCTCTTCTCATCCAATCCTCACCTAGGGAAAGGACACATAAGGTTTGGGGATAGGGCAAACCCCTCATCGCCAACAATGACATATGGTGCAGGTGGACCAGAGGAGCTGGCTGTGAAATGTCCAGTTGGTTGGACTGAAGCCACTGACCTATTCTGGAAGTCCTTAGGTTGCGAGCATCAGCAGAACTTCCATAGGCCCTGATATCTGCAATTATAAACCTGTCGTTTGTGTCAGCCAAGGCCAACAGAACTACAGAGAAAAACGATTTATAATTAAACAGTCTCAGACAGCCCCCAGCAGTCGGAGGGAGAGGACAGTTGTTCCTCCGACTGTCGGGGTCTTCCCCCAAACAAAGGGGCAAAACGCGCCTCTGTCTCAGACAGCCCCTAGCAGTCAGAGGGGGGTAACAGTAAATGCTTTTTCCAATCCAAAAAAAAAAAAGTTACCTTCTTAATTTCAGCGTCCGTCTCAGAAACCCAAAGGCCGCATGGTATCTGTATGGCGGCCTTGAGGTTGCTGCGGATCCACTCGGGGCTTGAACCTGTAATCACTCTTGAAGCGGTCCCGCATTGACCGCCCCCGAATCAGAACCTTTTGAACTGTGAAAAAAAAAATATAAGTTTAGCATGCAATTTATTTTGACTAAACGGTAACTTTAGTTAAAATACATACGGTATTGCAGTACTTACCACATTGCCTTTGAGCCGCCACGGTGAGATCCCCCCAAGTCGCAAAGAGTTCTGCATATATCTCCCTCCAGAGCCGCTGGGTGTGTTGATGGTCAGCATGGTGGCAGTCAGTGTGGTACCAATCAACAGTTGGATGAGGAGTTCATTATCTATGTGTGGGACAATGAACTCCTCATCTTCCCTGGTGAAGACTGTGGAACCCTGGAAGAAACAGAAAAACAACATTTAGTGAAAGTCCCAAAAAATAAATAAATAAATAAAACATACAAAATGAGAACTATGTTTTGAATACTTACACGTCCCCGACTGCCATGGGCTCTCCCACGAGCTCTGGGGGATCCTGCCTAGTGGCCTTAGATTCATGTTCCTACCACAAAAAAAAGGTTAAATGTTATAGTTTTGTAAAGAGAATATAGATAAATATACTTACTTCTTGCCAGCCCTGGTCCGTGATCGGTCCACTTCCCCCTTGGCGATGTTGAGACCCCTGCAGGTGACATAGCTGCTGATGATGATGATGATTAAGCACATACTGATTAAGGCAAAGAATGCAACAGTATTCCAAACTCTAAGTGTTGCTTGTTATACTTACCGGCTTTTTACAGCGCCTTCAGGGTGGGCTTCTCTGCTGTGATCCTGAAGACATCTCTAGGAGACATAATACAAGACAAAATTTTGAATAAACACGCTATGTGAACATGTTTGTAAAGGGAGAGCACCATTGACAGAGATATTTCATGCACAATATTTATTTCACAAACTTACTTTTGAGTACAGAAGCTTTCACTTGCCCACCACAGATATTCCTCTTTAAAACTTTTTCTTTTTGGAAGATGCTAAAAAAAAAAAAGAGAAAATAACAAATATCATTATGTTTTTTAAGGAGAAAAAAATAAAAGGGAGTGTGGATGACAGGCATAATGGCTGATATGAGACATGTTGGATAGAAGCATATTGTGGCTGATGACAGGCATGGGGCCTGATATGAGGCATGGCGCCAGAGGAGAGCCATATGGCAGTAGAAAAGAAGCATATTGTGGCTGATGACAGGCATGATGGCCATATGAGGCATGGCAGCTGAGGAGAGGCATATAGCAGCTGAACAGAAGCATATGGTGGTAGATGACAGGCATGGTGCCTGATATGAGGCATGGCGCTAGAGGAGAGGCATATGGCGGTAGAAGAGAAGCATATGGTGGCTGATATGAGGCATGGCGGCTGAAGGGTGGCATATGGCAGTAGAAGAGAAGCATATGGTGGGTGATGACAGGCATGATGGCTGATATGAGGCATGGCATCTGAGGAGAGGCATATGGTGGCTGAATAGAAGCATATGGTGGCTAATGACAGGCATGATGGCTGATATGAGGAATGATGGCTGAGGGGAGGCATATAGCGGCTGAATAGAAGCATATGGTGGCTAATTATGCAGCGTCCTACTTATGTGTGTACAAGTGGTCCCCTTAAATTCCTGTATAATTATTTGTATTTAATATATTGTGTTTCCAGCTGGCATGGTCATTACCTCTATTCAGAACAAGTGGCCCAGTTGAGTGACATTGTGAGTAAGTTGTCCCAGATATTCCCAGGAAAACAGCCTGAACCTTTTTTAGGGGCAACTGCAGGTCCCATCAGTTTAACATCATAAAGCAGATTGGGCCGGTTCAGAACCGAGGCCACTGCAAGGATAATAAATTGTTTGTGGTAGAATCTGATGTGATTTCTAATCCCATATTTCCTTGCAGCACCCCTGACCCTGAAATTAGGGCCAGGGGGGAAATGTCTAATATGTCATTTGTCTTGCAGTCTAATAATGTAAATTCCTATGACCAGATGTCTGTTCCAGTGTGTAATCTCATTGTTCCAGCATCTAGCCGTGAGCCAGCTATGACTTGTGGTGTCACACAGCTTTTCCCAAAGGGGGGGGGCTTTGGGAAAATCTTTCTCTGTGATTTGTTTCAGGTTGATGGCCGATACTTTGTGGATACATATCTCCAAAATGAACTTATCGGACCAATCAAAGGCTTAATAGACACTGGATCACAAGCCACCATTTTATCTTACACTTCCAACAGGTTTTGGATTTAACATGACAGAAGCCAAGATTAAGGTCATTTGATGGCTCTTTGATAAGTGTAGGTGGAGATGCCTTACAGGTAAAAGGAACATCCTGGTTGAGATTTAAGATTGGCAAGAAGACAATTAGACATCCCACATTGATTGTGGATTTTCCATACGATCAAATATCATAATAACGCGTGAACGTTAAAAATAAAACAAGAAAGCTTTATTAGATCATAGTGATAAAAATAGGGGTGTGTTTAAAGTAATACAGTGACGGGTAGAATGCCACTATAAGACACCAACTAGGACTAACCGGGTAGATGAAGACCTATATAGCAGGCCTACCCATATACCAGCAAATCTGTTGTCCCTATTGTAGCTGGGGTAATGAGTGTATCATCTATCTGCTAACTCTGGATAGGTCTGGATGTACACCACAGTAGAGGTTAATGGCTGGTGCCTAGTGTGTCTATAATGAAAAGGCAGTTGTGCCCTACAACAATTGGGTGTATTGTATTGTTGTTAGGCACCATACATACAAACCCCAGAGGATGGTTGTGCACTTGACCATCCACTAGGGACTAGTGCTCCTCTGTACTCCCCCTCTCTAGCACTGAATTGCTGCAGCCAGTGTGTGCTGTCTTACAGGGAGCTATAATCTAGTAGGGAGAGTAGGGGCAGCCAAGTGTGGGCTCTACGTGTTTCTGTGCTATAGGTTATGTTAGCACTTCCTCAGGAGCCACATTAATTCAATAGACGGAACCTGCCTGAGCCGCACTGGCTAGATGTGCGAGGTCGATGTTCAGTTGGTGTAGTTCCCTGGGATGGCCGCAAAGCGGCCGTGTATCTGTCACGACCACTATCCCAGCAGCAGTCGTGTTGCACCAGACGGAGGGGAAGGGGGACCCTTATCTACGGATGGGAAATAGAACGGCCACCCCTGACTAACCCTAAGCTGGCACCTGTCTGCCCTGATACCCTAGACGGGGTGTGAACCCGTATGGCGAGCAGTATGCCTAAACCCTCAGTCACCCTAAGAAGACTAGACTGGGGAAAGGCAGATGGGAGCACTAGTCACCATCACTCATGTCTAGGAGAACAACAGGGGAAGACAGCAACAAACAAACAATCTCCAGCAGAGATAGACTTATCCAGTCACGAGCAGAGAAGATGATCCCAATAACGACAGTCCACGCCAGACAAGAGCTCCACAGCAATACCGTCAAACGATCTCCTTCAAAGGTCAGAATAGCACTGGAAGTAAGGACTATATCTGCCAATGACTGCAAGTGAAACTGAAACTAATATAGTAGCTGGGAGTGGCAGACAGGACTCACCTGAGAAGGATGCCTACAAACTCCCAGTCAGGACAAAAAGGTTCACAAGGCAAAACCCGGATGACATACCCTGAACCACGGAGCAATCTCACAAGCTATCGCGAGTAGCAAGTCGCTGCGACCTTCTCCTCCCAGACCTGTCTGGATCAGTCACAGTCATGACAGTACCCCCCTTTCTACGAGGGGCCACCGGACCCTCAAGACCAGGCCTCTCCGGATGGGACCTATGAAAAGCCCGAATTAGTCTGTCCGCCTTTATCTCTGATGCTGGCACCCACATTCTCTCTTCGGAACCATAACCTCTCCAGTGCACCAGGTACTGAAGAGAGCGGCAAACATATCGTGAATCAACAATCTTTTGTACTTGAAACTCAAGACTGCCATTAACAACCACCGGTGGAGGCGGTAGTGGCAATGGTTCAGGAGGTTCTACATATCTCTTAAGCAGAGATCTGTGGAAGACATTATGCATCCTTAGAGTCTGAGGTAGCTCCAGACGAAAAGCCACCGAGTTAATGATCTTAATTACCCTATAAGGACCAATAAATCTCGGACCTAATTTCTACGAGGGAACCTTCAACTTGATATTTCTGGTAGACAACCACACCAAGTCATTCACCCCAAGGTCCGGACCTTTAGAGCGCTTCTTATCAGCCACACGTTTGTATCTACCACCAATTCTCTTCAAACTTTCTTGCACACTCTGCCACACTGATGAAAGTGAAGACGCAAATCGTTCCTCCTCGGGAATCCCAGACAGCCCCCCCTCACTAAATGTACAAAACTGAGGATGGAAACCATACGCACCAAAAAATGGTGACTTATCAGTGGACGCTTTTTTTTTTAAGCTGTGCTGTATATCTCTTAATCGCTGTCTGGAGGTGCGTTTCTTTTTTACTGTTGTCTAAATGTGTGTTGAATTTTTTTGTTTGTTCAATCAACTCCTTCAGTTTCCCCTCTAGATTACTGAATACATTTTTTTCCTCATCCAATAGGAGTTTCATCAACCTTGTGGATTATTCTAGGGATTCTTTTTCCCACTTTTTGACGAAATCGGGAGATCTCAGGCGAGCTGCGGGAATAATTGGATTACGCAGTCCTCGGGTGACTATTTTGTTGGAAATATATGTCTCCAGGGACTGAATTTCCCACCAGGACCTGACATAGTTTTTATATACTTCCGTCACCTATTTAAAGGCTGCTGAGATACTCGGGGTTACTGATGAAATGGTGAGTTCCTTTTCCGAAAATACCTCATTGGGGTCCCCCATCTATTGTTCTGCATTAATACCACTAGATAAGAAGCCTATTGTATTGTTGTTAGGCACCATACATACAAACCCCAGAGGATGGTTGTGCACTTGACCATCCACTGGGGACTAGTGCTCCTCCGTACTCTCCCTCTCTAACACTGAATTGCTACATTCCTCAGGAGCCACATTAATTCAATAGACGGAACCTGCCTGAGCCGCACTCTCTAGATGTGAGAGGTCGGCGTTCAGTTGGTGTAGTTCCATATGATCGGCTGATCATAGGAATCGATTTACTAAAAAGATTGAGTTCCATAGTCAACTTCATTAATGAAGCAGTATGGACTCAGGTGAAGGTACTCATTGCCTATGAATATTCCTGCAATGCACAAGCACAACGCAGTTGTCATGTGATTGAGGAGAGGCTTAACTCTGTTGAAGTTCATTTCAGGAACAATCAATCGCCGGATGTCACGATCCTGAAAAATGGTAAGCCCGAGGAGGATGTAAGCGGTGCCGCTCACATCATTACCATCCAAAGGGAAAGAATCGAGAAGGTAACCCTGGATTATAATGTCTTAACCATTTCTCTTCAAGGGGGAAATCAAGAAGTCGCGGACCTGACCAAACATACTCAATCAATGGTTCGGATTGAAAAGGTCAATGACAATTTATTGATTCCCGTACAGGTGAACAATATAGCATAGTAGTAAAATACGCCATATTGGATCTGAAATCCAAAGCTAGCTAAATAAGCCTAGGATTTCTAAAACAGGTTACTAATCCTAAAGTGATAAAAAGTTCCTCTCCACAGGACCAATGGATTCATGAACTGGATGGAGATTCCAAGAGTCACAATGTCATTGCGAGATGCATTTTATCTATTTCCATAAGAAATAAGACAACGGAACACGTCTTCATCGTGTTGAATGAACCACGGTACCAGATGTATATAGGTAATGACCTTCTATACAGATTTGCCATGCAGATTGATCTGGTGAACCATACTCTATGGTCCAGATTACCAGGAAACCCAGAGGGATTCCAGGATGTAGAGCAAGCCTTAAGATGGGGACAACAGATGCTCTATGCCGTGAGTATTATAGTTGCTTAGGAGGTTGAAATCCCTGAAGGATGCAAACCATTTCTTCTACCCATTCAAGTAAAGAAGGGACAGAAGCTGAAGAACGCAGACGCGTTGATCTGTTCATCCAACAGAATGCAGCAACTCGGCCTAAATGTAAAGCCTACTCCCCTTATAAATATCCATCAGGATCCATTACAGATGGTAGTGTATAACATGGTTTCTCATAGCATATCCCTACAAAAGGACACCGTGATTGGTCTAGCTATGGATTTGGAATACTACACTTTTGGATTCCAAAATGATGTAATCGAATTAATACCTGAAGAGTACCTGACTGAAGAACGGGTAGTGGAACAAAATTTTTCCTCAAGCCCTGAGGGGTTATTTAATATCCACTCTGTAAATTCTTTCAGCGCTGGAGAAGGTACGTGTCACATGGAGGAAACATCATTGGTTTTCAACCATGAAATCGATGAAAAGGAGTTTGAGTCATACAAGCAAGGAAAGGATAAGGTACGCTACACCCAGAACGATTTAACTACTGAGCTTGAAGAAGCTTACGTTAAGTTAAGTCAGCCTGAGATCTTCCCAGAATTTCAGGAACGGGTGGAAGAAAAACTCTCCATAGCTGACGCATGCTCCGATGAATCAGAGTGTCAACAGGTAAGGGAACTCTTTACAGAGTTCCAGGAGATGTTTGCCAAGGATTCTTATGACTGTGGGGAAACTGACCTACATGTTGCAAGAATCTAGACAGATCCCAATGCACCTCCTGTTCTTGTTAAACAGTACCGACTTCCGCTGGCGGCTTACGAGTCACTATCGGAAATCGTCAAAAACCTTGAGAAGAGGGGTATCATCCGTCCAGTACACAGTTCGTTCAATCATCCAATACTTGGAGTCCTCAAACCCAACGGTCTATTTCGACTCTGCTTGGACCTAAGGCAACTAAACAAATGAGTCTACATGTTCGGATGGCCCATGCCATATATCAACCCTTGTTTGGCACAAATTCAGGGATCCAAAATCTTCACTGCCCTTGACTGTGCGCAAGGATATTGGACGATCAAGGTGGATGAACGGGGGGGGTGTGGCCTGGCCGACATGAAGTGAGGACGCACGTCGCTGCAGGTCCGGCATATCCTGTTAAAATCCTGACCATCCGTCCGCCCTCTGGGTCCACATCTGCCCTAGTGGAGCTTAGGTGGACTTGGGAGTGCCCTGAGAAAGCTGGGCCTGCTCCTTGGCCGTCCGGGTGTCCCTGATTCAGTGTGGCCTACCGCTCGCTGCGGCGTGGGAGACAGACCCGCCATCTTGCCGGACTGACCCGCGTGTACCGTACTGCCTGCGAGTGGTGAGTCTTACCTGCCCCTGGGTGCCCTCTTATGTGCCAAGATCCCAGCAGGGAATAGCCTCTGCCTCCGGGCCTGCTGCAGCCTACAGCGCTCCTTGCACAGCCTCTCCTGCTTCTCTGCAGAGGACTCTCCTGGTGCCTGTCAGGTGGTGGCATCCCTGATCCCCGGAGTGTAAAAATCTGTGGGTACAGTCTGCCTACTGTTTCTGGGCGCTGCACATCGCCAGTTACTCTCCTTGTAGCGGCTTCTGGCTGCTGCTGAAGCAGGGACTCCTTTTCAGTGCCAGTCACCTCTGTGGCCATCTTGGACCCTGCCTTACTTGTCTGCCTGTTTCATCTCTCCACCTGCTAGGACTGGAGACAGTTTTGCCTACAGGAGGGACACCCCTGCATTTCCCCCTCAGTTGTGCCTTCTTTCAGCCTGCATTGTATGCCACATAAGGGTCGCCTCTACTCCTATCCTACTTATTTGCCTCTACCTTCATGGGCCGCAAAACAGGGGGTACAGGCTGTTCTCCTCCCCTTAAATTAATGGTGAACGTCATGAGTCAAACGGAGGGGCAGTGTGATGATACTCCATCTCCACAAGGAGAGGTTGACCTCAGCAAAATTATGTTAGCAATTACAAGCTGCCAGTCGGCCCTCACAGTTAAAATTGACCACGTACAGGCGGACCTCACTTGCCTACGGCATGATATTGATATGATACGTGAGAGAACGGTCGAGGTTGAGAGGAGGCTGAGCGATGTGGAGGATACGGCTCAGTCTGGAGCTAATAATCTGACAGTCCTTCAACAGCAAGTAAAATCCCTGCTGGCGAGAGTGGAGGATGCAGAGAACCGTAACCGACGCAACAATTTTCGCATCATGGGCCTGCCGGAGAGGGCTGAGGGTCAGACCCCTGAGGACTTTGCGGAACACCTCATTAAGCAGACCCTGGCCCCTATCACTCTGTCTGCAAGCTTTGCAGTGGAGCGGGCGCATAGGATACCTACTAAACCGTTGCCTCCAGGAGCTCCTCCCCGCCCTTTTATTTTGAAGGTTCTCAACTACAGAGATCAAGATGCTATACTTGCTGCAGCTCGACGGTTGAAAGATGTTAAATTTGATAACACCAAAATCTCCTTCTACCCGGACTTTTCTTCGGAGGTCCAAAAGCAGGGGAGACAATTTACAGCGGTGAGAGCTCGCTTACTTGAAAAGGGACTTTTCGCCATGCTATACCCGGCTCGTCTCAGGATCCAGGATGGTGACTCCACAAGGTTCTTCTCTACTCCGGAGGAGGCCTCGGACTGGCTGGATCGAAAGGGGCTGAGTATCCGTGTTTGCTCGAAGTTGCGTTCTCCCCTCCTGTCTTTTTTTTTCTTCTCTGTTTCCTGTAGTTAACACGGGTGGCCAATATAAGTAAAGGAGCTGTGAAATGACAAAAAAAGTTCTTGTTCACCCTCGAAGTTGTTTAGTTTGACGGGGTTGGTGTTCAGTAAGGTCGTACCTCAGATTGAAACCGAAGTTTGTTGGTACTAGTTCGGGATAATAGGCTCGGATATGTTGGAGTTGTCTGGGCAGGGTGGGGGGTTATGCATACTAATGTGGGGTTATTTGTCTTGCATATGTGTTTGTGTTGTCTTCTGGTATGGTAGTGTGTGTGTGTGTCCTGGGCGGTCTGGGGTTCCCCTGAGCTATGCTAGTGGCTCTCTGACATGATGGCCTCCTGTCGTATTGTCTCTTGGAACGTTAGGGGACTCAATGATAAAATTAAGCGGTCTCTGGTGTTTAATTTTCTAAAGGGTGCTGCCCCAGATGTCCTCATTCTGCAGGAAACTCATTTGCAGGGACGGAAGCTCCTGGCATTGAAAAGACCATGGGTGGGACATGCTTATCATGCTGTCTATAGTGCTCATGCTAGGGGGTTTTCGGTGCTTGTGGCTAAGTCGCTCCCCTTCCAGCTTCACTCGGTCCACACTGATCCATATGGCCGTTACGTTTTGGTCAGTGCGGCAGTGAGGGGCTTCGATTATATATTTGTTGGAGTTTATATTCCTCCCCCCTTTCAGAGAGGGGTCTTGGATGATATTATGGGAAGGGTTGCGACTATGCCGGCTGCCCCGTTGCTCCTGCTGGGGGACTTTAACGCGATGCTTGACCCGTTGTTGGATAGACTTCAACCTCAGGTGCATAACAATAGAGCTTTGAATAGTTGGGCGAAGGCTCATTCTCTGGTGGAGGGTTGGAGGTCCATGTATCCGGGAGTGCGCCAATATTCATGTAATTCAGCGACTCATGCCACATTGTCCCGTATTGACCTAGTCTTTATCAGTAGAGAGCTCCTTCCCTGGGCGCTGAAGGTGGAATACTTGCCAAGAGGCATCTCTGACCATGCCCCGTTGTTAGTACTTCTTACCCAGCTCTTACCCACCCCTGAGAGGAGATGGCGTCTCAATTCTAAATGGCTAGACATTCTTCCGGTGGCTTGCGCTGCTAGGCAGAGAGAGACGGAATACTGGGAATGCAATAAAGGGTCTTCGGATCCGTTAGTGGAGTGGGATGCCTTTAAAGCAGTGATGCGTGGCGCGTTTATACATGCTATAGCTTCCCATAGGAAGGCGATTGGGCTTAACAGAGCGAAACTAGAGGCCGATCTATTTAATAGGGAGCAGATTTATACACTAGACCCGAATGATGATAACCACTCGGCATGGGAGGAGGCACAAAGATGCCTCAACCTGCACTTGCTGGACTACACCCAGAAGAAACTCTTATTCCAAAAGCAAGTTGTGTTTTCGGAGGGGGATAAGAACGGACGCGTCCTGGCGTATCTGGCGAAGACTGAGGCACCGCAAACTGTAGTCCCATATATCACGAGTGTTGAGGGGTCCCGTTTACATCAACCGAGAGATATATGTGACCAATTTGCTCTTTACTATGGCGATCTATATAGCTCCAAAATTCTTTCTACTCTGGACGATATCCGTGGTTTTCTGCAGAAAATCACGTTGACGCCTCTATCTCAGACAGATAGGTCTTACTTAGAGAGTCTAGTAAGTGTAGGGGAGGTAAAGTCGGCAATTGAAAGTATGTCGGTGGGGAGGTCCCCTGGTCCGGACGGCTTCCCCCTGGAGTGGTATAAGCAAGATATAGACAAACATAGCACTCATTTGAGCATAACAGACTACCACCGTCTTTTATGGAAGCCATTATTGTGGTGATCCATAAAGCAGGGAAGCCCCCGGACCGGTGTAGCTCTTATAGACCGATCTCTCTTCTGAATATAGACACTAAAATTTTAGCTAAAATTTTGGCCAGACGTCTTGGGGATGTTATTCTATCTATTATTGATCCGGACCAATCCGGGTTTATGCCTGGGAAGACCACGGATATCAATCTTCGGAGATTATTCACTAACTTGCAGGTCAGACATGATAATGCGCATTCACGGGCCTTAGCGTCCCTTGACAACGAGAAGGCGTTTGACTCGGTAGAGTGGTGCTTCATATGGGAGACGCTGAAGTGTTTGAAGTTCCCCTTCTCTTATATCAGCTTGATACAGTTGCTGTATCAGACCCCCACGGCCCAAGTTCGTGTTAATGGCTATCTTTCTAAGCCTTCTAGACTATACAGGGGCACCAGGCAGGGTTGCCCCCTGTCACCCATGCTATTTGCCATTGTTATGGAACCCCTCACCCAGTTGATTAACAATAGCTCACTGATAGAAGGCTGGACTATAGCCGGTATTCAAGAAAAAGTGTCGTTGTATGCCGATGACATGTTGATATATCTGGCAGATGTGGGACCCTCTTTAGAGGCTTTGTTAGAAATAGTAGATGGCTATGGCAGATACTCAGGGCTGCGAGTGAATTGATCGAAGTCCAGTCTGTGTTTGGTAGATGTCGATGGGCGTACAGATGTGTCTCCAATCTCCCCCCTGAAAATAGTGGAGGTTTTTCTTTATCTGGGGATATGGATCCATAGAGACCCTAGGCAGTTCTACCGCCTAAATCTTGTACCTACTATGGAATATATTACAAGGAAACTTGAGGCCTGGGAGAATCTGCCTTTATCCTTAATAGGTAGAATAAACCTTGTTAAAATGGTCCTCTTACCCAAACTCCTCTACATGTACCGAGCGACACCGATCAAAATCCCTAAATCTCACTTTGACTCTATGGATAGGCTATTATCACCATTCTTGTGGAGGCGTCAGACACCTCGGATTGCTAGGAAATCACTGAAAGCCCTATATCAACAGGGGGGGTTGAGGTTACCCGATATGTATGTCTATTATATTGCTGCCTAATTGGTGTACGCTACATGGTGGATAAGGGCGGATGCAAATAACCCAGCAGTGGTTCTCGAAGCGGCACTGACGGGCTCATATGAGACGTTGGCAAATCTGGTGTATAGGGGAAGAGGAGCTCCGGGTGTGACCTATTGCACTGAGGCCATGACGAATGTGTTGTTGGCATGGGCGAAGTTTGTGGAGGTTTGTGGCGGGGACTCAACTGAGGAGACCTGGTCCCCATACCTTCCCCTGTGGAGAAACCAATACCTGGAGGAGCTTCTTCATTTGCCAGAGTTAGAATTTTGGCCTAGGAAAGGGGTCAGGTACCTGACACAGCTTTTTCAGGGAGGGGTGTTTCGTACCTTTGATAGCTTACAGAGAGAATTTGACCTGCCCCGCACAAGTTTATATTGTTACTTTCAACTGAGGCATACCTGCGAGGCTCAATTCAAGTCTCTGACTATCCACTTAAAATGCGGCCCGATTGAATCTGTTGCCAGGAGGGAGCGGCTATATAAGCCAATCTTCTCCTTTTATGAGGAAATTATGAGGATGCAGGACTCTCCGATCCAACGTTCTTTCGAACTTTGGACAGCAGACATTCCTGATCTGGAGGGATCTCATCTGGATGAGCTGAAATCTGTTTGGCGCTCCTCTGTGATTAGCGCGCGGGACCAGCTTATCCAGATTAAGTGGATACACAGAGTTTATCTGACCCCGATGCGTCTGTACTATTTGCGTCTTTTACCAGATCCTTTGTGTACGAGATGTGGAGACCAAAGGGAATCCCTCTTCCATATGATTTGGGCATGCCCCGTTGTGCAGGCGTACTGGGGTGAGATCTGTTGATTTGTTAATGAGAAGTTGGGACTCCCTGGTGTATGCTCGCCAAAGGAGTGTCTATTGGGTCTGGTGTTGGATGTAGTCCCTACGAAATACGGCAGGAAACTTCTTCGCTTATTGATGTTCTATGGCAGGAAAGTACTTTTATTGAATTGTAAGCCCCCCAAAACTCCGACCCTTGATAAATGGATCCATCTTATCAATATCGATCTTCAGATGTACAAGCTTACCTATGCAGCGAGAGGTGTACCAGATCGGTTTGACAGGATTTGGGGTCTTTGGCTACATGCTCGGGTAACTACTTAGGTTCTCTTTTTCCTCCTGACTCGGGTGGGGTCTCGGGTCGCCCAGGGGTATGAATGTGTGAATGAGTGAGTGTCCAGTTTGAAGTCCTATGAGGGATCTGGTTGATTCTACTGTTGTCATGGTATGCCTCCTGGTATAATGAAGGTATTTCCCTTGAACTTTTATACTGCTGTATTATCTGGACATGCTGTATGTCGATGTCTATGTACTACTATGTGGTCTCCCTTTGGGAGTTGTTGTTAAACTTTCATTGCAAAACGGAAAATAAAGACTATTAAAAAAAAAAAAGGTGGATGAACGGGATCAGTACAAACTGGCATTTACATTGGACAAACAACAGTATGCGTGGACCCAACTTCCCTTTGGGTATATCAATGCGGGCCATGAATTTGCAGTGTTCATGTATAAGGCAATGCCTTATGCCGCTGAATGAGGTACCTTATTCTATGTGGATGATATCCTGATCAAAAGTACAACTTTTGAGAAACACATCCAGGAGTTGAGGCATGTACTAACCCAGCTGAGGAAAGCAGGTGTGAAACTTTCTTTACAGAAAGCACAATGGTGCCGGACCAAGGTGAATTTCCTCGGCCATGAATTCACTGTCGAAGGAATCAATCCACAGAAGAAGAAGATGGCGGCAGTGATCAACACAAAATCTCCTACAAATCTCAAGGAGTTGAGATAATTCCTGGACATGATGAACTACTCACGTAAGTTCATAGATAATTATGCCGAAATTACAAAACCTCTTTTGCAGTTGCTAAAGAAAGGAGTAAAATGGGAATGGAGTAAACGTCATGAGCAAGCTGTAACCGAGCTCAAGGCCAGACTTATCCAGGCTCCATGCCTTGCTTATCCGGAAGGTGGAAAGCCATTCTTTGTGGAAAGGTTTCACCGACAAAAGCGTAAGTTCAGTTCTTTTCCAGAAACAGGAAAACCGAAACAAATCATCGCCTATGCCAGCAAGTCATTGTTACTAGTTAAGGTAAAATTTAATAGCTGTGAAAAAGCATTACTGTCAACTGTGTGGGCTTTGCAGTATTTCAGGCGTTTTATCCAAGGCGAAAGGATCATTGTGGAAACTGCATATCAACCACTGCAATATTTGCAAAGTGATCGGATAAGGGATGGAAACCTGTCAAACAGCAGGATAACCGCCTGGACAATGTCCTTGATGGGATGGCCATTGGAGATCAGGTACAAGCAAAACAATAAAAACCCAGTTGCTCAAAGATTGGCTGAACTCCATGATTGTTCCAATGCGGACCATAAAGGCGAGTCACCAGAAAATGATTTCCTGGAGAAACAATCATCATCCCCATATAAATTGTACGATGAGGAGTACTGCAAGTCGTTACCATGTGTGTATGTTGAGGGTTGTTCTTTCCATACCAATGTAGGATCTGAATGTACACTGGTTGCAGGGATTGGAATCGTGTGGAATAACATATTCCCAAACATATCCATGGGATATAAAATCAGTTCCAAAAACAGCCAGATCGCAGAACTTTCCGCTATGTACAAAGCCGTACAAATGGCTATTGAATATAATCTAAAAGAGTTTGTCATCATCACAGATTCTGATTATATTCGTAACAGCTTTGTGGAGTATTTTCCCGGATGGAAAAGATCCAACATGATGAGAGGCAACAACAAGCCAGTAAAACATGGAAAAAAATGTTTTGTAAAATTGATGAAATGGTTACTACCCACAGTCTAACCATTTACTGGAAAAAGGTAAGAGGCCATTCAAAATATCCGGGTGTGGATAAAGATGGGAATGACCTAGAGGATTCCCTTTGCCAAGCAAGCAACCATTAATGGAGAAGTCTTGGACGTGGATGACCTCATGGGAATTGTCCAAGTGAATGCTATGACAAGGAGTCAGGCCCAAAAGGGAGCTGAAGTCAATGTGGCGCAGTGGAGCCAAGATTCCCCTAGTAAGGATCTCATTGCGAGCCAAAAGGGGGATCCTATCATTGGTCTCTTTTATAAACACATCGAGGATCCACGGAATTGTCCCATAACCACGGAGGACTGTGACGTAAGGAAGAGCTACGGATCTTGATGAAAGGTAAGTCCCAATTCTCATTACAGGATGGATCGTTGATACGGACCTCAAAGAACGGTATAACACAATGGGTAGTACCCGCAGCATACTGAGGTCTGATGCTACAACATGCCCATGATGCCCCAACAGCAGATTATCGAGGTGAGAAAATAATATATGAATTGTTAAGGAACTATGCTTACTGGCCACACATGTTACAGGACTTACGAACGTACTGTCAAGGATGTCTAATATTCCCTCAATTTCAACCACAAGGACCCAATCATCGTGCACCACTGATGAAAAGGGGGATGTCCATGCCATGGTCAGACATCCAAATCGACTTCATTGGACCAGTAACTACATTATCAAAAGGAAACCGATACATGTTAACTGTGACATGTTTATTCACAAAATAGGTGGAATGTTTGCCATGTAAAACATGCAGTTCCAGTGTATGCGCATCTCTACTCATCAAGCATATATTTTCTAGATTTGGTCTTCCCCAGCGCATCGAATATGATTGTGAAAGTCACTTCACCAGTGGGAAATCCTGGGGGTAAAGAGGAAGCTACATATAGCTTATCGACCAGCCTCTAGTGGTGGAGTAGAGCGTTACAACCAGTCCATTGTGAAAGAGTACCAAATTTCTGATCAGGTGTATCTCTATAACTTCGCTCGGGATCAAGTGAAGGAGAGAAAATTCCTACCTTCTTGGAAAGGTCCCTATGTCATCACTGACAAATTATCTCTAGTGGTCTACAAGAGTTTATTGAAAAATGGGTGCACATTAATCAGCTACTTGTTTTGTCATCCTAGTGCACGACTTTGAGAGATTGAAGGAGTTGGATGAAAAGAGGTGAAGAGACTTTACGGTTCCAGCTAAAGACCGAAATAAGGATTGGTATCGTTTGAACGAAATAGTGTTATCTGTTCTTTAACTCATACTAATCCATCCTGATGTATGTTTCCTATGTAACTAAAACATCTCCTGACCCACCTCTGAAACCAGAACTTACCCTGAACTTATGCTAATCAGAGGTATATGGTATTAGTAACTCTTTTCTTGCAGGATAAAGTTGAAAAATGTATGTACTCATATATGTCATACAATATTTTATAGGCATAAGATGTCATCAAAAATGATTGCCATTATCTACATCATCCTGATCTTGGGGAAGGAGTTTCATGCTGAGCCGATTGCTGTGCCAGGTCCTTCGTCCGGAATCATGCTGCAAGCTACAGTGGGGTTCATCTTGACAAACAAGAGGATATTATCCCAGAAGGTCTACGTCAGCCTGGATCCACGCGTTTTCATCGAAAGGCAATTCAACGTGTCCGAAATCCAGTCACCGGAGATCCAAGCCTGGTACCAGATGCACATCGGATATTCCCAAGAGCAGATTACCCAGATCCTGGAGCAAGCAAGGAAGACCTTGACCAGAGAGCAATTCTCTACAAGCCAAAGACTAAAGCGATTTATTTCTGCGATCGTAGCCGCTATAATCTTTAGCGTAGTGGGCGCTGTCATTGCCACAAGTGTAACAGTCGCCAACTCCATTTCCATCAAAACTTTGGAACTCGAGATCAGTTCACTAAAAAGTAACTTAATTAGCATTCATGCGGAGATGTAAAAGCAGAAGCAACATTTATCGGATTTGTATACCGTGGTACAAGATACTGTTGTTACTACAAACTTACATTCTGAGTTATTGACTCACGCTAATCGTCATGAGAATAACGAACAGTTTGTTCAGAGTTATATTTCTAAGGGAGCGTATTTAAAAAGGCTTTAGCCAAGCTCTGATTGGAACTTTATAAACAAGGTTTACGGCCCGTGAATCAAGAAGAAGACATATGAAAAGCCCTTTTTTATTATAACATTTTATTGGAATTTTCATCATATGTAATAAATGATTGTACAATCATTATTGTGAAACAATAACATTACATTTGAACATCATCCAAGTATAGTTCCATTGGTACAATTGTACAACTGACATCAAGTAAGATGACACACATTTTTATCCCCACTTATTACTTGTACTTCACCAAAAGTCAGATACCTTGAGTTTTCATTATGTATAACCTGCTGTAGTTTGGTCACTCCCTGCGAAACCCAATTCTGAAATAATTTATTGGTTCTATCTAGTTCAAATTCTGGGTGTCCAAACAGTGTCATATGTTTAGATGCTAGAAAAGATAGGCCATACATTTTTCTTACCTTCTTCCAAGTCACCACCGTGTCTCTTATTACCACCGAATTTTTTAAGTCCGAGTGTAATAGTGCTAGTTTAGAGTGTAGTAGACCCCCAAGTCATACTCTTTGGCTAGTAATTGGGAGATTTCCCAATTTTTTTTCCTAAGTACGTGATGTAGTCCTTGGTTACTTTGACTGGGCAGTTGTGTAAGGTCAATGGCGTAGTCGCGTTTTGGTTCCCCAGAAGTAACAACTCACACTTAATATTCACCTTGAACCCTGCATATTGTCCAAAGTCCTGAAGTGTATAAAAAATTTGGGGTATATCTCTTGAGGGGTTAGCTAGATACATTATGATGTCGTTCGCAAAAAGGGAGGTATAAACCGTTCTGGACCCAATTTTGATCCCTTCAAAGACCTCATTGGACTCTAAGTAACTTGCCAGGGGTTCTATTCCAATGTTGAACAATAGTGGCGACAGGGGGCACCCTTGCCGTGTGCCTTTTAATAAGTGAAAGGGGCGAGACAAAAATCCTGGCAGTGCAATCCGTGCCATCGGTTCTGCATACAAGGCCAATAAGAAGACCCGGAACACCCCTATCACCCCCATTTTATCCAATACCGCCGCTAACCAGTCCCAACTCACATAATCAAAGGCCTTCACGGTGTCTATAGTTAGCAGTGCAGGCCTATTCTTGTCAGGGGTTTTACGGTAGGAATGATCCAAAACCGTCAGCACCTTCCTCAGATTGAATACAGCTGACCTACCTTTGACAAATCCAACTTGGGATGATCCTATTAGGCTAGGTAAGATATTGGCTAGTCTCTCTGACATAATTTTTGAAATTATTTTTTGGTCCACATTAATGAAAGAAATGGGACGTTAGGAGGTTGGTTGTGTTGGATCCTTCCCTGGTTTCGGTAGTAAACGTATGTATGCTACATTATCTGTTATGTGTTTTTGTTCACCTTTTAAGACGTCGTTATATTGTGTCATCAGTAGTTGAGAGATATCATCCACCAGTATTTTATAAAATTCACCCGTGTAACCGTCCGGTCCCGGCGCCTTCCCTGATTTTAGTAATCGTATCGTCATTAATACCTCCTCCTGCGATATCATCCTATTTAAATCCGCTTGTTGTTCCTCTGTCACACGTGGTAACAGCACCTTATCTAAAAGAGTGCCCGTCAGGGATGGTATGGGGGAGTCCCTAGAGTATAGGCTTTGGTAATACTTCCTGAATATTTCTATTATTGACTTTGGGGAGGTCTGTACTTGCCCTGCAGAGTCTTTCAAGGAAGGAATACCCGATCTCTTCCGACCTGGCATACCAGAGTTCATAATCTTTCTTGGCCAACATCCAGGCCTGTTTAGATTAAGCCGTGCCATTGACCAAGAAAGTTGTGTATGCTTTACGTAAAGTCTCCATGGTCTCATCGATTTTCTTTTTTGTCTGCTTCTTCAGAGAGTGTACATAAGAGATTATTCTTCCCCGTAATACCGCCTTGGCAGTTGCCCACAGTAGGTTCGGGTCATCTATATGTCCCTCATTGTCACTCACATATTCTAGGTACCAGGCTTTCAAAAGTTCCTGAAAATTCTCATTATTCGCTAGGAATGAAGGGAAGCGCCAAATATAATCAGTACCTTTCTGAAGTTTATCATGCAGATCCAGCTGAACAGGGCAGTGATCAGATAAAACCATATCTAGTATGGCTGTAGCTCTGGTCTGGGAGATCAAGTCTGAGGAAACCTGTAGATAATCAATCCTAGACCAAGAATCATGTGGCATAGAATAAAATGTGTATTCCCTGCCTTCTGGGTTGCATCTCCTCCAAGGGTCCACCAGCTCATTATCTCTCATGAATTTATGTAGAACCCCGTCACGTGGTCCCTGGTGGGGCTCTTTATTTTGGGGGGATTTTTTATCTTTCCTATAGTCTACAACTGCGTTCATATCCCCTCCTACTATCATATGTCCTGATTTTTCACCTCCTACCACTTGGTTAAGGGCATTGTAAAAAGTTTTATTATCCCCATTTGGACCATAAATATTAACAATACACAACTCTCCACCTTCATAAGTGATGGTTACCTTTTGCTATCTTCCCTCTGCATCCGCCACATGATCTTTCACCTGGAACTTCTTATGAAATAATATCATGGTGCCAGCTTTTTGTCCCCTCGCAGGTGAGCCAATTGCAGTCCCCACCCACATCTTTTCCATGCGCGCAAAATCTCCTTCTGTGAGGTGCGTCTCCTGTAATAGCACGACATCTGGTTTAATGCGTTTTAGATGTTGTAGTACCATATTACGTTTTGAGGGTGAACGTAACCCTTTTACATTCCAAGAGATCACACGCATCAGGTATTAGGCACATGGAAAAGATGTCTAAATGAGGCTTGAGTACGCATCCAGAGATTAAACAACCCCTTCCCCAAACATGCAGAACTGGTTAACCACTTAAGCCCCCCTAGCCTCAACACCCTTAATGACCAGGCCACTTTTTACAATTCTGCACTACACTACTTTCACCGTTTATTGCTCCGTCATGCAACTTACCACCCAAATGAATTTTACCTCCTTTTCTTCTCACTAATAGAGCTTTCATTTGGTGGTATTTCATTGCTGCTGACATTTTTACTTTTTTTGCTATTAATTAAAAATGACTGAAATTTTTACAAAAAAATGACATTTTTCACTTTCTGTTGTAATTTTTTTTTTAAAAAACTACATTTCTATATAAATTTTTCTCAAAATTTATTGTTCTACATGTCTTTGATTAAAAAAAGTCCAATAAGTGTATATTTATTGGTTTGGGTAAAAGTTATAGCGTTTACAAACTATGGTGCAAAAAAGTGAATTTCGGCATTTTGAAGCAGCTCTGACTTTCTGAGCACCTGTCATGTTTCTTCAGGTGCTAGAATGTCAGGAAAGTATAAATACCCCCCAAATCACAGCATTTTAGAAAGAAGACACCCCAAAGTATTCGCGGAGGGGCATGGTGAGTTCATGTATCATTTCATTTTTTTTCACAAGTTAGCGGAAAATGACACTTTCTGAGGAAAAAAATAAAATAAATAAAGTTTCCATTTCTGCTAACTACTGGCAAAAAAAAAGAAATCTCAGACGGACTCACTATGCCCTCAGTGAATACCTGGGTGCTCTACTTTCTGAAAAGGGGTCATTTGTGGGGTGTGTTTACTGTTCTGGCATTTTGGGCGGGCTAAATTGTGAGCCGCCATGTAAAACCTAAAGGTACTCGTTGGAATTTGGGCCCCTTTGCGCATCCAGGCTGCAAAAGTGTCACTTATGTGGTATCGCCGTACTCAGGAGTAGGGCATGTGTTAGGGTATTTTTACATATACCCATGTTGGGTAGAGAAATATCTCTGTAAATTGTCAACTTTGTATAAAATTTTTTAAAAGTTGTCGATTTACAGAGATATTTTTCACACACAGTATAGGTATATATAAAAATACACCCCAAAACACATTGCCCTACTTCTCCTGAGTACGGCGATACCACATGTGTGACACTTTTTGCAGCCTGGGTGCGAAAGGGCCCTAAAACCAATGAGTACCTTTAGGATTTCACAGGGCATTTTTACGCATTTGGATTCCAGACTTCTTCTCACGCTTTAGGGCCTCTAAAATGCCAGGACAGTATAAATACCCACATGTGACCTCATTTTGAAAGAAGACACCCCAAGGTATTCCGTGAGGGGTATGGTGCGTTCATGTAAAACTTTTATTTTTGTCACAAGTTAGTGGAATATGAGACTTTGTAAAAACAAAATTAAAAAAAAATATATCAATTTCTGCTAACTTGTGCCAAAAATAAAAATTCTGTGAACTCGCCATGCCCCTCACGGAATACCTTGGGGTGTCTTCTTTCCAAAATGGGGTCACATGTGGGGTATTTATACTGACCTGGCATTTTAGAGGCTCCTAAAGCGTGAGAATCCAAATGCGTAAAAATGGCTCAGAAATCCTAAAGGTACTCATTGGTTTAGGGCCTCTGTGCATTTGGCTGCAAAGTGCCACTCATGTGGTATCATCGAACTCAGGAGAAGTAAGGCAGTGTTGGGTGTATTTTACATATACTCATGCTGCGTGTGAGAAATATTGCTGTAAACGACAACTTTTACATTTTTTATTCAAAGTTGTCAATTTACAGAGATATTTCTCACACAAAGTATGGGTATATGTAAAAATACACCCCAAAACACATTGCCCTACTTCTCCTGAGTACGGCGATACCACATGAGTGACACTTTTTGCAGCCAAGATGCGCAAAGGGGCCCAAATTCCAATGAGTACCTTTTAGGAGGGCATTTTTACGCAATTTTCTTCTCACGCTTTAGGGCTCCCTAAATTGCCAGGGCAGTATAAATACCTCACATGTGACCCTATTTTGAAAGAAGACACCCCAAGGTATTCTGTGAGGGGCATGGCGAGTTCATAGAAGATTTTTTTTGGCACAAGTTAGCGGAAATTGATTTTTTATTGTTTTTCTCATAAAGTCTCCCTTTCTGCTAACTTTTGACAAAAAGTTTAATTTTTCATGGACTCACTATGCCCCTCAGCGAATACCTTGGGGTGTCTTCTTCCAAAATGGGGTCATTTGTGGGGTGTTTGTACTGTTCTGGCATTTTGGGTGGGGCTAAATTGTGAGCAGCCATATAAAACCTAAAGGTACTCGTTGGAATTTGGGCCCTTTAGCGACTCAGGCTGCAAAGTGTCACTCATGTGTATCGCCGTATCAGAGAGTAGGGCAATGTGTTTGGGGTGTATTTACATATACCC
The DNA here is from genome assembly GCA_033119425.1 of Bufotes viridis. NCBI lineage: Eukaryota > Metazoa > Chordata > Amphibia > Anura > Bufonidae > Bufotes > Bufotes viridis. The sequence continues at coordinate 91,367,211 of CM065595.1, forward strand.
ATACTTTGTGTGAGAAATATCTCTGTAAATTGACAACTTTGAATAAAAAAATTAAAAAGTTGTCGTTTACAGTGATATTTCTCACACACAGTATGGGTATATGTAAAAATACACCCCAAAACACATTGCCCTACTTCTCCTGAGTTCGGCGATACCACATGAGTGACACTTTTTGCAGCCAAGATGCGCAAAGGGGCCCTAAAACCAATGAGTACCTTTAGGATTTCACAGGCCATTTTTACGCATTTGGATTCTCACACTTTAGGACCCCTAAAATGCCAGGGCAGTATAAATACCCCACAAGTGACCCCATTGTGGAAAGAAGACACCCCAAGGTAATCCGTGAGGGGTATGGCGAGTTCACAGAAAAAAAAAAATTTGGCACAAGTTAGCGGAAATAGATTTTTTTTTTTTTTTTTTTTTACAGTCTCATATTCTACTAACTTGTGACAAAAAATAAAATTTTGCATGAACTCGCCATACCCCTCACGGAATTCCTTGGGGTGTCTTCTTTCTAAAATGGGGTCACATGTGAGGGTTTTGTACTGCCCTGGCATTTGAGGGTCTCCGCAATCATTACACGTATGGCCAGCATTAGGAGTTTCTGCGATTCTCCGTATATTGAGCATACGGGTAATGAGATTTTTTCCTGCTCAGCCTCTGGGCTGAAAAGAAAAATGAACGGCACAGATTTCTTCATTCGCATCAATCAATGTGGATGAAAAATCTCTGCCCAAAAATGTGCAAAAACCCAAAACGGCACAGATTTCCTCATTCGCATCGATCAATGTGGATGAATAAATCTCTGCCAAAAATGTGCAAAAAAGTAGAAAGGCCCCATTCACACGTCCGCTAGAAACGTCAGCATCTATTCCGCAATACTGCGGAATAGATGCAAACCCATTCAGTGTGAATGGGGTTGGCGGTGATGCGGAGAGCACACTATGCGCTCGCCGCATCAGCATTTGCGGAGCTGCGGCCGCAAACTCTCCGGGTTTCGGCCCCAAACATCCGGCCGCAGCTCCGCAAAAGATAGAGCATGTCCTATTCTTGTCCGCAACTGCGGACAAGAAAAGGCATTTTCTATATAGTTCTGGCAATGTGCGGATCCGCAAAATGCGGAAAGCACATTGCTGGTGTCCGTGTTTTGCGGATCCGTGGATCCATGGATCCGCAAAACACATACGGACGTCTGAATGAGCCTTACAGGGGGTAATTAGTGTCAGGGGGTGACAGGGGGTGACATGGGGTGATCGGGGTTAATCAGGGGTTAATCAGGGGTTAATCAGTGGGGGGTGGGGTGGATGGGGGGTCTGTGTGGTGATTTGGTGCACTTATAAAAGTTTCTTTGGTGGTCCCAAGCAAAAGGGACCACCAAAGGAACGATCAGCAAGCATATCAGACGCTGTTAACAAAACAGCGTCTGATATGCAATTTTTTTAACTTCTACAGCCTGCCAGCGCACGATCAGCGCTGGCAGGCTGTAGTTTACCTTGTCCCTGACGTGATCCTGTGAACGCGCGCGCGCGTTCACAGGAAATCTCGCCTCTCGCGAGATGACGCGCCCGCGCGTCAAGGAGGAACAGACCGACCGCCCGCAGGACGCAATCCTGCATGAGGCGGTCGGCAAGAAGTTAAACAGTGAACCTTAAACAATAACTGTATTGGATGAAACATGTTTGGCGCCATAACTGCTCCTGCTTCGTGCTCCATCTGGACTCCATTTTTTTCCCGCCGTTCAGCTTCGTACCAACACTTGCTACCCATTCTTCCAAGATTACACACCCCTCCCCCCCCCCATGGATGGGGGAATAATATGACCCCATATAACTGAATCCGTCCCAAAGAGTCCCATCATGACATGTCAGAAAATGTCCCAATCACAAACAGTAGTGTGTTGTGCATGTGGCGCTCTCGGGACTTATGTCTGCATGGTCAGCCACACAACCTGTACACATTAAAAGTCTCTTACATGCGCAGGGCTTCTTCAAGTCCACTCAATCTCCTCTCCAGTCCCGGTTCCGTGCAGACTTGTGCGACGCAGGAATTTCCAGCTGGTCCCTGACGCGTTTTGTCTGCGGGGTTTTGTCCAGGTGATCTCGGGCCTCTTTCTTCCTTCCCGCCGGTCTGCTCCATGATGATTCCAACAGTTCGGACTGCAATTGTAGCCCTGTCACCGCCTCCTCTGGTGACTCAAAGGTTTCTGTGCTGCCATCAGCATTGTAAATCCGTAGGATCGCTGGGTACATTAGTGCAAATCTGGAGTTACGGTAATATAGTAACTCTGCTCTACCTGAGGCCTGCATTACTAAGTGGCTGCTTTCATAAGTGGAGTTGAAGAAACCGGAGTTTAAGAAAAGGAGCAAGAAACAGAGATTCATTAGATCATCCTTGTATACAGTTGGTTTGACTCTAGCTAGTCTTCCTACTGCTGTAAGGGACCACAGTAAGTAAGAATCTTGATATCACTGCTCTATATTGTATTTATTTATTTTTTTCCCTCTCTTTTCCTGTGTAATCCCCATTTAGTATGACTTCCATTATTGACAGCGCCGTCCAGTGCACATCTTGTATGATGTATGCAGTCCTGGAACAGCCGTTCGAGGGTGTGTATGTTTGTTCAAAATGTGAGCAAATTACCCGCTTGGAATCGCACATCGAGTCTCTAAACAGGCGAGTTGCAACACTGAAAGCCACTGACAATTTGGAAAAGAGTTTGCTGCTCACTGAGCAAGCACTCTATGGGGTAGATGTGGGGGAGGGTGGTAGCGAGGAGGCTGAGGAGAGTGAGGTAGTTAGCTGGGTAACAGTAAGAAAGCGGGGTAGAGGGAAGAGTGCCAGGGAGGCTAGCCCTGATTTGACACACCCCAACAAGTTTGCACGGTTGGCAGATGAGGGGGATGACAGTTCAGGGACGGCACCGCTGCAGCCAGACACTTCCTCTGCCAGTCAGGGGAATGTCAGCTCCAGTAAGCAGGGGACCAGGAGAGCAGGGCAGGCCAGACAGGTGCTGGTAGTGGGAGACTCAATTATTAGGGGTACAGATAGGGCAATCTGTCACAAAGATCGTGATCGCCGAACAGTGTGCTGTCTTCCTGGCGCTAGAGTTCGACACATCGCGGATCGGGTTGACAGATTACTGGGAGGGGCTGGAGAAGATCCAGCGGTCATGGTCCATATCGGAACCAATGACAAAGTTAGAGGAAGGTGGAGAGTCCTTAAAAATGATTTCAGGGATTTAGGTAAAAGCTTAGGGCAAGGACCTCAAAAGTAGTATTTTCTGAAATACTGCCTGTACCACGAGCCACACAAGAAAGGCAGCGGGAGATTAGGAGGTTAACAAGTGGCTCAAGAACTGGTGTAGGAAGGAGGGGTTCGGGTTCATGGAGAACTGGGCCGACTTCTCTGTTGGCTACAGGCTCTACCAGAGGGACGGGCTGCACCTCAATGGGGAAGGGGCAGCTGTGTTGGGGAGAAAGATGGCTAGAAGGTTGGAGGAGTGTTTAAACTAGGGACTGGGGGAGGGTAATTACGTTATAGGAGGGGAAGATAGTGCAGATAGAGACCAGGGGCGAGGTAGTGTGTCTGGGGGAGAAATGGAAGGGGGACTAGAACAGCTCAGAATGAAAGATGTAGGGTAAAAATACACATAAACCTGTCAAATGTATGTATACTAATGCCAGAAGCCTGACTAACAAGACTGGTGAACTGGAATTAGTGATGTGTGAGGAGGACTATGACATAGTGGGAATAACTGAGACATGGCTGGATGATAGCTATGACTGGGCAGTTAATATAAAAGGTTACAATCTGTTTAGAAAGGATCATCAAAACCGGAGAGGTGGAGGGGTCTGCCTCTAAGTGAAGTCGTGTCTAAATCCCGTAATTCGAGAATACATCTCTGAGGGACATGAACATGTGGAGTCACTGTGGGTAGAAATACATGGAGCAAAAACAATAATAAAATACTAATAGGAGTGTATTATAAACCACCTAATATACCAGAGTCCACAGAAAATCTATTACTAAACGAGATAGACGAGGCGGCAAATCATAATGAAGTCGTTATCATGGGGGACTTCAACTACCCAGATATAGACTGGGAAACTGAAAGCTGTACATCCCATAAAGGAAACAGGTTCTTGGCAATAGCCAAAGACAATTTCCTTTCCCAACTGGTTCAGGACCCTACTAGAGGGACGGCCATACTGGACTTAGTATTAACCAATAGACCTGATAGAACAACAGATGTGCAGGTTGGGGGACACCTGGGAAATAGTGACCATAAAGTTATAAGCTTCCAATTATCCTTCAAACGAGAGTTTCTAAAGGGAGGAACAAAAATACCAAACTTCAAAAAAGCAAAATTTAGCCAACTAAGTGAGGCCATAGGCCTAACTAACTGGGACAAAGTCCTCAAAAATAAAAATACAACCATAAAATGGGAGATTTTTAAAAGCATTGTAACATCTAATTGTGAGAGGTACATACCTTATAGGAATAAAAGGCTAAGGAACAATAAGAGACCAATGTGGATAAATGGAACCGTAAAGAAGGCAATAAATGACAAAAAGAAAGCATATAAATCGCTAAAACAGGAGGGGAGTCAGGAAGCACTGATAAACTATAAGGAAAAAAATAGAATATGTAAAAACTAATAAAATTTGCCAAACTAGAGACCGAGAGATTAATTGCCAAAGAGAGTAAAACTAACCCTAAAATGTTCTTCAATTATATAAATAGTAAAAATATAAATCTGAAGGAGTCGGCCCTCTACATAGCAATGAGGGGGTGTTGCAGAGAGCTGACGAGGATAAAGCAAAACTATTAAATATTTTTTTCTCCACTATATTCACTGAGGAAAATAAACTGTCAGATGAAATGCAGAATGTAAAAGTAAATCCCCATTAAAAGTGCCCTGTCTGACCCAGGAAGAAGTACAACAGCGACTTAAAAGATTAAAATAGACAAATCGCCAGGACCGGATGGCATACACCCCGTATCCTAAGGGAATTAGGGGATGTCATAGCCAGACCATTATTTCTGATATTTACGGACTCTATAATAACAGGGAATGTTCCACAGGATTGGCGCATAGCAAATGTGGTACCAATATTCAAAAAGGGTCCAAAACAGAGCCTGGAAATTATAGGCCGGTAAGTTTAACATCTATTGTTGGTAAACTGTTTGAAGGGTTTCTAAGAGATGCTATTTTGGAGTATCTCAATGAAAATAAGCAAATAACGCCATATCAGCATGGCTTCATGAGGGATCGGTCATGCCAAACAAATTTAATCAGCTTCTATGAGGAGGTAAGTTCTAGACTTGACAGCGGCGAATCAATGGATGTCGTATATCTGGACTTCTCCAAAGCATTTGACACCGTACCTCATAAAAGGTTAGTACATAAAATGAGGATGCTCGGACTGGGAGAAAATGTCTGTATGTGGGTAAGTAACTGGCTGAGTGACAGAAAACAGAGGGTGGTTATTAACGGTAGATACTCAGATTGGGTCACTGTAACTAGTGGGGTACCTCAGGGGTCAGTATTGGGCCCTATTCTCTTCAATATATTTATTAATGATCTTGTAGAAGGCCTGCACAGTAAAATATCTATTTTTGCAGATGACACTAAACTGTGTAAAGTAATTAACACTGAAGAGGACAGTTTTCTGCTACAGAGGGATCTGGATAGATTGGAGGCTTGGGCAGAAAAATGGCAGATGAGGTTTAACACTGACAAATGTAAAGTTATGCACATGGGAAGGAATAATGCAAGTCACCCGTACATATTAAATGGTAAAACACTCGGTAACACTGACATGGAAAAGGATCTAGGAATTTTAATAAACAGCAAATTAAGCTGCAAAACCAGTGTCAGGCAGCTACTGCCAAGGCCAATAAGATAATGGGTTGCATCAAAAGGGGCATAGACGCCCGTGATGAGAACATAGTCCTACCACTTTACAAATCACTGGTTAGACCACACATGGAGTACTGTGTACAGTTCTGGGCTCCTGTGAACAAGACAGACATAGCAGAGCTGGAGAGGGTTCAGAGGAGGGCAACTAAAGTAATAACTGGAATGAGGGATCTACAGTACCCTGAAAGGTTATCAAAATTAGGGTTATTCACTTTAGAAAAAAGACGACTGAGGGGAGATCTAATAACTATGTATAAATATATCAGGGGTCAGTACAGAGATCTCTCCCATCATCTATTTATCCCCAGGACTGTGACTGTGACAAGGGGACATCCTCTGCGTCTGGAGGAAAGAAGGTTTGTACACAAACATAGAAAAGGATTCTTCACTGTAAGAGCAGTGAGACTATGGAACTCTCTGCCTGAGGAGGTGGTGATGGTGAGTACAATAAAGGAATTCAAGAGGGGCCTGGATGTATTTCTGGAGTGTAATAATATTACAGGCTATAGCTACTAGAGGGGTCGTTGATCCAGGGAGTTATTCTGATTGCCTGATTGGAGTCGGGAAGGAATTTTTTTTTCCCCTTAAGTGAGGAAAATTGGCTTCTGCCTCACAGGGGTTTTTTGCCTTCCTCTGGATCAACTTGTAGGAAACAGGCCGAACTGGATGGACAAATGTCTTTTTTCGGTCTTATATACTATGTTACTATGTTACTATAGCTCCGCACATATTTTAGAGAATGCCCTCCTGCGTCTAGCCACTTCTGCGGAGTAATCTCCAAATATAAGTAGCCTGGATCCCTTACATTCAAGGCCTCCAGATTTTCTTTTAAAGTGTCTCAAAATGTTAACTTTGTCCTGATAATTCAGATATTTAACAATGACCTGCCTGGGTCTAGTATCCATCCGTTTGTCCCTGTTTTCATCCAGTGCTGCTGCCCTAGTACTTGGGCCTACTCTATGTGCTCGCTCGACAATACATCTCTCTGGAATGCCCAGCAGTTCAGGGAGTACCACTTCACAAATGTGGAGCAGGTCTTTCGCCGGTAGATCCTCTGGGATTCCCACGATCCTTAAATTTCTACGGCGAGACCTATTTACCAGGTCTTCTATGCGTTCCCACAACTTTTTATTTTCAGCTACCAGTCGCCTGGTCTGCGACATATTCGCATCCATGTTAATTTTCAGAGCGTGGACTCGTGATTCTGCCTCATCAATGCGCGCGTTTTGCTATTTCAAGTCCTCCTGTATTTGCTGCATAGAGGATTTAATGGCCGCTGTCAGCGTGGTCTGAAGATCGTTTGCCAAGCGTGCCGCCACTTCAATGGCCAATGTTTTATAGTCTATGCTTTTGGTATCATGCAGTGGAGAGGTCTGGCTATTTTCAGAATCATTACTGACCTCTGTGCTGCTCAGCATGATATTCGGCGCCATGTCTGAAGCGTCTGGCTCTTCGGCCTGCATGTCAGTCGCGCCTCTGCCTCGCTGTTTCTTGCCCATATTGAGCACGTACCGATCCATACAGAGCCGTGTGGCTCTTTGGGTGTAAATGCCCTTAATTGCGCGCCTCAAACATAGGTAGAAGTGGCTGTGTGGCTCTCATGTAGTCGGGGGTAGCGGGAGCCGCTCTTCCTTGCTGCCTCACATGCGGGCGCCAGAACTGGAAGTCTGAAAAGCGATTTTGAACATTCCAAATATATTCACACTGCATGGAACATTTTGGAATGAAGGGGAATTTTTCGTGCATATTCATATCTGCACATTAATGTCTGACAATATTAGAACCAAAATGGAGATTCACATTACCTATAAGAGGCCAAACTCTCTGTTTGAATGAGCCAGAAAAGGATAAGTTTAACTGGTACGGAAAGTCACTGGGATACAGTGTATATTGTTTTAAAACATATTGCCAACAGATGTGGTTTATCTTAAAGAATATAATGGGTCTCACATACACTGTCTGGAAGACACGACCATGTAATAACAAAATGTGATCCTGTCTTAACCACCTCAGCCCCCCTAGCTTAAACACCCTTAATGACCAGGCCACTTTTTACAATTCTGCACTACACTACTTTCACCGTTTATTGCTCCGTCATGCAACTTACCACCCAAATGAATTTGACCTCCTTTTCTTCTCACTAATAGAGCTTTCATTTGGTGGTATTTCATTGTTGCTGACATTTTTACTTTTTTTGCTATTAATAAAAATTTACAATTTTTGCAAAAAAATGACATTTTTCACTTTCTGTTGTAATTTTTTTTTTAAAAACTACATTTCTATATAAATTTTTCTCTAAATTTATTGTTCTACATGTCTTTGATAAAAAAAAAATCCAATAAGTGTATATTTATTGGTTTGGGTAAAGGTTATAGCGTTTACAAACTATGGTGCAAAAAAGTGAATTTCCGCATTTTGAAGCAGCTCTGACTTTCTAAGCACCTGTCATGTTTCTTCAGGTATAAATACCCCCCAAATAACACCATTTTAGAAAGAAGACACCCCAAAGTATTCGCGGAGGGGCATTGTGAGTTCATGTATAATTTCATTTTTTTTCACAAGTTAGCGGAAAATGACACTTTCTGAGGAAAAAAATAAAATAAATAAAGTTTCCATTTCTGCTAACTTCTGGCAAAAAAAAATAAAAAATCTCAGATGGACTCACTATGCCCCTCAGTGAATACCTTGGGGTGTCTACTTTCCGAAATGGGGTCATTTGTGAGGTGTGTTTACTGTTATGGCATTTTGGGCGGGGCTAAATTGTGAGCAGCCATGTAAAAGCTAAAGGTACTCGTTGAATTTGGGCCTTTGCGCACCCAGGCTGCAAAAAAGTGTTACTCATGTGGTATCGCCATATTCAGGAGAAGTAGGGCAATGTGTTTTGGGGTGTATTTTTACATATACCCATGTTGGGTGAGAGAAATATGTCTGTAAATTGTCAACTTTGTATAAAACAAAATTAAAAAGTTGTCGTTTACAGAGATATTTCTCACACAAAGTATGGGTATATATAAAAATACACCCCAAAACACATTGCCCTACTTCTCCTGAATACAGCGATACCACATGAGTGACACTTTTTTGCAGCCTGGGTGCGCAAAGGGGCCCTAATTCCAATGAGTACCTTTAGGATTTCACAAGGCATTTTTTCGCATTTGGATTCCAGACTTCTTCTCACGCTTTAGGGGCCCCTAAAATGCCAGGACAGTATAAATACCCCACATGTGACCCCATTTTAGAAAGAAGACACCCCAAGGTATTCCGTGAGGGGTATGGTGAGTTCATGTAAAATTTTATTTTTTGTCACAAGTTAGTGGAATATGAGACTTTGTAAAAAACAAAAAAACAATAAAAATATATCAATTTCCGCTAACTCGTGCCAAAAAAATAAATTCTGTGAACTCGAAATGCCCCTCACGGAATACCTTGGGGTGCCTTCTTTCCAAAATGGGGTCACTTGTGGGGTATTTATACTGAACTGGCATCTTAGGGGCCCTAAAGCGTGAGAATCCAAATGCGTAAAAATGCCCTGTGAAATCCTAAAGGTACTCATTGGTTTTAGGGCCCCTTTGCGCATCTTGGCTGCAAAAAAGTGTCACACATGGTACTCCGTATCAGAGAAGTAGGCAATGTGTTTTGGGGTGTATTTTATATATACCCATTACTGTGTGTGAGAAATATCTCTGTAAACGACAACTTTTTAAATTTTTTTATGCAAAGTTGTCAATTTACAGAGATATTTCTCTCACCCAGCATGGGTATATGTAAAAATACACCCCAAAACACATTGCCCTACTTCTCCTGAGTACGGCGATACCACATGAGTGACACTTTTTTGCAGCCAAGATGCGCAAAGGGGCCCAAATTCCAATGAGTACCTTTTAGGAGGGCATTTTTACGCATTTTTCCTCTCACGCTTTAGGGCCCCTAAAATGCCAGGGCAGTATAAATACCCCACATGTGACCCCATTTGGAAAGAAGACACCCCAAGGTATTCTGTGAGGAGCATGGTGAGTTCATAGAAGATTTTTTTTTTGGCACAAGTTAGCGGAAATTGATTTTTTATAGTTTTTTCTCACAAAGTCTCCCTTTCCGCTAACTTTTGACAAAAAGTTCAATTTTTCATGGACTGAATATGCCCCTCAGCGAATACCTTGGGGTGTCTTCTTTCCAAAATGGGGTCATTTGTGGGGTGTTTGTACTGTTCTGGCATTTCGGGTGGGGCTAAATTGTGAGCAGCCATATAAAACCTAAAGGTACTCGTTGGAATTTGGGCCCCTTTGCGCATGCAGGCTGAAAAAAAGTGGCACACATGTGGTATCGCCGTACTCCGGAGAAGTAGGGCAATGTGTTTTGGGGTGTATTTTTACATATACCCATGTTGGGTGAGAGAAATATCTCTGTAAATTGACAACTTTGTATAAAAAAAATTTAAAAGTCGTCGTTTACAGCGATATTTCTCATACAAAGTATGGGTATATATAAAAATACACCCCAAAACTCATTGCCCTACTTCTCCTGAGTACGGCGATACCACATGTGTGCCACATTTTTGCAGCCAAGATGCGCAAATGGGCCCAAATTCCCATGAGTACCTTTAGGATTTCACAGGGCATTTTTACGCATTTGGATTCTCACGCTTTAGGACCCCCTAAATACCCCACATGTGACCCCATTTTGGAAAGAAGACACCCCAAGGTATCCCGTGAGGGGCATGGCGAGTTCACAGAAAAAGTTAGCGGAAATTGATATATATATATTTTTTTTACAAAGTCTCATATTCCACTAACTTGTGACAAAAAATAAAATTTTACATGAACTCACCATACCCCTCACGGAATACCTTGGGGTATCTTCTTTCTAAAATGGGGTCACATGTGAGGTTTTTGTACTGCCCTGGCATTTGAGGGTCTCAGCAATCATTACACGTATGGCCAGCATTAGGAGTTTCTGCGATTCTCCTTATATTGAGCATACGGGTAATGAGATTTTTTTTTTCTGTTCAGCCTCTGGGCTGAAAAAAAAATAAAAATTAACGGCACAGATTATTTCATTCGCATCGATCATCGTGGATGAAAAAATCTCTGCCAAAATCATTGACTGCGGTGCGGTGGGCTGGGCGCTAGCTACCTAACAAGTAGCTAACTAACTGGTGGTGATAAGGGACCCTTAACAAGGGGTTAATAAGTGACGAGGGGGCAGTGTACTGTTTGGTGCAACTTTACATAGCTACCTGGTCCTCTGGTGGTCGATCCCTGTAAATGGGACCACCAGAGGACCAGGTAGCAGGTATATCAGACGCTGTTAACAAAACAGCATCTGATATACATGTTTTATGCGATTTATTTCGCATCTACAGCCTGCCAGCGATGGATCATCGCTGGCAGGCTGCAGTATAACTAGTGAGACGCGCGGCACTTTGAACGCGCGCGTTCACAGCAAATCTCGCGTCTCGCGAGATGACGCGCTGATGCGTCCACTCAGAACTACAGGACCGCCCGCCGGACGCATCCGTGCGTTAGGCGGTCCTGTAGTGGTTAAGTACCGGGGTCAAGAGAGGTAATTGCTAAAGACACTGGTATGCAGTGTCATTCCATATAATCACCAGTATAACGTATATATTCATGTGTGATTGCATATAGTTTTAGTATATTTTAACCAATGATACATATAATGTTGGTATAGTCATATCCAGTTATTGATAATGTATCACTGTATCCATTTGTATATATATATATATATATATATTAAAATGCCATGTATGTATCAAAGAGAGTATATTCTATAGAATCATATTACCTGGTTTTCTAAGAGGATTTTCTTTTAGAGAAGAGCTCAGTTATCTTAGACGGCAATTAATCAGTCATTTGGATGGCTAAGCTAGACAAACTGGTTAAACTTTCTAAGGACCATTGTATTGATATCTGCCACATAAAGTCAAGGATTAGGGTAACTTCTAATACCGCCAGTCGGTCTGAGCAAAGTGTCAGAAAGAGTACCTCCTTGGTTGATGTAATGGGGAAAGTGTAAGAAAGTCATGCAAACAGATTAGATATGTACACATTTGGCATTCCTGAATATTTGAATCTTAAAAAACTTTATAGATGATACAACAGTGCCATCAAGTGGTAGATGGACATAAGTTTCTAAGGAATGCCAATTAAATGACGTCATCCCCATGATTAACATACGTTACACCCGCCTTATCTAATTGAAAATCCCTAATCCAAGAGGGGATGGACATAGATAAGGATCAGAATATCTGATCCAGTTTTGGAGATCAGAAGGACAAGTCACAGAGAAATCACGGACACATCACAGGACGTCACAGATCACAGAACATCTTCACTACTTCCAGTCCTAAGAGAACGCTCCCTCCACCCTAAGGAATTCTTCCAGGGACACACCCGAGACTCACAAAACAAACTGGCAGATCAAAATCTTGGAAAACAGGGTCCCTTCTAAAAGCTCTTTATCCCAAAACCAGGGGTAATATATAATTTATTGTATTTGCAGTAATTATAAATAAATTGCTCTAATTGGCATATAGTTGAGACCCCATTTTGGGTGGGTCAATAGTGTTAAAACAGTAATTTTATGGGAAATTTAATGAACGAGCACATCATTAAAATTCCTGTAATATTTCTATCAGAGCGAGATCTCTGATCGGATTTTATTATCTGTGATAAGGCCAATGGGCGTGTTTATAAGGTGTGTTTTACTGCTATATTCTTTGGTTGAGCATAAGGGATTTTCCTCAGATTCATTTCTATTGTTTCTTCGTTATATTATAATGTTTTGATAACCAGTACACTAATTGGTATTAATTTGCTAAAGAATAGCATTGTATTGTACTGGGTTTTAGTAAATTAAGTGAGCCTGGTGTAAATGGTGGAGCACCATCTTGTGGTCAATTTTGATATTGTATCCAGACTTTCTTTGTATTAATTTGTATGCCATTTTACTGTATTTATCTGTAATAAATTATATTTTATATAATTAATTGCACCCTGTTTCATTAGCTGCACAAATTGACTTTAGATCTCATCAATAAAAGAACTGGTGTTAATATGTCCGCCAATTCAATTTTTCATAATTTCATTTTTCATATTTTTTAATTTCATAATTTTTATGATGTCATATCTTCTATGAAATAAATATTCAACATAATGGTGCCTTGCCGGTGTTCTGTCAGAAAACCTTACCTCGTCAGATTTCCTTACCCCATGTGACTTCCGGGGGTGTGCGCCTTCGCGCAAGCGCAGTAGCGCGGCACGGAGCCTCCACGCAAGCGCAGTACAGGGGAATGGGTAATCTAAAATTACAGTGCGCGTTGACTCATGGACGCACGCACGGACACCGCGCGTGCGCCCGACCACGCCTGTGCTCTCGGGGGTAAGGAGATCTGACGGTCTTTAGTCTTGTTAAATCTCCTTACCCTCATACTGCGCATGCGCGGATTGTAAAAATCTCCTTACCCTCACTACACAGCACGCTTTAGATTAATTGCATGCTGGCTTCCATCATGATCAGGTCGGTCTCTCCCTGCTTCCAACAGGGGGGTGGGTGCAGCATATTGGGGGGCATTGCTTCATCCAGGGGGGTGTTTGCAGCATATTGGGGGACATTGCTCCATCAGGGGGGTGTTTGCAGCATATTGGGGGGCATTTCTACATCAGGGTGGTGTTTGCAGCATATTGGGGGGCATTTCTCCATCAGGGGGGCGTGTGCAGCATATTTATCTAAGGCGCGGTGTGTAGTGAGGATAAGGAGATTTTTACAATCCGTGCATGCACACATGTGAGGGTAAGGAGATTTAACCACTTCAGCCCCCCTAGCTTAAACCCCCTTAATGACCAGACCACTTTTTACAATTCTGCACTACAATACTTTCACGGTTTGATGCTCGGTCCTACAACTTACCACCCACATGAATTTTACCTCCTTTTCTTCTCACAAATACAGCTTTCTTTTGGTGGTAGTTGATTGCTGCTGAGATTTTTCATTTTCCTGATATTAATCAAAAAAGACAGCAATTTTCTCAAAAAAAGTGTATTTTTTATTTTTCTGGTAAAATTGTTCAAATATAATTACATTTCTATACAAGTTTGTGTCAGAATTTATTGTGCTACATGTCTGTATATTTATTGGTTTGCGCAAAAGTTATAGCGTTTACAAACTATGGTACAAAAAAGTGAATTTCTGCATTTTGAAGCAGCTCTGACTTTCTGAGCACCTGTCATGTTTCTTGAGGTGCTAGAATGCCAGGATAGTATAAATACCCCCCAAATGACACCATTTTAGAAAGAAAACACCCCAAACTATTCGCGGAGGGGCATGGTGAGTTCATGTATGATTTAATTTTTTTTCACAAGTTAGCGGAAAAAGACACTTTTTGCTAACTTTGCTAACTTCTGGCAAAAAAAAAAAAAATCTCTCACAGACTCACTATGCCACTCAGTGAATACCTTGCGGTGTCTACTTTCCGAAATGGGGTCATTTGTGAGGTGTGTTTACTGTTCTGGCAGTTTGGGCGGGGCTAAATTGTGAGCAACCTTATAAAGCCTAAAGGTATTTGTTGGACCTTTGGCCCCTTTACGCACCTAGGCTGCAAAAAAGTGTCACTCATGTGGTATCGCCGTACTCAGGAGAAGTAGGGCAATGTGTTTTGGGGTGTATTTTTACATATACCCATACAGTGTGTTCGAAATATCTCTGTAAATGACAACTTTTTAACATTTTTTATACAAAGTTGTCAATTTACAGAGATATTTCTCTCACACAGCATGGGTATATGTAAAAATACACCCCAAAACACATTGCCCTACTTCTCCTGAGTACGGCAATACCACATGAGTGACACTTTATTGCAGCCAGGATGCGCAAAAGGACCCGAATTCCAATGAGTACCTTTAGGATTTCACAGGGCATTTTTACGAATTTGGATTCCAAACTACTTCTTACGCTTTAGGGCCCCTGAAATGCCAGGGCAGTATAAATACCCCACATGTGACCCCATTTTGGAAAGAACACACCCCAAGGTATTCCGTGAGGGGCATGGTGAATTCACAGAAGATTTTTTTTTAGGCACGAACCCTAACCCCTTTGAAGTCAATGGGGACACGAACTTTTGGGCACTAAAAAGGCTGTAAAATAGCCCAGGAAAGGGCTAGAGGGCTGCAAAAGGCAGCAAAATGTAGGCAAATCCCCTGCAAACAATGTGGATAGGGAAATGACGTAAATTAAAATAAAATAAATAAAAATGTACCAATATCAATTGGCAACTTGGATGAGGAGGAGGTGGAATAGGAGGTTGGGGTGGCATCAGGTGGGAATGCTATGGGAGTTGATGTTTTCATCACAGCCAAAAAGGATTCATGTCTGCCTGCAGTGCCACAGGCCTCATTCACAGACTTAGGGCCATGGTACCCAGACGGAGGAGAGGTTCATTCAACTTTGGGTTGCCCCGCAAAATAATAGAAAAATGAAAAAAAAAGGATTCAATAAAGAAGTGCCCTGGAGTACAAGAATATATGGTTAAGGGGAGGTAGTTATAAATGTCTATTCTGCACAAGGGATGGACAGGTCCTGTGGGATCCATGCCTGGTTCATTTTTATGAACGTCAGCTTGTCCACGTTGGCTGCGGACAGGCAGCTTCGTTTGTCAGTAATGACGCCACCTGCCGTGCTAAATACACGTTCAGACAAAACTCTGGCCGCCGGGCGGGCCAGCACCTCCTAGGCATAAAAGGCTAGCTCTGGCCACTTGGACAATTTGGAGACCCAGAAGTTGAATGGGGCTGAACCATCAGTCAGTACGTGGACACGTGGACACGTACTGTTCCACCATGTTATTGAAATGCTGCCTCCTGCTAACACATTCCGTATCAGGTGGTGGTGCAGTTTGCTGTGGCGTGGTGACAAAACTTTTCCACATCTCTGCCATGCTAACCCTGCCCTCAGAGGAGCTGGCCGTGACACAAATGCGTTGGAAACCTCCACTTGTTCCCCTGTGACATTTGGCAATGATCTCAGTAGCGCGTCTACCAACGTGCGCTTCTACTCGTGCATCTTCCTATCACGCTCCAGTGCAGGAAGTAAGGTGGGCACATTGTCTTTGTACCAACGATCCAGCAGGGTGGCAACCCTATAGTCCCCACACATTAAAATGTGGGCAACTCTGCTGTCGTATTGTCATCGTCCTCTGTTTCCCCCCAGCCACGCACCAGTGATGGGCCTGAGCTGCGTTGGGTGACACCCCGCTGTGAACATGCTTCATCCTCATCCTCCTCCACCTCCTCATCCTCCTCGTCCTCCAGTAGTGGGCCCTGGCTGGCCACATTTGTACCTGGCCTCTGCTTTTGAAAATAACTCCCTCTGAGCCACTTCTAAGAGAATGGTCTGAAAGTGCTAAAAATGACCCCTCTTCCTCCTTCTCCTCCTCCTCCTGGGCCACCTCCTTCATCATCACCCTAAGTGTTTTCTCAAGGAGACATAGAAGTGGTATTGTAACGCTGATAACGGTGTCATCGCCACTGGCCATGTTGGTGGAGTACTCGAAACAGCGCAACAGGGCACACAGGTCTCGTATGGTGGCCCAGTCATTGGTGGTGAATTGGTGCTGTTCCGCAGTGCGACTGACTCGTGCATGCTGCAGCTGAAACTCCACTATAGCCTGCTGCTGCTCGCACAGTCTCTCCAGCATGTGCAAGGTGGAGTTCCACCTGGTGGGCACATCACATATGAGGCGGTGAGCGGGAAGGCCGAAATTACACTGTAGCGCAGACAGGCGAGCAGCAGCAGGATGTGAACGCCGGAAGCGCGCACAGACGGCCCGCACTTTATGCAGCAGCTCTGACATGTCGGGGTAGTTGAGAAGGAACTTCTGCACCACCAAATTCAGCACATGCACCAGGCAAGGGATGTGCGTCAAACCGTGTAGTCCCAGAGCTGCGACGAGATTTCGCCCATTATCGCACACGACCAGGCCGGGCTTGAGGCCCACCGGCAGCAACCACTCGTCGGTCTGTTGTTCAATACCCCGCCACAACTCCTGCGCGATATGGGGCCTGTCCCCCAAACATATGAGTTTCAGAACGGCCTGCTGACGTTTACCCCAGCTGTGCTGAAGTTGGTGGTGAAGGTGTGTGGCTGACTGGATGAGCAGGTGGAAGAAGAGGAGGAGGAAGCCGAGTAGGAGGAGGAGGCTACAGGACGCAAAGAATGATGCCCTGTGATCCTTGGCGGCGGAAGGACGTGCACCAAAGAACTCCTCTCCGCCTGGGGCCCAACCGCCACTACATTTACCCAGTGTGCAGTTAGGGAGATATAGCGTCCCTGGCCGTGCTTACTGGTCCACGTATCTGTGGTTAGGTGGACCTTGCCACAGATGGTGTTGCGCAGTGCACACTTGATTTTATTGGATACTTGGTTGTGCTGGGAAGGCACGGCTCTCTTGCAGAAGTAGTGGTGGCTGGGAACAACATACGGTGGGACAGCCATCGCCATCAGCTGTTTTAAGCTGTCTGTGTCCACCAGCCTGAATGACAGCATTTCAAAGGCCAGTAGTTTAGAAATGCTGGCATTCAGGCCCAGGGCTCAAGGGTGGGTAGGTGGGAATTTACGCTTTCTCTCCAAGGTTTGTGAGATGGAGAGCTGAACGCTGCCGTGTGACATTGTGGAGATGCTTGGTGATGGAGGTGGTGGTGTTGGTGGCACATCCTTTGTTTGGTGGGCGGCAGGTGCCAACATTCCTCCCGAGGCAGAGGAAGAGGCCGAGGCAGCAGCAGAAATGGGAGCAGGGTGAGCCTGAGTGAGTTCCTTGTTTTTAAGGTGTTTACTCCACTGCAGTTCATGCTTTGCATGTAGATGCCTGGTCATGCAGGTTGTGCTAAGGTTCAGAACGTTAATGCCTCGCTTTAGGCTCTGATGGCACAGTGTGCAAACCACTCGGGTCTTGTCGTCAGCACATTGTTTGAAGAAGTGCCATGCCAGGGAACTCCTTGAAGCTGCCTTTGGGGTGCTCGGTCCCTGGTGGCGGTGGCCAGTAGCAGGCGAACTCTCTTGGCGGCGGCTGTTCTGCTTTTGCCCCCTGCTCCCTCTTTTGCTATGCTGTTGGCTCGGTCTCACCACTGCCTCTTCCTCTGAACTATGAAAGTCAGTGGCACGACCTTCATTCCATGTGGGGTCTAGGACCTCATCGTCCCCTGCATCGTCTTCCACACAGTCTTCCTCCCTGAGCTCCTGTTTGGTCTGCACACTACAAAAAGACACAGCAGTTGGCACCTGTGTTTCGTCATCATCAGAGACGTGCGGATTCCGATGAGGTGGTATTCCCATGTCCTCATCATCAGGAAACATAAGTGGTTGTACATCAGTGCATTCTATATCTTCCACCACTGGGGAAGGGCTAGGTAGATTCCCTTGGGAAACCCTGCCAGCAGAGTCTTCAAACAGCATAAGAGACTGCTGCATAACTTGAGGCTCAGACAGTTTCCCTGAAATGCATGGGGGTGATGTGACAGACTGATGGGCTTGGTTTTCAAGCGCCACCTGTGCGCTTTCTGCAGAAGACTGGGTGGGAGATAATGTTGTGAACGTGCTGGATCCACTGTCGGCCACCCAATTGACTAGAGCCTGTACTTGCTCAGGCCTTACCATCCTTAGAACGGCATTGGGCCCCACCAAATATCCCTGTAAATTCTGGCGGGTACTAGAACCTGAGGTAGTTGGTTCACTAGGACGTGTGGCTGTGGCAGAATGGCCACGTCCTCTCCCAACACCAGAGGGTCCACTAACAACACCACGACCATGTCCGCATCCGCGTCCCTTACTAGATGTTTTCCTCATTGTTACCGTTCACCACAATAAGAAAAAAATTATTTGGCCCAATGTATTGAATTCAAATTCAGGCCTTTTTTTACAGGCACCTAACACTATCTGGCTATCTATTTATGTACCGTATTACACTAATCCAGGCACAGCAGTAACCACAGATTTAGGGGAATATTAATTGTAGGCCTAGTATTTAGGCCCTGGATGAAAGATATCCTTTTACGGACAGATTTACACTTCGAGATGCACAGTAGTGTGGGAAAAAATATATAGGATTATGCTTTCAGCACTTGTATTTTAACACTTTGTGTAATATACCCTTTAACAGAAAGAAATACACTTAGAGATGCAAAACAGTGTGTGCAAATGTAGAGGATTATGCTGTATTTTAACACTTCATAATAATATACCCTTTAACGGAAAGAAATACACTTGGAGATGCATGCTGAGTGTAGTATACCCTTTAACGGACAGATTTACACCTGGCCTGCAACAGCTGGAACACCAGATTTTGGGTATTGCTATTTTGGCAATTTAATTTCACCGCAGAAAATAATAAATCCTTTGCCGGACACTATTAAACTTGGCCAGCCACAGCTGAAACCACTGATTTATGGTATTGCTAATTTGGCAATTGAATTTCACCCAAGAACAAAATATATCCTTTGCTGGACACTATTAAACTTGTCCAGCCACAGGTGGAACACCAGATTTACGGTATTTATATTTTTGAAAACTGATTTTCACCCCAGAAAAAAATATATCCTTTGCCGGACACTATTAAACTTGGCCAGCCACTGCTGGGACACCAGATTTACGGTATTGCTATTTTGGCAACTGAATTTCACCCCAGAAAATAATAAATCCTTTGCCGGACACTATTAAACTTTGCCAGCCACTGCTGGGACACCAGATTTACGGTATTGCTATTTTGTCAACTGAATTTCACCCCAGAAAATAATAAATCCTTTGCCGGACACTATTAAACTTGGCCAGCCACTGTTGGGACACCAGATTTTGGGTATTGCTATTTTGGCAATTGAATTTCACCCCAGAAAATTATCTATCCTTTGCTGGACACTATTAAACTTGGCCAACCACAGCTGAAACCACTGATTTATGGTATTGCTATTTTGGCAATTGAATTCCACCCCAGAAAAAAACATATCCTTTGCCGGACACTATTAAACTTGGCCAACCACAGCTGAAACCACTGATTTATAGTATTGCTATTTTGGCAATTGAATTTCACCCCAGAACAAAATATATCCTTTGCCGGACACTATTAAACTTGTCCAGCCATAGCTGGAACACCATATTTACGGTATTTATATTTTTGAAACTGAATTTCACCGCAGAAAATAATATATCCTATGACGGACACAATTAAACTTATCCAGTCACAGCTAGAACACCAGATTTATGTTATTTCTATTTTTGCAACTGAATTTCACCCTAGAAAAAAATATATTCTTTGCCGGACACTATTAAACTTGGCCAGCCACTGCTGGGACACCAGATTTACGGTATTGCTATTTTGGCAACTGAATTTCACCCCAGAAAATAATACATCCTTTCCCGGACACTATTAAACTTGGCCAGCCACTGCTGGGACACCAGATTTACGGTATTGCTATTTTAGCAACTGAATTTCATCCCAGAAAAAAATAAATCCTTTGCCGGACACTATTAAACTTGGCCAGCCACTGCTGGGACACCAGATTTACGGTATTGCTATTTTGGCAATTGAATTTCACCCCAAACAAAAATATTTCCTTTGCCGGTCACTATTAAACTTGTCCAGCCAAAGCTGGAACACCAGATTTACGGTATTTATATTTTTGAAACTGAATTTCATCGCAGAAAATAATATATCCTATGACGGACACTATGAAACTTGTCCAGTCACAGCTGGAACACCAGATTTACGGTATTTCTATTTTGGCAATTGAATTTCACCCCGGAACAAAATATATCCTTTGCAGGACACTATTAAACTTGGCCAGCCACAACTGAAACCACTGATTTATGGTATTGCTATTTTGGCAATTGAATTTCACCCCAGAAAAAAATATATCCTTTGCCGGACACTATTAAACTTTGTCAGCCACTGCTGGGACACCAGATTTAGGGGATTGCTATTTTGGCAATTGAATTTCACCCCAGAAAAAAATATATCCTTTGCCAGACAGCAGACAGTATTACACTTGGCTAGCCACAGCTGGAACACCAGATTTAGTGGATTGCTATTTTGGCAATTGAATTTAATCCCTCAATAAAATATAGAAATTTCTATCCTGAGTTTCTAGGTTTGACAATAAGAACAGTCAAGCCCCTGATGTAGGATATAGCAAAAACAAAATCTAGTATTGATGGATTGATGGACTTGGTGGCAGTTTGTGCTGGTGCACCACAAGACACAAAAAGGCCGCCGATCACCCCAGAAAAAAGTGACAGAAAAACGCTCTGTGCAGCCTAAAAACCAGTGAGCAATTAACTAGCAGAAGTTGAATGTTTCACAGCTGTAGATCGATCACTTCATTAGGTGCTTTTGCTGAGTTTTCCCTGCCTAATGTCGCCCTTACAGCAGCTACGTCCTATCCCTACACTAATCAGAGCAGAGTGACGTGCAGCGCTACGTGACTCCAGCTTAAATAGAGGCTGGGTCACATGCTGTACTTGGCCAATCACAGCCATACCATTAGTAGGCATGGCTGTGATGGCTTCTTAGGGCAAGAAGTAAAACTCTATCTGATTGGCTGCTGTGCAGCGCTTCAGAAAGCGGGAAGAAATCGAACAACGGACCCGAACCCAAACTTTTTTAAAAATGTCCGGGCCCGGATCCCGAACACCCCAAAATCCGGTAGGAACCCGAACTATCCAGTTCGGGTTCGCTCATCCCTATTTAAGAGGCCAAACTCTCTGTTTGAATGAGCTAGAAAAGGATGAGTTTAACTGGTACGGCGAGTCACTGGGATACAGTGTATATTGTTTTAAAAGTTATTGGCAACAGATGTGGTTTATCTTAAAGAATATAATGGGTCTCACATACACTGTCTGGAAGACACGACCATGTAATAACAAAATGTGGTCCTATCTTAAATACCGTGGTCAAGAGAGGTTATTGCTTAAGACACTGGTATGCAGTGTCATTCCATATAATCACCAGTATAACGTATATACAGTGGGATGCAAAAGTTTGGGCAACCTTGTTAATCGTCATGATTTTCCTGTATAAATCGTTGGTTGTTACGATAAAAAATGTCAGTTAAATATATCATATAGGAGATACACACAGTGACATTTGAGAAGTGAAATGAAGTTTTTTGGATTCACAGAAAGTTTGCTATAATTGTTTAAACAAAATTAGGCAGGTGCATAAATTTGTGCACCACAAAAAAGAAATGAAATCAATATTTAGTAGATCCTCCTTTTGCAGAAATTACAGCCTCTAAACGCTTCCTGTAGGTTCCAATGAGAGTCTGGATTCTGGTTGAAGTTATTTTGGACCATTCCTCTTTACAAAACATCTTTAGTTCATTCAGGTCTGATGGCTTCCGAGCATGGACAGCTCTCTTTAAATCACACCACAGATTTTCAATTATATTCAGGTCTGGGGACTGAGATGGCCATTCCAAAACGTGGTACTTGTTCCTCTGCATAAATGCCTTAGTGGATTTTGAGCAGTGTTTAGGGTCGTTGTCTTGTTGAAAGATCCAGCCCCGGCGCAGCTTTAGCTTTGTCACTGATTCCTAGACATTGGTCTCCAGAATCTGGAGAGTCCCTGCACTGGTCACACAGACCCACAGCATGTTAGAACCACCACCATATTTTACTGTAGGTAGCAGGTGTTTTTCTTGGAATGCTGTGTTCTTTTTCCTCCATGCATAACGCCCCTTGTTATGACCAAATAACTCAATTTTAGTTTCATCAGTCCACAGCACCTTATTCCAAAATGACCAATGGCTTGTCCAAATGTGCTTTAGCCCACCTCAAGCGGCACTTTTTTATTTTATTTTTTTTTTATACTTTTTGCAGGGTCAAGCGGCACTTTTTGTGCTGTGGGCAGAGAAAAGGCTTCCTCTGCATCACTCTCGCATACAGCATCTCCTTGTGTAAAGTGCGCCGAATGGTTGAACGATGCACAGCGACTCCGTCTGCAGCAAGATGATGTTGTAGGTCTTTGGTGCTGGTCTGTGGGTTGACTCTGACTGTTCTCACCATTAGTCGCTTCTGTCTATCCGAGATTTTTCTTGGTCTGCCACTTCGAGCCTTAACTTAAACTGAGTGTGTGGTCTTCCATTTCCTCAATATGTTCCTAACTGTGGAAACAGACAGCTGAAATCTCTGAGACAGCTTTCTGTATCCTTCCCCTAAACCATGATGGTGAACATTCTTTGTCTTCAGGTCATTTGAGAGTTGTTTTGAGACCCCCATGTTGCTACTCTTCAGAGAAAATTAAAAGAGGAGGGAAACTTACAATTGACCCACTTAAATACTCTTTCTCATAATTGGATTCACCTGTGTATGTAGGTCAGGGGTCACTGAGCTTACCAAGCCAATTTGAGTTCCAATAATTAGTTCTAAAGGTTTTGGAATCAATAAAATAACAGCAGTGCCCAAATGTATGCACCTGCCTAATTTTGTTTAAACAATTAAAGCACACTTTCTGTAAATCCAATAAACTTCATTTCACTTCTCAAATATCACTGTGTGTTTCTCCTATATGATATATTTAACTGACATTTTTTATCGTAACAACCAACGATTTATACACGAAAATCATGACGATTAACAAGGTTGCCCAAACTTTCGCATCCCACTGTATTCATGTGTAATTGCATATAGTTTTAGTATATTTTAACCAATGATACATATAATGTTGGTATATTCATATCCAGTTATTGATAATGTATCACTGTATCCATTTGTATATATATATATATATATATATATATATATATATTATGCCATGTATGTATTAATGAGAGTATATTCTATAGAATCATATAAGCTGGTTTTCGAAGAGGATTTTCTTTTAGAGAAGAGCTCAGTTATCTTAGACAGCAATTAATCAGTCATTTGGATGGCTAAAATACACAAACTGGTTAAACTTTCTAAGGACCATTGTATTAATATCTGCCACATAAAATCAAGGATTAGGGTAACTTCTAATACTGCCAGTCGGTCTGAGCAAAGTGTCAGAAAGAGTACCTCCTTGGTTGATGTAATAGGGAAAGTTTTAGAAAGTCATGTGAACAGGTTAGATATGTACGCATTTGGCATTCCTAAATATTTGAATTTTAGAAAACATCATAGATGATACAACAGTCCCATCAAGTGGTAGATGGACAGAAGTTTCTAAGGAATGCCAATTAAATTACATTATCCCCATGATTAACATACGTTACACCCGCCTTATCTAATTGAAAATCCCTAATCCAAGAGGGGATGGACATAGATAAGGATTAGAATATCTGATCCAGTTTTGGAGATCAGAAGGACACATCACAGAGACATCACGGACACATCACAGATCAAAGAACATCTTCACCACTTCCAGTCCTAAGAGAAAGCTCCCTCCACCCTAAGGAATTCTTCCAGGGACACACCCGAGACTCACAAAAGAAACTGGCAGATCTAAATCTTGGAAAACTGGGTCCCTTCTAAAAGCTCTTTATCCCAAAACCAGGGGTAATATATAATTTATTGTATTTGCAGTAATTATAAATAAATTGCTCTAATTGGCATATAGTTGAGACCCCATTTTGGGTGGGTCAATAGTGTTAAAACAGTAATTTTATGGGAAATTTAATGAACGAGCACATCATTAAAATTCCTGTAATATTTCTATCAGAGCGAGATCTCTGATCGGATTTTATTATCTGTGATAAGGCCAATGGGCGTGTTTATAAGGTGTGTTTTACCGCTATATTCTCTGGTTGAGCATAAGGGATTTTCCTCAGATTCATTTCTATTGTTTCTTCGTTATATTATAATGTTTTGATAACCAGTACACTAATTGGTATTAATTTGCTAAAGAATAGCATTGTATTGTACTGGGTTTTAGTAAATTAAGTGAGCCTGGTGTAAATGGTGGAGCACCATCTTGTGGTCAATTTTGATATTATATCCAGACTTTCTTTGTATTAAATTGTATGCCATTTTACTGTATTTATCTGTAATAAATTATATTTTATATAATTAATTGCACCCTGTTTCATTAGTTGCACAAATTGACTTTAGATCTCATCAATAAAAGAACTGGTGTTTATATGTCCGCCAATTAAATTTTTCATCATTTCATTTTTCATATTTCATAAAAATATGATTTCATAATTTTTATGATGTCATATCTTATATGAAATAAATATTCAACATAATGGTCCCTTGCTGGTGTTCTGTCAGAAAACCTTACCTCGTCAGATTTTCTTACCCCACGTGACTTCCGGGGGTGTGCGCCTCCGCGCAAGCGCAGTAGCGAGGCACGCTGCCTCTACGCAAGCGCAGTACCAGGGAATAGGTAATCTAAAATTACAGTGCGAGTTGACTCATGGACGCATGCACGGACACCGTGCGTGCGCCCGACAGCGCCTGTGCTCTCAGGAGTAAGGAGATCTGACGGTCATTAGTCTTGTTAAATCTCCTTACCCTCACTCTGTGCATGCACGGATTGTAAAAATCTCCTTACCCTCACTACACAGCATGCTTTAGATTAATTGCTTGCTGGCTTCCATCAGGATCAGGTCGGTCTCTCCCTGCTCCCAGCAGGGGGGAGGGTGCAGCATATTGGGGGACATTGCTCCATCAGGGGGTGTTTGCAGCATATTGGGGGGCATTTCTCCATCAGGGGGGTGCTTGCAGCATATTGGGAGGCATTTCTCCATCAGGGGTGTGTGTGCAGCATATTGGGGGGCATTGCTTCATCCAGGGGGTGTTTGCAGCATGTTTTGGACATTGCTCTATCAGGGGGGTGTTTGCAGCATATTGGGGGGCATTGTTTCATCCAGGGGGGTGTTTGCAGCATATTGGGGGGCATTGCTTCATCCTGGGGGGTGTTTGCAGCATATTGGGGGCATTGCTCCATCAGGGGGGTTTTGGCATCATATTGGGGGAGGGGTGTGCAGCATTTTGGGGGGGGGGAACTTCTTCAGGGGGGTGTTTGCAGCACATTGTGGGGCATTGCTTCATCCTGGGGGGTCAACGCGCACTGTAATTTTACACTACCCATTCCCTGGTACTGCGCCGTCTCGTGTTACTGCGTTTGTGTGGAGGCGCACACCCCCGGAAGTCACGTGTGATAAGGAAATCTGACGAGGTAAGATTTTTTGACAGAATAGGATAGTTGAGGATAGTCAAGGATATTGAAACTTTGGAGAGAGTTCAGAGAAGAGCTACTAAACTAGTACATGGATTGCAGGACAAAACTTTCCAGGAAAGGTTAAAGGACCTTAACATGCTATAACTAACTATAGCTTGGAAGTAAGAAGAGACAGAGGGGATATGATAGAAACTTTTAAATACATAAAGGGAATCATCACGGTAAAAGAGGAGAGAATATTTAAAAGAAGAAAAACTGCTACAAGAGGACATAGTTTTAAATTAGAGGGGCAAAGGTTTAAAAGTAATATCAGGAAGAATTACTTTACTGAGAGAGAAGTGGACGCATGGAATAGCCTTCCTGCAGAAGTGGTAGCTTCAAATACAGTGAAGGAGTTTAAGCATGCATGGGATAGGCATAAAGCCATCCTTCATAAAAGATAGGGCCGGGGGCTATTCATAGTATTCAGCATATTGGGCAGACTAGATGGGCCAAATGGTTCTTATCTGCCGACACATTCTATGTTTCTATGTTTCTATGTAACACCGGCATTACTAGGCTGTATGCTGTCCGTGACAGCAGCAGAGCATGGACAGAATCTTTAATCCAACCGATTTTCAGCGCTTGGTTTAAAGAGCTGCCATGACGTCTATACACGTGCTAGCTGCACGGGGTATGTGCAAATAACACTTATATAGCTGTATGGCAGTCGGGAAGGGGTTAAAGGGCCAGAAGCCTAATTTAAAGAGACTGTGATCTCTGCTGATAAGGCCTCATGCACACGACCGTATGGCTTTTTCAGTATTTTGCAGTCCGCAAAAAACGGATCTGCCAAAAAAATACGGATGACGTCCATGTGCGTTACGTTTTTTGCGGAATGGAACAGCTGGCCCCTGATAGAACAGTACTATCCTTGTCCGTTATGCTGACAATAATAGGACATGTTCTAACTTTGAACGGAAATACAGAAACGCAAGGCATACGGACTCCGTTTTTTTGCGGCCCCATTGAAATGAATGGTTCCATATACAGTCCATATATGGAACGTAAATGGAAAAAACGGTCGTGTGCATGAGGCCTAAGGGTCCATCCACACATCCGTAAGTGTTCAAGGAATAACATGGAACGCACATGGCCGGCACTCTCATAGGAAATGCCTATACTTGTCCACAATTGCGGACAAGAATAGGACATGTTGTATTTCGTGGCGGAAGTGCTGAACGGAAGTGTTTGCATCTTTTGCAGCCCCATTGAAAATGAATGGGTCCGCACCCGTTCCGCAAAATTGCGAAACGGATGTGGACCCATTTTGCGGACGTGTGAATGGACTCTAAGACTGAAGTCTGTTGTACAAAAAAAAAGTGAATGCTGAGTTTGTCTCTAGAGAGAGATACCTGAAGGCTGTGGTGTCTGATTAGAGTGGACTTGCTTGTTAAAAAGTCTGTTGACATGGGTCCCATGGAGGAATACGCTAGGTGGTTGTGGTGGATAAAGCAGCAGGAAAACATGGCCACACTGATTGTTTACACCCAAAGTGAAATGGTGCAGTTTGATACAGAGTGGGAGGCTTTGGAGGTGCAACTGCAGTTGGCCCTGGAGAAAAAGCCATTAACGCTGAGTGGACACTTTGTAAAGGTCCATGGTGTTGGTGATGTACCTGGAGTTCCAGAGGAAAAGGTGATGTGTGCTGTTGCTAAGAGCAACCAATGGGAGCAAAGTGAGATGGAGACCGGTTCGGCTCTCAGGAGTTCATATGTTCCCTGCCAATGTGTACAGAGACCTAGAGAGGATGTGCAGAGGTGTCAATGCCGTTGCTAGGAGCAACCAACCACTACAGCATGCAGCTGTCCAGCACCAGAAAAAGTGCCGCTGGAGATGCCGTCAAGTGGGAAAGTGTGCACCGGATTGTACTGGTCAGGAGGCCAGAGGAATTACAGAAGAAGACATGCAAGTTGTTGGTGGGTGGAATCTCACTATTGGTTGATCTGGATTGTCACCAAAGAGTGTCACAGGTACTTCCAGATGTACGTCCAGTGACTTGTAAGACTGTATTTCTTACTTTTGTGACTGATTATGGAACTGTACTACATGAACTGTTAGGCCTCTTTCACATGGGAGTCGCAGGCCGGATGCGTTCAGGGTGCATTGCGAGAAACCCGCACGAGGTGGGATGCAATTTCAGTCAGTTTTGTCTGCGATTGCATTCCATTGTTCAGTTTTTTCCCCTCACCTCATGACGGCACCCACTGCGACCTAGGACCTCCCTTCTGAAAAGGAAACCTGAAAAGATAAAAGGGAACACCCCCTACCAAACACCAGTTCAGGTTTCCTGTCCTCTGGATGGGACATCCTGGGAAGCTGTGCAGTGGGTTCCGCTGCAGGAAGATTAGAACTTACCGACACCAGGCGCTGGGGGAGGTCAGGGCTGAGGCTGTGAGGTTTCCTTTCCCTGGGGAGCGGTAGTTCTGTGGCCGTGCCGGAAGCCGCTACCCACAAGTCTGCCGTCCTGCTGCACCTTGCTTCCGATCCTGGGGGAGCCGCTGTGGCCGTGTTCAGGCGGCTCCCCCGCTTACAATACGGGCAGGCCGCCGCTACCATTTCCATCATGGCGGCCGCGTGCTTCAAGCGCATCTGCGCATGCGCGCGGCCACATTACTCCAGCGCTTAGCGATGACGCCGGGGGGGGGGGGGCTGTTACCCGGAACTAGGATCCCGGAAGTAGGGGCCGAGGCGCGTCCTTTTAAAATATAAAAGCGGCAGCAGAGGGAGGCAGCCAGCGCAGAGGCACACAGTGTTGTGCTGAAGACCTAGACTCCTGGATATTGCAGTAATGGAGCAACCTGAAGGACGCGCCAAACCTCTGGAACCCTCGAGGCCTGCAAGTCCGGTATTTGACCTGAGGAATGGGGAAAGAAAAAAGTCGCTTCATGGTGAGAGCGTTCCTTTTTTCTAACTAATTGGATTTCTTGTTATGTGGTTTCTTTTGTAGACCGTAAAACCAGCTAAAAAGTCTAGTAGCAAAACTAAACATAAGGAGTGCGCAGGATGTAAATCGGCCCACTCCGCCTCCTATCCTAAGCCATTATGTCAATCCTGTATTGAGAAACTAGTGGCGGAAGAATCCCCGAGCCTAAACAGATCCATAAAAACTCTAATTAGATCGGAGGTCAGAGCTTCACTTAAAGCATTTGGTAAAGGCCGTACTAGATCCCCGGATAGATCCACTGAACATGATAGCATGGATTACGATACGTCTGACATTGACGATAAAGTATCAGATCGACTTTACTCTGACAGCTCTGATTCAGGGGATGAAGAATACGCTGGAAGGTCATTCTTTCCTCCTGAAGATACCCAGCCACTGTTAAAAGCAATTAGATCCACAATGCAACTAGAAGACGTTAAACAAACCAGATCAGTTGCAGATCAGGCCTTTCAGGCATTGGGGCTCCGTAAACACAGGGTTTTTTCTATGCATGAGAATTTAACTGCCCTAATAAAGAAAGAATGGAAAAATCCAGACAGGAAATTTTTTATTCCCTCGTCTGTTAAGAGAAAATATCCTTTTGATGATGACGTATCTTCTAAATGGGACAAAGCCCCTACGGTGGACGCTCCGGTCGCTAAAATAGCCAAAAAGACAGCCCTCCCCTTTGATGACTTAGGCTGTCTTTCGGATCCTTTGGATAAGAAGGCAGACATTTATTTAAAACATGCCTGGGAGTCCTCAGCCACCTGCCTTAAGCCGGCTATTGCAGCAACTTGGGTCTCCAGATCCCTTCGTCTCTGGCTGGACCAACTTGAAGTCCATCTTAAAGAGAAAAAGCCCAGAGAAGAAATTCTATCATCCTTGCCTACTTTTTCTAAGGCAGCGGACTTCTTGACAGACGCATCGACTGATATTATCCGATTTTCAGCTAAATCTTCTGCCTTGTCTAACGCGGCCAGAAGAGCCATATGGCTTAAATCATGGAAGGGAGACCAAGGTTCCAAGGCTAGGCTATGTGCGCTACCTTGTGAGGGAGACAGGCTTTTTGGCTCCTGCCTAGACGAAATATTGGAAAAAGCCTCAGATAAGAAAAAGGGATTTCCTATTCCACAGAAAAATCCTTTTTTTTTTGTAAACCCCAGCAAAGTTTTAGGAGACAAAAGTGTAAACCATATGACAGGAAAGATAGAGAAAGATTCCAGAAGAAATCTAGTGGATTTATTTTCAAAACCCAGGAGAACAGACAAAAAGACAAGCAACAATGACGCCAATCTCCAGGTTGGGGGAAGGCTAGTTTCCTATCTCCCGGCTTGGTCCAAGATTACCAAAAACAAATGGGTCCTGGGGGGGATAAGGAAGGGATTCCGGTTGGAGTTCCTTTCTTATCCTCAGAATTTTTTCACATGTACTCCAACACCAAGAGATGCTCAAAAAGCAGAGATTCTTCAGTCAGAGGTCCGTCTTTTACTAGACAAAGGAGTAGTATGTCAAGTTCCAATAGGGGAGGAAGGCACAGGATTCTATTCCCCTCTCTTTTTAGTCCGAAAACCAAACGGATCCTTTCGCATGATTCTCAATCTAAAGAGACTAAACAAAAATCTGAGATACAAAAAATTCCGCATGGAGACAATAAAATCCACTCTAGACCTATTATACAAGGACTGCTGGATGGCAAGCATCGACTTGGAGGATGCGTATTATCATATTCCAATGCATTCAGACTCCCAGAAATTTTTAAGAACAGCAGTCCAGATTCAGGGACAAATGTTACACCTCCAATACAGAGTCCTTCCCTTTGGTGTTTCTCAAGCACCAAGAATTTTTACGAAAGTAGTAGCAGAGATGGTTGCCTTCCTCCGATTATCCAGGATTATGTTAGTTCCATATCTGGACGACTTCCTGTTCATAGCTCGTTCAAAAGACCAGCTTCAGGAAGACCTGAACCAGGCCTGCACCTGGTTAAGAAACCTCGGATGGAAGATAAATCTCAACAAATCTCAGCTGATTCCATCTCAAACTTGTACCTTTCTAGGAATAGAACGGGACTCCAAGCTTCAAAAGACAGTCCTGCCACAAAAGAAAATATCGTCCACCATAGATCATGTTTGGGCTCTTTTTCATTCCTACCTATGTTCCTTCAGACAAGCGATGACAGTTCTAGGGTATCTAACGGCTACAATTCCGGCGGTGCCCTTTGCGCAGATCCACACGAGACCATTACAAGCAGACATATTACAGAATTGGAATGGTCTCCCACAAATATTGGACAGACAATTCCATCTATCCTCCACAGCACGAGCATCTCTTCTGTGGTGGACTCATCGAGAAAATCTCGCTGTATGTATGCCTTGGATCTTTATAGATCCCCTCAGGATAACTACAGATGCCAGCCCCTGGGGGTGGGGTGCCCACGCAGGGGAAAGAGTATGGCAAGGAAGATGGGATCTGAGATCAAGAAGGTACACTTCAAATTACAAGGAACTCAAGGCGATAGAGATGGTCTTAAGATACGCAATACCCGAAATATCAAACAAAAAGCTCATCTTTTATTCAGACAACACGACAGCAGTCGCTTATATAAATCATCAGGGCGGCACGAGAATTCCAACCCTCCTCTCCCTTTGCCAGGACATTTTTCAATTAGCAGAACAGAGGAACCTCTTTTTAACCGCAGTCCATCTAAAAGGGAAAGAAAATACGTTAGCAGACTTCCTCAGCAGAATCAAACTAAATCAAATGGAATGGAGCCTGAACGAGGAAGTCTTTGCTCAGATAGTATCCAGGTTCGGGCATCCAACAGTGGATCTCTTTGCCACTCAGAAGAACAAAAAGGTACAGAGGTTCTTCTCCCTAAATTAATCAGAAGGTCCCACAGCGGTGGACGGGTTGGCTCAAGACTGGAGTCAGGAGTTCGGCTATGCCTTCCCATCCTTTCTCTAATTCCTCAGATCCTGAAGAAGGTTCAGCAGGAGGGAGCCACAATTATTCTAATTGCCCCAAGATGGCCAAAAAGGCTCTGGTTTGCATCCCTACTAAGCCTGTCCTCGGGTCCTCCCTGGATAATCCCTCCAAGGAAGGATCTGCTTTCACAGGGACCAGTGTTCCATCCCAATCCAGAAATTCTTCAGTTAGCAGTGTGGAAGCTGACAGGGAGATCTGGCTAAAGAGGGGTCTTTCGAGTAAGACTTCAGTCCTGACCCATTTGGCCCTCCAGAAATCCCCAAGATCCTGGATTTTCTCCAAGCGGGGTTGGACAAGGGGCTCAAGGCTTCCACTTTGAAGGTTCAGGTGGCAGCCTTGAGTTACTTCTTTGACTTCCAGTTAGCCTCCCATCCCTGGGTTAAACGTTTTTTAAATGCAGCGGCCAGACTCCTCCCTCTCTTAGTCCTCTCTCCCCACCCTGGGACCTAAACAAGGTCCTAACTGCTCTTACTCAGGAACCTTTTGAGCCTCTTTCGGAAGTCCCTATAGATATCCTTTCTATAAAGATGGCCTTCCTCCTCGCTATCACCTCTGCTAGGAGAATCTCTGAGATACAGGCTTTCTCGGCCTTCCCTCCATATACAGTTATTCAAGAAAATCTGATTATTATCAGGCCTCTCCCTTCCTTTTTACCTAAAGTGGTATCTGATTTTCACAGAAGCCAAGATATAGTCTTACCATCTTTTTTTCCGAACCCTTCTAACAAGCTAGAACAGTCCTTTCACTGTTTAGTCGTTAAGAGGTGCCTGCTGGCCTATTTGGAGGCTTCTTCTTCTTGGAGGAAGGACGAGAATCTTCTGGTTCAATTTATGGATAAGAACAAGGGGCGTAGAGTTTCCTCAGGGGTCATTGCCAGATGGGTTAAGAAGGCCATAGTGAGGGCCTATGTTTCTTTGGGTCTTCCCCCTCCTTCTGGGTTCGGGGCCCATTCCACCAGGGCAGTCTCCACTTCATGGGCTGAGAAGACAAACATATCCTTAGACCAGATCTTCAGGGCAGCCACTTGGAGCTCTCCTCACACTTTCCTCAGACATTATAGATTACAGCTCCATTCTGATGAATCCTTTCGAGAAAGGGTTCTTCAGGCTGTGATCCCCCCCTAAAAAAGTCAGAGTTTAAAGTCTATCTCGCAGTGGGTGCCGTCATGAGGTGAGGGGAAAACAACGTCGCTTACCGGTAAGCGTTTTTCTCGATACCCATGACGGCACCCCTCATAAACCCCCCCCCCCCAAAAAAAAAATATATATACGTGTAGAAAAGATGGCAGCACCGTATCCAAAAGTTCCAAGCCGGGTGCAGTGCCTCGCCAGGACCAGCTAGTCCCAAAATATAAACCAGAAAAATAAGGCAGCACTCGCATATAAAGATGTGCTCTTTATTCACCATGTGGTAATACTGCGTTGCTCCAACAACTGAGCCTTTCTCAAGAGAAAGGCTCAGTTGTTTGGAGCCGAAACGTCGTATTGCCCACATGGGTGAATAAAGGAGACACATCTTTTTTTTTATATACGGAGTGCTGCCTTATTTTTCTGGTATATATATATATTGTGGTAAGGTGCAAGGTGTCATATGCGATGGCAGGTACGTGTCACCGAGGTTGCTGGCCTCGGTGAGGTGAGAGCCGGGTTTTTGTCTGCAGCAGCTAGTGCTGTTTTGACTCTTTTAAATAGCATGGCTGCAAAGCCGATCCGGGCCGGCTCTTACTGGGAGCAGCTAAAGAGTAGGGTGGGTGGCTGCTCCCCACGGTCCAGTCCGAGTTTTGGGCTGGGTATAAAACACAGCCATCAGCTGTGTCTGAGGTGATTATCCTGGAGCCTGCTAACAGGGCTGAGGAGTTCTCTGTGCTGGAGGACGGAGCTCAGCAAGGTGGTGTTTCCCTGCAACCTGAAGGAGGAATCGCCTGCGGCTGAACCGACTGCTAGGTGTGAACCCGCACTTAAACCACCCAAGGTGACTGGACCCTGTGTTGGCCTGTTTTTGGTTTTGCCACATGATTTCTGTTGTGTGTGAACTGTCACCAAGAGACTGTTTTCATTTCTGGTGTGCAAGTGTGAATAAAACACTGTTTGATGCACAATCTGGACTCCTTGTTTTGCCTCTAAACTGCACCCGCACCGCTGTCTACCAGAGCGACTCCCCACATTATATATATATATATATATATATATATATATATATTGTGTGGATAACAGCATCCGCATTAGATCTATATGAAGGAATATGGATCCTCTTGGTTGAATTGAATGAATTATATTAGGTCCTGACTGAGGACAGTTTATTTCTTCCACTGGTGTTTGGTAGGGGGTGTTCCCTTTTATCTTCTCAGGTTTCCTGTCCAGATGGGAGGTCCTAGGTTGCAGTGGGTGCCGTCATGGGTATCGAGAAAAACGCTTACCGGTAAGCAACACAATTTGCACGCATGTGAGAAAAAACTGAATGTGGTTATCAGACCCGAATCGGGACTTCTTCACTGAAGTTCGGGTTCGGGTTTGGTGTTGTGCAGATTTTATTATTTTCCCTTATAAAAATGGTTATAAAGGAAAATAATAGCATTCTAAATACAGAATGCTTACTAAAATGTTGATTGAGGGGTTAAAAAAATAAATAAATTAACTCACCTCATCCACTTGATTGCGCAGCCAGCATGTCTTCTTTCTTCGTCTTTGAGGACCTACCAAAGGACCTTTGATGAAATCAGCGCAGGTCCTGCTGAATGAAGATAGAAAAGGACCTTTGATGACGTCATTCAGCAGGATCTGCGCTGACGTCACCATGCTCACCACATGGTGAGCACGATGACATCATCAAAGGTCCTTCGGCAGGTCCTCAAAGAAGAAGAAAGAAGACGATGCCGCCTGCACGATCAAGTGAATGAGGTGAGTTAATTTTTTTAATCTTTTAACCCCTCAATCCACATTTTTGTAAGCATTCTGTATTAGGAATGCTATTATTTTCCTTTATACAGTAAATTGACTTTAATCAATTTACTAACATCATCTCCTTAACAACCATGCATGAAAATCGCATTGCATCCGCACTTGCTTGCGGATGCTATGCGATTTTCACGCAGCCCCATTCATTTCTATGGGGCCTGCGTTGCGTGAAAAACACAGATTATAGAACATGCTGCGATTTTCACGCAACGCACAAGTGATGCGTGAAAATCACCGCTCATCAGCATTGCCCCATTGAAGTGAATGGGTCCGGATTCAGTGCGGATGCAATGCGTTCACCTCACGCATTGCACCCGCGCGGAATTCTTGCCCATGTGAAAGGGGCCTTAAAGTGTGCCGAGCTTAAGGTAGAGTTCATACTGGGCAGAGACTTCCTATATTTCTGGCAGTTGTGGAAGGGAGACAAGATCCCGGATCAGGCTGCAGAGTGTGCTGCTTAGCTGCCTAAGACCCCTTTCACATGGGCGAGTTTTCTGCGCGAGTGCAATGCGTGATGTGAACGCATTGCACTCGCACTGAATCCTGACCCATTCACTTCAATGGGGCTGTGTACATGAGCGGTGATTTTCACGCATCACTTGTGCGTTGTGTGAAATTCGCAGCATGCTCTATATTCTGCATTTTTCACACAACGCAGGCCCCATAGAAGTGAATGGGGCTGCGTGAAAATCGCAAGCATCCGCAAGCAAGTCCGGATGCATTGCGATTTTCCTGCATGGTTGCTAGGAGACGATCGGGATGGGGACCGATCTTTATTTTTTTCCCTTATAACATGGTTATAAGGGAAAATAATAGCATTCTCAATACAAAAGTAAATTAAAGATGAAGGGGTTAAAAAATAAATAAATAATTAGACTCACCTAATCCTCTTGTTCGCCTAGCCCGGCTTCTTTCTTCTTCTATCTTTAGGACCTGGCAGGAAAAGGACCTGTGGTGACTTCACTGTGCTCATCACATGATGGACCATGTGATGGACCATGTGAGGAGCACGGGGACATCACCACAGGTCCTTTGACAGGTCCTGAACAAAGAACA
Organism: Bufotes viridis; assembly: GCA_033119425.1. Classification (NCBI taxonomy): domain Eukaryota; kingdom Metazoa; phylum Chordata; class Amphibia; order Anura; family Bufonidae; genus Bufotes; species Bufotes viridis. The sequence goes on from CM065595.1 coordinate 91,403,249, forward strand.
GGAGACCGATCAATTGGAGGAGGTGGGTTAATTTATTTAAACCCTCAATTGACCGTTTACTAAGCATTCTGTATTAAAGAATGCTATTATTTTCCCTTATAACCATGTTATAAGGGAAAATAATAAAATCTACACAACACCTAATCCAAACCCGAACTTCAGTGATGAAGTCCGAGTTCGGGTCTAAGTACCAAACATGCCGATTTTTCTCACACACTGCATCACCTAAACACACTGGTATCCCTATACACTCCATTCCATAAGCACACACATTAGATTATCTACAACAACACATAACACATCCCCTACACACTTCACCCACTGTGAACAAACTCATGGGTGGAACATGTAGGTGGACTTATGGTTGGGCCTTATGTGCATACTCACCATCAGACCTTGAGCTGTGTAAAGGGCCCCAAAAAATGGAGCTGCTTCCCATTATCCCAGAACATTGATTTTTGTGACCACAGTTACAAACAGCCCCCAGAGAGCCTGTTCTACACAAAACCATTGGAGCCAGACTGCATCTAGAGCCCATCATCATCCTCATCTGGGTGTAAGTAGGCAACTAGTATATTATTCATGGCTTTAGTCTCTAATTTACCTCACATTAAAGGAACACTATAGTCCCCAGAACCACTGCAGCTTAATGTAGTGGCTCTGGTCTTTATAGGGTAGGGAATTGTGGTGTCACATGGGGGGGGTTGGCAAACTTTTCTTTTGCCTTGGGCGGCAAAAATCCTTGCATCAGCACCTGGATGCAGATGCGGTTACGGATGAAATGTCCAATGTGGAGATAAGCTCATGTACGCCCCTAGAGGTCAAGGCTAATAATTACAAGAGTGTGATATTTGATATATGTGCTGTGACTGATAGCAGCTCTGAGAGTGATACTGCTGTGCAGGGGCGTGCATAGAACTCATTGCGCCCCATAGCAGAAACTTGAATTAAGCCCCCTAACCCTGCCCACTGCCCACCCCTAGCCCATCACAGTACCTGCCCTGGCTCCTCCCCTGCAACACCCCCGTTTGCCTATAAATCTAATATATAAAGCTGAGTGTATGTGTGTATGTATGTGTGTGTGTCCGCTAAAGGAATCCGCACCATCACATTCACAATCACTAAATTTGCACTCAGGTACATCAGGTGCCCGGGAAGGTTTTAGACCAGGTCACAGCTCTCTGGGACGTACCGTTCCTGAGATATTCCCAAAAAATGCATTAGCCAATAGAAGCCTGGTCACATGACCCAATAGAAGCTCGCTGGCAGTTCGTCTCCACACACACAGTTTTACTCCAGGTAACCATAGCAACCCAGCCATCACTGCTATAGATGAGTTTTAAAGAAAATCTGTCACCATAATAATCGCTATTGAAGTAAAGCCAGGGCCTAATAGCACTTAGTATCTTATTTCCTGAGGTTTCCATAACAACTCTGTGGATGACACTGGTAAAAGGACACCCCCCCCCAATCCGGTTAGGCCAAGCCCCCTCCCACTCAGCCAACAGGGATTGAAAAAGTTAAAAATCAACTTCTAGGTCCCGCTAAGCCACGCCCCTGACCCAGTTAAGCCACACCCCTCCCCCTCCTCAGCCGACAGGGATTAAAAAAATGAAGTTAAAAATCAACTTCTAGGTCCCGCAAAGCCACGCCCCTGACCCGGTTAGGGCCCATCCCACCCCTCTCCCTCCGCAGCCGACGGCGGTTGCCAAAATAAAGTTAAAAATCAACTTCTGTCAGCTGCAGAGGTGGATGGGATGGTGACTTTCTCTCTGCGGTTCACTCTCAGACAGGGCAGTGCTGCTGTCTTAGGGTGAGCTGTTAATAAGGCCATGCCCCCATCCAGTTCGGCCCATCCCCCTCCCCCTACGCAGCCGAAAGAAGTTAAAAATCAACTTCTGTTAGCTGTAGGGGTGGGTGTAATGGTGACTTTCTTCTTGCAGCTCATGCTCAGACAGCACTGTGCTGCTGTCTGAGAGTGAGATGTTCTAAAGCAGTGTTCCCCAACTCCAGTCCTCCGGGCCCACCTACCGGTCAGGATTTGAGAATATCCCACAGAATGAATGCCTGAGATAAGTCCTGATGCATCAACACTAATTGTATCACCTGCTCAATACTAAGGAAATCCAGAAAACATGTCCAGAAGGTGGGCCCCGAGGGCTGGAGTTGGGGAACACTGTTCTAAAGGACATCCCTGTGTTCGTCCAGGCCCTGTGCCAGACAGAGGACATGGAGTCTGAAAGCCGGACTGTCCGGCCTAAAACTGGACCTCTGGCCCCCCTTGGGGCAGGCTGCTGTGGAGGTCACAGTTAAGGGAATGGTCCGCTATGGAGGTCAGTGTTAAGGGTCAGATTGCTGTAAAGGCCACTGTTATGGGGGAGGGCACCTGTGGAGGTCACTGTCAAGGGGGTGGTGTGCTGTGAAACTCACTGTTAAAAGGGAAGGCTGCTGTAGAGGTCAAAGTGAAGGGGGTGGGCTGCTGTGGAGGTGCCATTTTAAGGGACGGGGCACTGTGGGGGTCAGTGTTAAGGGGTGGGGCGGCTGTGGAGGTCACTGTTAAGGGGTGGGGTGCTGTAGATGTCACTGTTATAGTGGATAGCGTCAATATCTTTTAAGACACACACAAACATGAAATGAAATAGATTAAATATACCCGGGCGAAGCCGGGTCCTTCAGCTAGTAAAGAAATAATATTTATAAATAACCTAATGAAATTGTTAGGGATTAATAATTTTTCTTAACCAACTTTGTTGCAGTAACTAAAAAAAATATGTATTTTCCAATAATCATTGAAAAGTACAGATGGCCTTGCAAAAAATGAGCCCTCACATAGCTTAATACACCTAACTACAAAAAAGTTAGAGGAGTCAGAATATTGCTATGAAAAGAAAAATAAAATGTTAAAAAAAATTTTTTTTCCCAGTATTAAACGCAAGAAAAACTATACATATGTGGTATCGCTATAATCGTACTGACCTGGAAAATAAAAGTAACAGGCCAGTTTTACCACATAGGAAATGGGGTTAAAAAAACCCATAAAACTGTGGTGGAATGGTGTTTTTTTTTCTAATTCTATCCTATTTGGAATTTTTTCCCCGTTTTCCGCCACATTTTATACAACCGTATATGGTGCCATTAGAAAGTGCATCTTGTCTTGAAAAAAACAAGCCCTCATATGGCTATGTGAATAGAAAAGTTAAAAAAGTTACAGCTTTGGGAGGGCTGGGAGTAAAAAACAGAAAAACAAAAAATGGAAAATGTTCTGGTCATTCATGAGTTAAAGAAGTTAGCGTGTACCTAAACTTTTAAATAAAGTTTATTAACCCCTACTGTAAGTCCTTTAAAATTACATTTTCTTTGCAAATAGTTTTTATTTGGTTTTCAAAAATTTTATAACAGACATTGCACTCAAATGTATACAAACATCACTTAAGTATTAAGCAAATATATTTGCTGTATTTGTGGGAGGGGAGGCTGATTACAAGGCTATTTACATGCACCTGTGGGCCTAGGCTGGCTGATTACTAGGCTATTTATAGGCACCTGTGGGCCCAGGCTGACACCGATTCAGCTGATTTCACTACCTCTGGGTCAGCTCTAGGATACAGCAGCATGGTGTACAGGCTCCTTACGGCTGGGCGACGGCAGAATCTCTCCGGAAGGTTCTGGTATTCATGGTAGGATCGGTGTGGTTTACACAGGACCCACGCTGTGGTCCGCGACATCTAGCGCTCCGGGTGAAGCAGTGTTTGGGCTCTAATGCTCGAGCGATGGCGTCAGTATTTTTTGACTGGCTTTTCAGAGGCCTGCGGGGGCCATTGAATACAGTTATTGGGGTAGCATGCGCTTAGAGTAGGTTTGGTCGTATGTTTCTGATACCTGGTTCACACGTGGGGTGTGTGTCTGCGGTTGGCTCAAGCTATGCACACTGTGTTAAGTGTTGTAAATCAATGGTCAATGTAAAAAAAAAACAAAAAAAAAAACGCAGCTGCATTGTGTGCCGGCTCATTCACGCCTGGGCAGCGGCAGAAAGTGCCAGGTGAGTGCTGGCATTCACTGTAGAATTGCACTTGTCGGCACGTGACCTACACTGCGGTATGCGATCCGCAATACTCTGGGACGAAGCAAAGTTGGGCGCTAATGGTCAAGTGACTGTTAGTTTTTTTGTCTGGCTGTTCAGGGGCTTGTTGGGGGCTATTGCATATAGTTATTGGTGTTGCATGCACCTAGAGTACGTATGGTCGCATGTTTTCTGGTATCTGCTTGCTACGGGACGCATGTCTCCAAGCTACACACGCTGTGTTTAAGTGATGTTATTACTTAGTTTATCTCTCTGGAGGGGTCATGAATCAATGGCCATTAATAAAAATAAATAAATAAATATATATATATAGTGCATGTTTACGGTCATCTGTTTTACATGTGGGGCGCACGTCCGCAGTTAGCATACAAGGTGTTGGTAAATGTATATCAGTGGTCTATATATGGGGGCACAAGCAGATTGATCAAGGCGCCTGTATTTGAATTCTGATACTCTGGTAAGCGTGTTTAATCTATAAATTGTATGTTATGGGAACGTGTGTGTCAGCGGTTCTGTGCTGTTTATAGGTGCACTATCGTGTCGATTAATTGGCGTTGCATCAGGGTTTATGTTCTACCACGTTTATGTTTTCTTAGAGGAACACGAGGTGGTGTTGTGGTGACCATCTTTAAAAAAAAAAAAAAAAAAAAACTCCTGCAGCATTATGTGGAGGTCAATTCGCACCTGGGCAATGGCAGAGGGGGCCAGGCGAGTGCTGGCATTCACGGTGAGATCGGACTTGGTTACATGGTCCGTGACTTGTAGCTCTCTGGGGCGAAGGGGCTTGGGCGCTAATGGTCGAACGATCATGGCTAGGTTTGTTACCTTCAAAAGCTATGTCCGTGTATCTCTATTTACATTTTGTCCTATATTCCATTCACTACTAGAGCTGCATTCATGCATCTGTTGTATCACATTAATACTCTGCTCACTTTCAGATTGCATTCATATGGCCGCGTTATACCTTGCTCTTCATGCTCAGAGCTAGGCCCATACCATGTTTTAGGCACCACTCACATCCAGAGCTGCATTCACCCACCTGTTCTTACACCATGTGTTATACTCTGCTTCCACTTATAGCTACATTTTCCTTTTAATTCGACATCATGGTTACTCAGTATTTTCATTAGGGCAGTCAGCACACCGCTCTGACACTGCTCTCCTGGTTAACATAGCTGCTTTCTTTTCAAGCTTGCGTGTTTTTCCTCGTTGGTTTGTTACATTCCAAAGGCCTACTTTTGCTATTCACTTCGGTAAAAAAAAATCTTTTTGGGTGTTTCAGTCCTGGTTTGCATTTACTTAGACTGGTCTCCTTTACTTCTGGTTCATATTCACTCAGATTGGTCTCTTGCCCCAGTTAACCAAATAGCTTCTCAGCGGTCAGTGGGCCAATAGGAGTACGTTTCCTACTATATTTTCACAAATCCTTCGTTTGTGAAGATAAGGGTCTTCTCTTAAAGAACTGCAAGGCCTCTGGCTCTTTGTTTTCTCCCATCTGTTCAATTTTACAGTTCGCGATTGGTTAATGTTTATTTATGCACAAGGTTCGCATCACTAATGTCCATGCATATCCCATCGGGTCTGGCTCACGTTTTGATTACTACTCGTCACTGTAAGGCCATTCAGTTCAGTCTCATGGCTTCAAGGGGCCTTATGGCTTCGGGTGGCCTGATGATCGCCTAGGCCTCATGGCTCCGGGGGGCCCTTTGACCATTCTTCATGTTGTTCGTTAGGGGTACCATATGGTTGTAGGCTGTTTAGTGTCTTAGGCTCTCTGTCAGAGGGGTTCATGGTTACGCAAGTTCCCAAGTCATACTGGTGCCGTATAAGTGGTTTATAGAAAAAAAAAATAATCTGCCATTAGAGTCTCGCATGTATGCTCTGCCATTAGTCTCTCACGCATGGCTTCTCCGATTAAGCATTTCACATATGACTTCGCCATTAGTCCCCCACGCATGGCTTCTCCGATTTAGTGTCCGCCATTACAGTCTCTCACGCATGGCTTCTACGATTAAGTGTTTGACATATGACTTCGTCATTAGTGTCTCTCACGCATGGCACCGCCGTTGAGTCTCGCACGCCTGACTTCTCTGTTTTACACACGTGACTCCGCCTTTAGAGTCTCTCATGTATGGCTTCTCCAATTAAGTGTTTGACATATGACTCCGCCATTAGTCTCTCATGCATGGCTCCGCCATTAGTCTCTCGCGCATGGCACCGCCATTAGTGTCTTTCATGCATGGCTTTCTCCGATTAAGTGTTTCTTATGACTTCACCATTCAAGGTCGGCCACGTGGCCCCACCACAAGTAGGTTCCATGTCTTTTTCCGCCACTCGGGCGAGGGTGTTGGTGTCGGGCCTAAGTCCTGGGTATCGGTCTGTCTTTCAGTAGGAGGTACAGTAATAAGGCGCAATTCTCAATGTCTCACGTCTACAGACACAAGTCCTATCACGACTACAGGCGCTGCATACATAGTATCAAGACCTTAAGCTTATTTCCTGTCACAACTGCAGGTATTCTGTGTACGTTTCTCTGTCTTCATTACAGGCAACATTAGCTTGTTAATTGAAATAGCCATGTATTCGTTTTAAAGGTTCCCCAGGCCTGGTGAGTTTACACATTCCACTTAAATCTACTAATAGAGGAACACGGCATACGCCATGTTCTAACTTTTGGGCCCTTTATATATTTAAGTTGTGGCCTGGGGAATAAGTAGAGGCAGTGGCGTGCCCAGGATTTTTGGCACCCGGGGCGGGTCCTTTCTCTGGCACCCCCCCCCCCATTACTTGGGCACATACCTCTTATATCAGGGACATCTTCTGTCATGTAGACCTTCTCTTTCCTCTTCTCCTTCGTTAGACCCAGACCACCAAGACACATTATTTCAGTCGCATTTCGTCTCTGCAGAGTTAGTGACACAGACACGTTAGATTTCTCAGTTTTTCCATCAACCTCCTAATAGACATAATTGGGGTCATTTATCAAATTGGTGTAAAGTAGAACTGGATTTCCTAAAGAGCTGTCAAATATGAAAGGTGGAATCTGATTGGCTGCTGGGGCAACTAAGCCAGTTCTACTGTACACCAGGTTGATAAATGACCCCAAATGTCCCTATAGTGTCTACAGAGGTTATAATGTCTCCTAGAGTGCCTCCAGTAATAATAATACCCTATTATTATCCCCAGAAATAATAGAATTGCCCCTACAATGCCTCCCCAATAGCAACGCCTCTCACGCTGCCCCCATATAGTAATTTCCCCCACACACAGTAGTGTCCGCCACACTGTCCCCCACACACAGTAGTGTCCGCCACACTGTCCCCCACACACAGTAGTGTCCGCCACACTGTCCCCCACACACAGTAGTGTCCGCCACACTGTCCCCCACACACAGTAGTGTCCGCCACACTGTCCCCCACACACAGTAGTGTCCGCCACGCACTGTCCCCCACACACAGTAGTGTCCGCCACACTGTCCCCCACACACAGTAGTGTCCATCACACTGTCCCCCACACACAGTAGTGTCCGCCACACTGTCCCCCCACACACAGTAGTGTCCGCTACACTGTCCCCACACACAGGAGTGTCCGCCACACTGTCCCCCACACACAGGAGTGTCCGCCACACTGTCCCCACACACAGGAGTGTCCGCCACACTGTCCCCCACACACAGGAGTGTCCGCCACACTGTCCCCCACACACAGGAGTGTCCGCCACACTGTCCCCCACACACAGGAGTGTCCGCCACACTGTCCCCACACACAGGAGTGTCCGCCACACTGTCCCCCCACACACAGGAGTGTCCGCCACACTGTCCCCCCACACACAGGAGTGTCCGCCACACTGTCCCCCACACACAGGAGTGTCCGCCACACTGTCCCCCACACACAGGAGTGTCCGCCACACTGTCCCCCACACACAGGAGTGTCCGCCACACTGTCCCCCACACACAGGAGTGTCCGCCACACTGTCCCCCACACACAGGAGTGTCCGCCACACTGTCCCCCACACACAGGAGTGTCCGCCACACTGTCCCCACACACAGGAGTGTCCGCCACACTGTCCCCCACACACAGGAGTGTCCGCCACACTGTCCCCCACACACAGGAGTGTCCGCCACACTGTCCTCCCCACACACAGGAGTGTCCGCCACACTGTCCCCCACACACAGGAGTGTCCGCCACACTGTCCCCACACACAGGAGTGTCCGCCACACTGTCCCCCACACACAGGAGTGTCCGCCACACTGTCCCCCCACACACAGGAGTGTCCGCCACACTGTCCCCCACACACAGGAGTGTCCGCCACACTGTCCCCCACACACAGGAGTGTCCGCCACACTGTCCCCCACACACAGGAGTGTCCGCCACACTGTCCCCCACACACAGGAGTGTCCGCCACACTGTCCCCCACACACAGGAGTGTCCGCCACACTGTCCCCCACACACAGGAGTGTCCGCCACACTGTCCCCCACACACAGGAGTGTCCGCCACACTGTCCCCCACACACAGGAGTGTCCGCCACACTGCTCCCCCACACACAGGAGTGTCCGCCACACTGTCCCCCACACACAGGAGTGTCCGCCACACTGTCCCCCACACACAGGAGTGTCCGCCACACTGCCCCCACACACAGGAGTGTCCGCCACACTGCCCCCACACACAGGAGTGTCCGCCACACTGCCCCCACACACAGGAGTGTCCGCCACACTGCTCCCCCACACACAGGAGTGTCCGCCACACTGCCCCCACACACAGGAGTGTCCGCCACACTGCCCCCACACACAGGAGTGTCCGCCACACTGCCCCCCACACACAGGAGTGTCCGCCACACTGCCCCCACACACAGGAGTGTCCGCCACACTGCCCCCACACACAGGAGTGTCCGCCACACTGCCCCCACACACAGGAGTGTCCGCCACACTGCCCCCCACACACAGGAGTGTCCGCCACACTGCCCCCACACACAGGAGTGTCCGCCACACTGCCCCCCACACACAGGAGTGTCCGCCACACTGCCCCCACACACAGGAGTGTCCGCCACACTGCCCCCCACACACAGGAGTGTCCGCCACACTGCCCCCACACACAGGAGTGTCCGCCACACTGCCCCCACACACAGGAGTGTCCGCCACACTGCCCCCACACACAGGAGTGTCCGCCACACTGCCCCCCACACACAGGAGTGTCCGCCACACTGCCCCCACACACAGGAGTGTCCGCCACACTGCCCCCACACACAGGAGTGTCCGCCACACTGCCCCCCACACACAGGAGTGTCCGCCACACTGCTCCCCACACACAGGAGTGTCCGCCACACTGCCCCCCACACACAGGAGTGTCCGCCACACTGCCCCCACACACAGGAGTGTCCGCCACACTGCTCCCCACACACAGGAGTGTCCGCCACACTGCCCCCACACACAGGAGTGTCCGCCACACTGCCCCCACACACAGGAGTGTCCGCCACACTGCCCCCTCACACACAGGAGTGTCCGCCACACTGCCCCCCACACACAGGAGTGTCCGCCACACTGCCCCCACACACAGGAGTGTCCGCCACACTGCCCCACACACAGGAGTGTCCGCCACACTGCCCCCCACACACAGGAGTGTCCGCCACACTGCCCCCCACACACAGGAGTGTCCGCCACACTGCCCCCACACACAGGAGTGTCCGCCACACTGCCCCCCACACACAGGAGTGTCCGCCACACTGCTCCCCACACACAGGAGTGTCCGCCACACTGCCCCCACACACAGGAGTGTCCGCCACACTGCCCCCACACACAGGAGTGTCCGCCACACTGCCCCCACACACAGGAGTGTCCGCCACACTGCCCCCACACACAGGAGTGTCCGCCACACTGCCCCCACACACAGGAGTGTCCGCCACACTGCCCCCACACACAGGAGTGTCCGCCACACTGCTCCCCCACACACAGGAGTGTCCGCCACACTGCCCCCCACACACAGGAGTGTCCGCCACACTGCCCCCACACACAGGAGTGTCCGCCACACTGCTCCCCACACACAGGAGTGTCCGCCACACTGCCCCCACACACAGGAGTGTCCGCCACACTGCCTCCCACACACAGGAGTGTCCGCCACACTGCCCCCACACACAGGAGTGTCCGCCACACTGCCCCCCACACACAGGAGTGTCCGCCACACTGCCCCCACACACAGGAGTGTCCGCCACACTGCCCCCCACACACAGGAGTGTCCGCCACACTGCCCCCCACACACAGGAGTGTCCGCCACACTGCCCCCACACACAGTAGTGTCCGCCACACTGCCCCCCACACACAGTAGTGTCCGCCACACTGCCCCCACACACAGTAGTGTCCGCCACACTGCCCCCACACACAGTAGTGTCGGCCACACTGCCCCCCACACACAGTAGTGTCCGCCACACTGCCCCCACACACAGTAGTGTCGGCCACACTGCCCCCACACACAGTAGTGTCGGCCACACTGCCCCCACACACAGTAGTGTCGGCCACACTGCCCCCACACACAGTAGTGTCGGCCACACTGCCCCCACACACAGTAGTGTCGGCCACACTGCCCCCCACACACAGTAGTGTCGGCCACACTGCCCCCCACACACAGTAGTGTCGGCCACACTGCCCCCACACACAGTAGTGTCGGCCACACTGCCCCCCACACACAGTAGTGTCGGCCACACTGCCCCCACACACAGTAGTGTCGGCCACACTGCCCCCCACACACAGTAGTGTCGGCCACACTGCCCCCACACACAGTAGTGTCGGCCACACTGCCCCCACACACAGTAGTGTCGGCCACACTGCCCCCACACACAGTAGTGTCGGCCACACTGCCCCCACACACAGTAGTGTCGGCCACACTGCCCCCACACACAGTAGTGTCGGCCACACTGCCCCCACACACAGTAGTGTCGGCCACACTGCCCCCCACACAGTAGTGTCGGCCACACTGCCCCCACACACAGTAGTGTCGGCCACACTGCCCCCACACCAGTAGTGTCGGCCACACTGCCCCCACACACAGTAGTGTCGGCCACACTGCCCCCACACAGTAGTGTCGGCCACACTGCCCCCACACACAGTAGTGTCGGCCACACTGCCCCCCACACAGTAGTGTCGGCCACACTGCCCCCACACACAGTAGTGTCGGCCACACTGCCCCCCCACACAGTAGTGTCGGCCACACTGCCCCCCACACAGTAGTGTCGGCCACACTGCCCCCACACACAGTAGTGTCGGCCACACTGCCCCCCACACAGTAGTGTCGGCCACACTGCCCCCCACACAGTAGTGTCGGCCACACTGCCCCCACACACAGTAGTGTCGGCCACACTGCCCCCACACACAGTAGTGTCGGCCACACTGCCCCCACACACAGTAGTGTCGGCCACACTGCCCCCACACACAGTAGTGTCGGCCACACTGCCCCCCACACAGTAGTGTCGGCCACACTGCCCCCACACACAGTAGTGTCGGCCACACTGCCCCCACACACAGTAGTGTCGGCCACACTGCCCCCACACACAGTAGTGTCGGCCACACTGCCCCCACACACAGTAGTGTCGGCCACACTGCCCCCCACACAGTAGTGTCGGCCACACTGCCCCCACACACAGTAGTGTCGGCCACACTGCCCCCCACACAGTAGTGTCGGCCACACTGCCCCCACACAGTAGTGTCGGCCACACTGCCCCCCACACAGTAGTGTCGGCCACACTGCCCCCACACACAGTAGTGTCGGCCACACTGCCCCCCACACAGTAGTGTCGGCCACACTGCCCCCACACAGTAGTGTCGGCCACACTGCCCCCCACACAGTAGTGTCGGCCACACTGCCCCCACACACAGTAGTGTCGGCCACACTGCTCCCCCACACAGTAGTGTCGGCCACACTGCCCCCCACACAGTAGTGTCGGCCACACTGCCCCCACACACAGTAGTGTCGGCCACACTGCCCCCCACACAGTAGTGTCGGCCACACTGCCCCCCACACAGTAGTGTCGGCCACACTGCCCCCCACACAGTAGTGTCGGCCACACTGCCCCCCACACACAGTAGTGTCGGCCACACTGCCCCCACACACAGTAGTGTCGGCCACACTGCCCCCACACAGTAGTGTCGGCCACACTGCCCCCCACACAGTAGTGTCGGCCACACTGCCCCCACACAGTAGTGTCGGCCACACTGCCCCCCACACAGTAGTGTCGGCCACACTGCCCCCCACACAGTAGTGTCGGCCACACTGCCCCCCACACAGTAGTGTCGGCCACACTGCCCCCCACACAGTAGTGTCGGCCACACTGCCCCCCACACAGTAGTGTCGGCCACACTGCCCCCCACACAGTAGTGTCGGCCACACTGCCCCCCACACAGTAGTGTCGGCCACACTGCCCCCCACACAGTAGTGTCGGCCACACTGCCCCCCACACAGTAGTGTCGGCCACACTGCCCCCCACACAGTAGTGTCGGCCACACTGCCCCCACACAGTAGTGTCGGCCACACTGCCCCCCACACAGTAGTGTCGGCCACACTGCCCCCCACACAGTAGTGTCGGCCACACTGCCCCCACACAGTAGTGTCGGCCACACTGCCCCCCACACAGTAGTGTCGGCCACACTGCCCCCCACACAGTAGTGTCGGCCACACTGCCCCCCCACACAGTAGTGTCGGCCACACTGCCCCCCACACAGTAGTGTCGGCCACACTGCCCCCCACACAGTAGTGTCGGCCACACTGCCCCCCACACAGTAGTGTCGGCCACACTGCCCCCCACACAGTAGTGTCGGCCACACTGCCCCCCACACAGTAGTGTCGGCCACACTGCCCCCCACACAGTAGTGTCGGCCACACTGCCCCCCACACAGTAGTGTCGGCCACACTGCCCCCACACACAGTAGTGTCGGCCACACTGCCCCCCACACAGTAGTGTCGGCCACACTGCCCCCACACACAGTAGTGTCGGCCACACTGCCCCCCACACAGTAGTGTCGGCCACACTGCCCCCCACACAGTAGTGTCGGCCACACTGCCCCCACACAGTAGTGTCGGCCACACTGCCCCCCACACAGTAGTGTCGGCCACACTGCCCCCCACACAGTAGTGTCGGCCACACTGCCCCCACACAGTAGTGTCGGCCACACTGCCCCCACACACAGTAGTGTCGGCCACACTGCCCCCCACACAGTAGTGTCGGCCACACTGCCCCCCACACAGTAGTGTCGGCCACACTGCCCCCCACACAGTAGTGTCGGCCACACTGCCCCCCCACACAGTAGTGTCGGCCACACTGCCCCCCACACAGTAGTGTCGGCCACACTGCCCCCACACAGTAGTGTCGGCCACACTGCCCCCCACACAGTAGTGTCGGCCACACTGCCCCCCACACAGTAGTGTCGGCCACACTGCCCCCCCACACAGTAGTGTCGGCCACACTGCCCCCACACAGTAGTGTCGGCCACACTGCCCCCCACACAGTAGTGTCGGCCACACTGCCCCCCACACAGTAGTGTCGGCCACACTGCCCCCCACACAGTAGTGTCGGCCACACTGCCCCCACACAGTAGTGTCGGCCACACTGCCCCCCACACAGTAGTGTCGGCCACACTGCCCCCCACACAGTAGTGTCGGCCACACTGCCCCCCACACAGTAGTGTCGGCCACACTGCCCCCACACAGTAGTGTCGGCCACACTGCCCCCCACACAGTAGTGTCGGCCACACTGCCCCCACACAGTAGTGTCCGCCACACTGCCCCCCACACAGTAGTGTCGGCCACACTGCCCCCACACAGTAGTGTCGGCCACACTGCCCCCACACAGTAGTGTCCGCCACACAGTAGTGTCCCCCACACAGTAGTGTCCGCCACACTGCCCCCACACAGTAGTGTCCGCCACACTGCCCCCACACAGTAGTGTCGCCCACACTGCCCAACCACACAGTAGTGCCCCCACATAGTAATTTTTCATACTCCCCCCCATCTTGTCATGCTTTTTCTGATTCCCCCCATCTTGTCATGCTTTTCTGATTCCCCCCCATCCTGTCATGCTTTTTCTGATCCCCCATCTTATGCTTTTTCTGATCCCCCCCATCTTGTCATGCTTTTTCTGATTCCCCCATCTTGTCATGCTTTTTCTGATTCCCCCCATCTTGTCATGCTTTTTCTGACCCCCTCTTGTCATGTTCTTTCTGATCCCTCCCCCCTCCCGTCCCTACCTTTGCTGTAGCGTGGCCGAGCATTGCGGCGGGTACAGGAGCTTTTGTCTCCGGTAGCCGGGCTGACTGACTGGAAGCGCAAGCTGTGTGCGCACTTCCTGTCAGTCCGGCCGGGTACAGGAGACAGATGCTCTCTGTACCCGGACCTGACAGAGCTCGCTCACGCTACAAGGGAATGACAGGAGGGAGCGCTGAGCGCTTCCCCGTTCCCCCCTGTCAGTCCCTCTCCCTGGCACCCCCCTGACAGCTGGCACCCGGGGCGAACCGCCCCCCCCCCCTGGGCACGCCACTGAGTAGAGGTGTAGTAGTTTGCAACCAGGAAAAGTTGGTGCCTGATCAGGGCCCTTAGCGAATGCTTGGAATTCATTTAGACCTTCCAACAGATTCACCATGGTTTGTTTTAGTCTGCAGCTCTCTGGATTCAGACCATCTCGTAATATGTTCATACGTTGTTAGTATACATAGGAGTAAATCGTTTCTGATTACCGGCCACTCCTTCAATCGTATCAGCGTTAGCCACCTCCAAGTACGATGTGCCGATGCACATGACAGAGGTAAGGTAGATGGTAGTCACTGTGATGTGTACGGTACTTTCCGCACCTTCATCAGGGAATGTCTTTTACTTTCAAAGTGGGTGTAGTAATGGTATGTTTATATTTTGCTCTAACCTAAGGTCTGTTCTTTTAGGCCCCTTTAGGCTGCCCTACCGCAGCAGTTATGGCATAATCCTACTGCTTGTTGTAGATAGGGTTAAATAGGTTAGGTACACCTTTCTGATAGCCGATCCGACCACAAGTAATTATTGCATCACTGTTTAGTATGGTAGATATATTCACATATAGTTGCGAGAAAAAACATATTGGTATATATATCAACAATGTCGTCTGAACATTTTTCTAAGACTTTCGTTCTCTATGAGAAATAGATGCTAAATTCAGATGCCTATATCGCATTCTAATCCGTAACTCTCATACACCGCTGATATGACAGTGCTGTAAGGGAGTAAGGATCTCACTGGGGCTGCAGTGAGCCATGTACAGCACACATCACTGCTCCTGCCTGTCTGCTTTGGTAAAGCCGGGCATACAGTATATTGGCTATGTCAGGCTTAAGCAGAGTTGGCACAGCGCAATATGTATACGAGTACAGCTGAGTGAGTGCAGGGCAGGGGCCCACATACACATCGCTCCTTCTTCCTGTGCCCACTTTGCTGAAGCCTGACATAGCCCATCCCTCCACATCTGAACTCTTTTTGCTGCCGATGCTTAGTTTGCCCCCACCCAACCCCAATCCCACAGTTCATGGTCACACTATCCTCTATATATGCATTAACAGCAAGCAGAGTTCATGGAGTGGGGGAAGGCTGTAGCACACTGTCCTTAACCACCTCAGCTCCCCTAGTTTAAACACCCTTAATGACCAGGCCACTTTTTACAATTCTGCACTACACTACTTTCACGGTTTATTGCTCCGTCATACAACTTACCACCCAAATGAATTTTACCTCCTTTTCTTGTCACTAATAGAGCTTTCATTTGGTGCTATTTCATTTTTGCTGACATTTTAACTTTTTTGATATTTTACTTTTTTTGACAACATTTTTGCAAAAAAATGACTTTTTACTTTCTGTTGGAAAATTTGTCAAATAAAACTACATTTCTCTAAGTTTTTCTCTAAATTTATTGTTCTACATGTCTTTGATAAAAAAAAATGCAATAAGTGTATATTTATTGGTTTGGGTAAAAGTTATAGCGTTTACAAACTATGGTGCAAAAAAGTGAATTTCCGCACTTTGACTTTCTGAGCACCTGTCCTGTTTCCTGACGTACTACAATGCCCAGACATTAGAAAAACCCCACAAATGACCCCATTTCGGAAAGTAGACACCCTAAGGTATTCGCTGATGGGCATAGTGAGTTCATGGAAGTTTTTATTTTTTGTCACAAGTTAGCGGAAATTGATTTTATTTTTCTTACAAAGTCTCATATTCCACTAACTTGTGACAAAAAATAAAGTTTTACATGAACTCACCATACCCCTCACGGAATACCTTGGGGTGTCTACTTTCTAAAATGGGGTCACTTGTGTGGAATTTTTACTGCCCTGGCATTTTAGAGGCCCCTAAGGTGAGAAGTGGTTTGGAATCCAAATGCGTAAAAATGTCCTGTGAAATCCTAAAGGTACTCATTGGTTTTAGGGCCCCTTTGCGCATCTTGGCTGCAAAAAAGTGGCACACATATGGTATCGCCGTACTCAGGAGAAGTAGGGCAATGTGTTTTGGGGTGTATTTTTACATATACCCATGCTGGGTGTGAAAAATATCTCTGTAAATTGACAACTTTGTATAAAAAAAATGGAAAGTTTTTCATTTACAGAGAGATTTCTATTTTTTTATACAAAGTTGTCAATTTACAGAGATTTTTCACACCCAGCATGGGTATATGTAAAAATACACCCCAAAACACATTGCCCTACTTCACCTGAGTACGGCGATACCACATGTGTGCCACTTTTTCGCAGCCAAGATGCGCAAAGGGGCCCTAATTCCAATGAGTACCTATTAGGATGGCATTTTTCTTCTCACACTTTAGGGCCCCTAAAATGCCAGGACATAGGGGCTCCGTCCAAACATCCATACCCACTTCAGCAAACGTGATTTCTCCATTCAGATCGTTGTGGAGGAAGACATCTTTGCCAGATTTTTGATACAAAGTGTTTGCCAAAGCATATGAACTCCAACACCTCTCCTCAGCTTATATGCCTGGGCAAACGTACCTGTACTGCAGAGGAGAAATCTCGTCTTGCAGCGCCACATACACCGACTTCACGTGTCTTCTGACAGCAGTGCAGTGCTTCTCTCAGAGTGCACATCCGTGCTGCAGCGTTTTCGTCGGTTAGTCTACCTGGAAAATAAAGGGTGGTTGGGGGGGGAGAGAAAAAAAAAAAGAAAAAACAGGCAGCAGGCTCATACACTTGAACGTTACAAACTTTATAAAACCTGAACATCAAAATGTTTAAAACCTGAACTAACTCAAGATTTCTTTTTCTTGCTACCTGTTTAATTTTTATTTTTTTTCCTTTTCACTCTTTATTTTCCTTGCAGAAACCTCTCCTCTCCCAGAGGACAATGTGTAAATCACACAGAGATGGTGCGAAGTACATTATGCACTTTATCCCAAGTGAATGGAGACGTTTCTACCGTTTCACATCTGCTGAAGCACACCAGCACCCCTATGTGTTAGGGTCTCTCAAAACCTAGTATCCTGAGAGACCCTAGAGCCTGATTGTAAAAACTACCTGTGTTGTGCTGTCCCTACATCCCTAAGTGTACCTGAGTGTGCTACTTCCGGAAACACTCCCCTACGCATAGGGCAGGGTGGTCAGGACAGTCAGAACAGAAATAACGGGTGTCACGCCTTATTCCACTCCTGCTACTGACACGACATCTTTTTCGGGGTGGCGGTTGGGTTGAGGTACCAGCAACGACATTGGAGAAATGTCGCTCGTGTAGACGGCTCACTACACTGGTGGTTGGGGCCACGATGATCTCTTCCTGAAATTTGAGGAAGGATCCTGTTCTCCCAGCCTTACTGTAGAGAACAAAACTATTATACATAGCCAATTGAAATAAATATACAGACACCTTCTTATACCAGTGTCTGGTGCGTCGGGAAATCAAATACGGGGACAACATCTGGTCATTGAAGTCCACCCCTCCCATGTGGAGGTTATAGTCGTGGACTGAGAGGGGCTTTTCAACGACACTGGTTGCACGTTCAATTTGTATTGTCGCAAATGCAGGAGAGCATGTAAACGTCACGCTTGTCTCTCCATTTCACTGCGAGCAGTTCTTGGTTACACAAGGCAGCCCTCTCCCCCCTTTGCAAGACGGGTGGTAACGAGCCGTTGGGGGAAGCCCCGGCGACTAGGTCGCACGGTGCCACAGCAGCCAATCTGTTCTAAGAACAAATGCCTGAAGAGGGCCACACTTGTGTAGAAATTGTCCACATAAAGATGGTACCCCTTGCCGAATAAGGGTGACACCAAGTCCCAGACTATCTTCCTACTGCTCCCCAGGTAGTCAGGGCAACCGACCGGCTCCAGAGTCTGATCTTTTCCCTTATAGATCCGAAATTTGTGTGTATAGCCGGTGGCCCTTTCACAGAGCTTATACAATTTGACCCCATACTGGGCGCGCTTGCTTGGGATGTACTGTTTGAAGCCAAGGCGCCCGGTAAAATGTATGAGGGACTTGTCTACGCAGATGTTTTGTGCGGGGGTATACAAATCTGCAAATTTCAGGTTGAAGTGGTCTATGAGGGGCCAAATTTTGTGGAGCCGGTCAAAAGCTTGGTGGCCTCTGGGACGGGAGGTGGTGTTGTCGCTAAAGTGCAGGAAACGCAGGATGGTCTCAAAACGTGTCCTGGATATGGCAGCAAAGTACATGGGCATGTGATGAATTGGGTTCGTGGACCAATATGACCGCAATTCATGCTTTTTTGTTAGGCCCATGTTGAGGAGAAGGCCTAGAAAAGTATTACATTCGGAAACTTGGAGTGGTTTCCACCGGAAAGGCTGGGCATAGAAGCTTTCTGGGTTGGCGGTAATAAATTGAGTGGCATACAGATTTCTTTCTGCCACGACTAAGTCATAGAGCTCCGCAGTGAAGAACAGCTCAAAAAACCCCAGTGCCAATCCGATCTGAGCTGTCTCCACCCGAACTCCTGACTGGGTGGTGAAAGGGGAACTAATGGTGCGGCTGAAGATGGGGGCTGCCAATCAGGTTTTGCCAGCACCTCAGGGATTCTAGGGGCCCTACGGGCCTGTCTGCGCAGTGGCTGCGATGGGGGAATTACTGCACGTGCCACCATACCAGCTTCAACTGCCCTTCTGGTGCGCGCCACTTTACCATGTTGTCACTGCGGCGGGGCGGGCGTGGGTGAACGCACGTGTGGGCGACCGATCAGGCCTGATCGGGCAAACACTGCGTTTTGGGTGGGGGAGAACTAAGGTGACACTAATACTATTATAGATCTGACTGTGATCAGTTCTGATCACTTACAGATACTATATAAGTACAAATGCTGATTAGCGCTATGCTAATCAGAGAATCAGTGACTGCGGTGCGGTGGGCTAACTAATCAAAACCTAAAAGTTAATCCTGGTGAAAAAAAGTGAGAGTTTACACTGATCACTTTTTTTTCCCTTTCACTAGATGATTGACAGGTGACTGAGAGGGGTTATCAAGGGGTTAATTGGGGTGATCAGGTCCTGAAGTGTGGTGCTTGGTGTACTCGCTGTAGAGATGTGCTCTCTCCTGGGCCCAACCGACGAAAAATTGCCAGCGCAGGTCATTGGCTGGCAGGCTGGTGACTAACTTCCCCTGTGCCGATCCCGACAGTCTGTGCACCTGTTCAGGCGCACAGATCGCGTCATCTCGCCTCTCGCGAGATGACGTGCCCGCGCGTCAACGAGGAACAGAAGGACCGCCGAGATCACGCATATCTGCATGTGGCGGTCCTAAAGAGATTAACTTTAAAAAACCTTATAAGTTGCATACAGAACACAGTGTGCTCCAACACCCCCTCTTTCCCTCACTAACTATCTCTCCACCATAAACTTTTTTATGCACAGAGGCCCAGCACAGAACTCACTTTGTGTTGACAGTGGCACACAGGTGCAGGCAATACTGGGGGCTGCTGGGGTGTAGTGGCAGGCTAAAGCAGGCAGCGCGTGAGTGAGTCACTGCAAGGTACCGCCTACTTAGTTCTGTCTGCTGGTGGGAGCAATACATTACCCAATCAGCAGCAGGAGCTTAACCTGCTAAATGCTGATTGGCCAGTGCAGTGCCCAGCAGAAAGAATACAGTGAGCGCTAGCCTGGCTGCAGTGCTGGCTGGGTCAGGGACATCGGTGCATGTATATGCACACAGTGGGGGAGGTGGCCAGAGAAGAGGGAAGCAGGCCCCGCCGGAGCGGCATAATACATAAATAACTGCAGACATTATAGGGGTTGGGACCTTACATGTACTCTGGCCCTGCCACTGGCCCCATAGCTGTTGCGTGGTCTGTCGCTATTTGCAGTACGCCACTGCTGCCATGTCAGTTTCCTGTGAAACTAAGGTGGTTGCTAGTGGCAACCAGGAGTCAGTTGTACCTGATGAGATGAGTGTCATGTTGATGAGCTTGATGTGGGAACAGAGAATATCTGGTAGTGACTGTAAGCTGGAAGGGTGTACAGAACCAGTGGTGGATCATGGAGGGACCTCCTTGGAGGCCACGGCTAAAGTGACTATGTGTGCAGCAGTTGTCAATGCTGAACCCTATATGTCGGCTGGCGTCCTATGTACTGACACCTCAGAACTAATTCAGTCAAGCAGATATATGCTGCAGGATATGGAGGATCATACTGGGGTAATGTAGCTCAAGATAATACATTTGAGTGCCAGGATGATAAAATCAGTAAGGTCTGCACACAGATGGATGTGGTGTTGTTCGCACCATTAGAGTTGAGCGAACACCTGGATGTTCGGGTTCGAGAAGTTCGGCCAAACTTCCCGAAAGTCAATGGGGACCCAAACTTTTGGTCACTAAAAAGGCTGTAAAATAGGCCAGGAAAGGGCTAGAGGGCTGCAAAAGGCAGCACAATGTAAATTCCCTGCATACAAATGTGGATAAGATAATGACTTAAAATACCATAAAATAGAGAAAAATAATAAATAAACATTCCAAACTTGAGCCCAAGTGAGTGACAGTGGCACCTGTCACCCAGCAAACAGAGGATGTGGCAGCAACGCCACCACATCTGTCATCGTCACCAAGCATCTCCACCAAATCCCATGAAAGTGTTCAGCTATCAGCTGTCCAGCTCCCAAACACTGGAGAGAAAAAGAAATAGAAAGAGGAAGTACCCCCCTACCCATGGCTCTGAATGCCTTATTTCAGACTTCCTGGTCCTTTGAAATGCTGTCATTCTGTCTGGTGGACAGTTTTAAAAAAACTTATGGCGGTGGCTGTCCCCCAGTACGTGTATCCCAGCCGCCGCTACTTTTAGCCATCCCTTCCCTGCACAACCAAGTGGCAGACAAAATCAGGTGTGCACTGCGCAAAGCTATCGATGGCAACGTCCACATAACCAACAACACAGTGGGTAAATGTAGCGGCTGGCCCAGAGGCGGATAGCATTTTTGCAAATGTCCTTCCGCTCCCAAGGATTGCTGGGCATTTCTCTTTGTATCCTGTTACCTTCTCCTCCTACTCGGCTTCCGCCTCCTCCTCATCCACTCAGCGTAACACCTTCACCACCCACAGCAGCACAGCCAGGGGAAATGACAGCAGTGGGTTCCTGCACCAACGGAGGGTGGGTTCCTGCACCAACATAGGCCCTGGCCTCGAACACAATTGTCCAGCCAGGGCACAGTTCTGGATGAGGAGGAGTTGGAGGAACGCTGGGGGATACAGAGGACACAGACGATATACCTCCCTCAAAGAGGATAGCTTGTCCTTGCCTCTGGGCAGCCTGGCAGACATGAGCGACAACTTGCTGCAGTGCCTGCGCAACGACCGCCCAGTTACTGCCACATTCTAACTTGTGCTGCTTACTGGGTGGCCACCCTGCTGCATCCCCATTACAAGGACAAGGTGCCGTCCTTAATTTCCTCACTGGAGTGTGATAGGAGGATGAGCCCGCTAGTAGACACGCTGCTGATGGCATTTACACCTGACACCGTGGACTCAGTGGAAGCACAAGGTGAAGGCAGAGGAGGAGGAGGAATAATCTGCCAATGCAGCTGGGTCACCACCAACACCTCAGAAGGCAGGTTTATCATTGGCAAAATGTGGAAAAGCTTTGTCATCATGCCACAACATGCACCACCAGCAGATCTGGAACATCTTAGCAGGAGGCAGTATTTCAGCAACATATTGGAACAGTACACGTACTTACTGATGGGTCTGCCTAGGGGAATAGCTACAGGGGAAGCAACTGCTTTGGGGCCATGACCTAGAAAGGGCCCATCCAGGAGGAGAAGGAGGAGTAAAGGACTTTGTCAGGGCCCCCTCAACAGTATTATACAATGAAATTATATACAGTGGCAGTATAGACAGTGTAGAAAGCGAATGGAACAGCTGCTGGGTCTGGTCTGAGAGAACGATCTTTAGTAGCCACAGGCATGGCGGCATGAAAGTAAGGGGTTGCGCAAAAATAACTGGGGGAGGGGGGGCCCCATTCAAAAATTTGATGTGGTGCCCAATCATTTCTAGCTACGCCACTGGGTCTGGCCCATTCAACTTCTGGGTCTTCAAATTGGGCACATGTCCTGAGGTTGCCCTTTATGCCTTGGAGGTGCTGGCCTACCCTGCAGCCACTGTATTGTCTGAACGTGTGTTTAGCATGGCTGGGGGCATTATCACAGACAAGTGCAGCCGCCTGTCCGCAGACAATGTTGTCAACTAAGCTTTCGTTTATTAAAAAGAACCAGACATGGATCCCACAGGACCTGTTTGAACCTTATGCAGAATAGACATGTCTAACGGCCTCACCCAACCATTGTTGTAAAATTAAAAACAAAAAAACAGTTATTGGAGGCTACCTTTGGCTTCACAGCCCAAAAAGGCTTCATTTCATGCAAGAATGTAACCGCCAATTGTAAGTTCCCTGTCAGTTATGCAGTGCAGGGAATTGCACCTGGCAAAAATGGTAATATTTCACCCAACAATTTAAAATCTATCCTCTGCCGGACAGTATTAAACTTGTCCAGCCACAGCTAAAACCAATGATTTACGGTATTGCTATTTTGGCAATTGAATTTCACCACAGAACAATAGCTATTCGTTTGACGGACACTATGAAACTTGTCCAGTCACAGCTGAAACTCCAGATTTACTGTATTTCTATTTTTGCAACTGATTTTCACCACAGAACAAAATCTATCCTTTGACGGACACTAGGGAAATTGTCCAGTCACAGCTGGAACACCAGATTCAGGGTATTGCTATTTTGGCAATTAAATTTCACCCCAGAAAAAAATATACCCTTTTACGGACAGATTTAAACTAGGGCTGCAACAGCTGGAACACCAGAGTTATGGTATTTCTAGTTTTGAAACTGAATTTCACAGCGGAAAATAATATATCCTATGACGGACACTATTAAACGTGTCCAGTCAAAGCTGGAACACCAGATTTACTGTATTTCTATTTTGGCAACTGATTTTCACGCCAGAAAATAAATCCTTCACTGGACACTATGAAACTTGTCCAGTCACAGCTGGAACACCAGATTTACGGTATTTATATTTTCCAGGACGTCCCTCCATGACAACACCCCACTGGAGGATGTCCTATAGGATCACTGCAGGGACAGGAAGCGTGAGAGGTTAAAAGGCCCCTCCCCCCCCCCCATTGCCAGTGTTCTTCCTGTCCCTACAGCGATAGGAGCAGAGAGGATTCCCTGCTCTAGCCAGCGGGGAGGATCGGGGCCGAGGGTGGTCGGGGGGTTAATACCTCTCCTCTTCATCCTCCTTGGGGGTCCCATGGCCAGCACCTCTCTGGGAAGAGGTCCCCTGGCGATGCCCTGGTACAGATTACCTGTCCTCCGGACGCAGGAGGAGGGTTGTACAGGCCGCAGTACCAGGGCTGCTGCTGCCGCTTCTCCCTCGTGGAGCCCTGGGCGCAGTGCGGCTTCCGGCCTCCTCTGACGTAGGACCGGCGCCATTCACGTGACCGGAAGTGACGCGGTGAAGATGGCGATGCGCATCGCATGCTGGAGGCCTCGGCGTTTCTGAGGCCTTGCATGGGGGTAGATTCTTCCCCTTTGGGGTATGAGTCCCCCGGAAGAGAGGAGGCGGAGCTGCGTGGCAACGGGGGCAGAGCCATGAATGGTAAGTCCATTTAAAAAGAGATCCATGTGTAGGACAGGAGTGTTCCCATCATGGAGGGCTCTATGTCTGTGAAGCAGGATGCGAGTACAGATTCCCCCGTTCAGGGACATGTGAGTAATGCCTATTTTCATGTCTGCATGTTCCCTGGCCTCCCCTCTTGTTTTCTACCTCCTCCTCGTTCATTTTTTGTAGGATAAGGAGGCAAGCCATAAGCAGCATGCAGATTCAAAAAAGAAAACGAAGTGTGCAACCTGCATGAAAAAACTTGCAGATTCCTATAAAAAAGCCCTTTGCACGGATTGCCTTGCAAAAATCCTTAAAGAGGAACAACCCTCTTTCCTGGAGGATTTAAGGACTATCGTCAGAGAAGAAGTCCAGGCGGCAGGGATCAGCCAGGCCCCAGCCCCCACTTCCCCACCTCCGAAACGACCAAGGATCCAGTTTGAGTCAGACTCAGACGTCCCAGCGGAAGACTCAGATGACGCAGATGTGGGTCAGTTTACCTCCTCTGCGGAAGAGCCGAGAAGATTTTTATTCTCTTTGGAGGACCTGGATCCATTATTGTCAGCCGTCAGACAAACTATGGATATAGAGGAGGAGGAGCAAACTCGTACCATCCAAGACGAGATGTTTGGGGGCCTCAGAGCGAAAAAGAGGCAACTCTTCCCGGTGAATACGTATTTAAAAGATCTAATCAAGGATGAGTGGGAAGAAGCAGAGAGGAGAGTATATGTCCCAAGAGAGTTTAAAAATCGACTTCTCTTTGATTCAGAGGACACCAAACTTTGGGAGAAAATTCCTAAGGTGGACATCCAAGTGGTGAAAGTAGTGAAAAAAACTACTATCCCGTTTGAGGATTCCTCACAATTGAAGGATCCAATGGACCGGAAAATTGATGGTCTGCTGAAGAAGTCCTGGGAGACGTCCGCAGTAACCATCAATACGAATATCGCCGCCACATCAGTATCCAGGTCTATGTGCTTGTGGCTCGATCAGTTGGACAACCACCTGAGGAAGAAAACTTCCAGGGAGGAAATCCTGGAGTCCCTCCCTCTACTGAAAATGGGAGCTTCATTCTTAGCTGATGCCTCAGCGGAGACCATAAAATTCTCTGCAAGGAACGACGCCCTGACCAACACCGCGAGGAGGGCTCTGTGGATAAAATCCTGGACAGGAGACATCGCCTCCAAGAACAAACTATGCGCGATCCCCTTTTCAGGATCCCACTTATTTGGTCCAGTCCTAGACTCCATATTGGAGAGTGCGGCAGACAAAAAGAAAGGGTTCCCTGAGGAAAGGACCAAGAAAACTCAGCCCTTTCGGAGACCGTCCAGACATTTTTCGTCTTCGGGGCAGAAAG
The DNA here is from genome assembly GCA_033119425.1 of Bufotes viridis. Taxonomy (NCBI): domain Eukaryota; kingdom Metazoa; phylum Chordata; class Amphibia; order Anura; family Bufonidae; genus Bufotes; species Bufotes viridis. The sequence goes on from CM065595.1 coordinate 91,428,794, forward strand.
GGAAAGGAAAAACGGGAAGATGGAGTTACCCGAAGGGAGGGAAAGGAAGGGGCTTCCTCTTCAATCCCAACACCAGCTCTAACTCTACGCCTAATAAACAATGACGTCAGACCGGTGGGGGGAAGACTCCGGAGTTTCTGGGAGACTTGGCATCGGGTCACCCAGAACCAGTGGATCCTCAATTCCATCAGGGACGAAGTGAAGATAGAATTTCGTTACCCCCCCCCCCTCCTCCAAAATTCCAGATCTCAAGAGCTCAGTCATTAGACCATCAAAATTTGCTTATAGCGGATGTGCAAAAATTGATCAACCTGGGAGCAGTGGTCCAGGTTCCGCAGGATCAACAATTCCGAGGTCACTATTCCAAACTATTCCTGATAAAAAAAAAAAACGGATGGAACATTCAGAACTATCATCAATCTCAAGTACTTGAACAAGTGGGTCACGTACCACAGATTCAAAATGGAATCGATAAAGTCCACTATTCCGTTAATTCCTCAAAACGCCTTTTTATGTACCATGGACCTAAAGGACGCGTATTATCACGTCCCGATCCACCCGTCATCAGAAGTTCCTCAGATTCGCCATAATCTACAAAGAAGAGGTCCTTCATTTTCAGTTCCAATGCCTCCCCTTTGGAATATCATCTGCCCCACGCATATTTACGAAGATAATGGCAGAGGTCATGGCTCATCTAAGACAACTTCAGATAAAAATCGTCCCCTACCTAGACGACTTTCTCCTTATTGCCAATTCAAGACAGATCCTGGAAGATCACTCATCAGACCCTGGCCTTGCTCAAAGATCTGGGGTGGATCATCAATTACGAAAAATCGGATTTCGTCCCCCCATACCAGGAAACAATTCTTAGGAGTGATCCTGGATTCAAAAGAACAACACTCCTTCCTTCCAGTTTCAAAACAGGAGAAAATTCTGAGAAAGATAGAAGCCTTTCGGAGAAAGGAGATACATTCCTTGAGAGAATGCATGCAGATCCTGGGGTTGATGACGTCTTCCATAGGGGTCATTCCCTGGGCTCAATTCCACACCAGACCTCTACAGGAAAAAGTTCTTTTAGAATGGGACCGAGACCATCAGTCTCTAAATTCAAGAATCCATCTGCCAGGCAGGATCCTGGATTCCCTCTCCTGGTGGTGCAATCCAGACAACCTAAAGAATGGGGTAGCCTGGAACCAATCTCCATCTATCATAATCACGACCGATGCGAGCCAAAAAGGCTGGGGAGCACACCTAGGGGGTCAGTGTTTCCAGGGGGTCTGGTCAGTCCAAGACAGCGGCAGATCCTCAAACTACAGAGAATTAAAAGCAGTGTGGAGAGTACTGAAGGAAGCAGAACATCTACTCTTAAACCACCACGTCAAGATTCTCTCCGACAATGTAACCACAGTTGATCTGAAACGCCAGGGAGGAACCAGAAATTGTCACCTCCAACTTCTGGCAGACAAAATATTCTCGTGGGCAGAGGACAAGGTATATTCAATCTCAGCAGTCCACTTGAAAGGGTCAGACTTCCTGAGCCGGCACAGCCTGAACCCGGGCGAATGGACACTCAACAAAGAGGTGTTCCAGTCAATTTGTTTTCAATGGGGTCACCCACAGGTAGACTTGTTCGCTACAAGCAAGAACAGTCAGGTAGCACAATTATTTTTTTTCCCTGAATCCAAGAGACAACTTGATGGAAGTCGACGCTCTAGCTCAGGATTGGAGCTGGGAACTGTCATATGCATTCCCACCACTTCCCATGATCCCAGCAGTCTTAAAAAAACTAAGGTCAAGCAACACAACGCTGATCCTTATTGCTCCGGTGTGGCCAAAAAGAACTTGGTTCCCGCTATTAAAGGAAATGTCTCTAAGAGAACCGATTCCTCTTCCAGTCAGAGAAGATCTTCTGCTTCAGGGGCCTATCCAACACCCCAATCTCAAAAAACTGAAGTTGTCAGCTTGGATCCTGAGAGGGAAACCTTAAAAAAGAGAGGCCTGTCAGACAAGGTAATTACAACCCTGCAGCAGAGCCGAAAGCCGGTAACATCCGCTATATATTTAAAAATCTGGAAGAAGTTCTCAAACTGGTTAAAGGAAACTCACCCAGGAGTATCTACTCCCTCTATAGGGTGTGTCCTAGATTTTTTGCAGGTTGGCTTGGATTTAGGGCTAAAACCCAGCACTCTTAGAGTACAGATCTCGGCCTTAAGTTGCTTCCTAGATCGCCCCTTAGCCGATCATAGATGGGTAAGAAGGTTCATTAAAGCTGCTTCTAGAATAAGACCCACTGTCAGGCAGACGGTACCGTCCTGGGACTTAGTTACAGTTCTAGCCGGGCTATGTGAGCCCCCCTTTGAACCTGCAGACCAATTATTTGATAAGCTTCTCACCCTTAAAGCTGTATTCCTGGTGGAGGACGACAGAATAATTCTCAAAATAGACCCATCCTTCCTGCCAAAGGTGGTCACTTCCTTCCATAGGAACCAAGAAATAATCCTTCCTTTTTATGCTTCCCCCAAAAATCCACAGGAGGAGAAACTTCACCATTTGGATGTGAGAAGAATAGTTCTGGCATATCTGCAGCGTACGAAGTCCTGGAGGAAATCGTCCAATCTCTTTATTCTTTTCGGAGGAAAGAACAGAGGCAACAAAGCCTCAAAACGGACTTTGGCCAGATGGATTAAAGACGCCATCAGACAATCCTATAACTTCCAGGACCTCTCGTGGCCTTTAACAATTAAGGCCCATTCCACCAGGGCCATGGCAACCTTGTGGGCAGAAAAGGCGGAGGCTACGATTGACCAGATCTGCAGAGCCGCAACCTGGTCGAGCTTCTCCACCTTTGTAAAGCACTATAGATTAGATACCTTTGTAGACCAGGACTTAGCGTTTGGTCGCAAGGTCCTGCAAGCAGCAGCCCCCCCTTAAAAACTGTCTAAGCTGGTAGGTCTCCAGTGGGGTGCTGTCATGGAGGGACGTCCTGGAAACCAATGTTTAGTCTTACCGGTAAAGGGTTTTCCAGGAGTCCGACATGACAGCACCCGAAGTTTCCCCCCCCTTCTCTATTCTGCATATTGCCATATGGATCCCTTTTTGTCAATGTGATGTTAACATTGAGTTCAGAAATAAAATAATGTTGGATCCTATCAGGTGTAGTAATTTGGAAAAGCAATGGGGGTGGGGAGGGGCCTTTTAACCTCTCACGCTCCCTGTCCTATAGGACATCCTCTAGTGGGGTGTTGTCATGTCGGACTCCTGGAAAACCCTTTACCGGTAAGACTAAACGTTGGTTTTGCAACTGAATTTCACCCCAGAAAATAATATATCCTTTGACGAACACTATGAAACTTGTCCAGTCACAGTTGGAACACCAGATTTTCAGTATTTCTATTTTGGCAACTGAATTTCACCCCAGAAAATAAATAAAAAATAAATCCTTTGCCGGACACTATTAAACTTCGCCAGCCACTGCTGGGACACCAGATTTACGGTATTTATATTTTTGAAACTGAATTTCACCACAGAAAATAATATATCCTATGACGCACACTATGAAACTTGTCCAGTCACAGCTGGAACACAAGATTTACGGTATTTCTATTTTGGCAATAGCAGCTACGTCCTATCCCTACACTAATCAGAGCAGTGTGACGTGCGGCGCTATATGACTCCAGCTTAAATAGAGGCTGGGTCACATGCTGCACTTGGCCAATCACAGCCATGCCATTAGTAGGCATGGCTGTGATTGCTTCTTAGGGCAAGAAGTAAAATGCTAGCTGATTGGCTGCTGTGCAGCCCTTCAGAAAGCGGGAAGAAATCGCCGAACAACTGACCCGAACCTGAACTTTTTTGAAAATGTTCGGATCCCGAACACCCCAAAATTCAGCACAAAAGCGAACTATCCAGTTCGGGTTCGCTCATTCCTACTGGTAATGAGGAAGCGATTGAGAAACAAAGAGAAAAGGAGGAGGTTAATCTAATCTCCGGGGATGAAAATCCCTTAGTAGATGAAGAACCGCAGGTGCCAACAGTGGTGGAATCTAGTCAGTCATATAGTGGAAAAGGAGAAAAAAGTATAATTGTACATAGTACAAGGAATGTGGAGGGAAGGCCGCTAAGTAGTGTTGGTGAGACCATACACCTGATCATAGAGGATAGTTAAATATAGACATAACGGTGGTGTTGTGGTTTAACACTTCACCAGACGTATCGTATCTGTCTATTTAAAAAGCCCAAAAGTAAAGCGCCACTCCCTGAAGTTCTTTGTAAGGATAGATATGGTTTACTTTTGTTTATAGAGACATCTAGGACGAATGAAAATTAATTGGAGACAGAAGGTGCCACCATTCACTTGGTATATTTATATCCTTCAGTAAAAGGTGGATAGATTAAGAGAGAGATGCAGATTACTAGGTTGGAAAGTAGAATGAATAGGTGGATAAATGGATAAGTCACAAGTATTAGCGAATAGAATGTATAGCGTAATGGAAAAAATAAAATATATGACAAAATGGATAATGATCACCAGTACTAATAGGTCTAAATTATGATGTAGTGATATCACTTGATGGTATATAGTATATTCCAAATCAATAATTTCATTAAAAATAAGGTATCAACTCAACTCGCTGGGGGTTGTCTGCAGGATAAACTCAATACACCTGAGAGACTTTAAACCCCCCTGGCCAGGATCACACGTAGTATAATGAAGATTGATGGCAGCACACGCTCAAGCTTCTGATCAATCCTTTTTATTGACAAGGATTTGTGGCTCAATAAACATGTTTATTGTATGTACCCATTGCTCCTCAGGAAGGGGGGGTGGAATATCCAAAGCCCCGAAACACGTTGAGCCACAAATCGTTGTCAATAAAAAGGATTGTAGATAACTGAGAAAAACGGCGCTAAAAACTAACTTTTATTGATTATTGTTTAAGAGCTGAACCAACAATAGTAAGACTAGGGTGGACTAACAAAAAGATGAGTGGAGGCAGAGGAATTAGAAGCTATATCACGACGTGCAGATGCACAGACAGTGTTGGTCGTGAATGCAAACCTCCGTCACACTCGCATCAGAGATACACCGGCTGGATAATTTGATAATCATAGAAGGCCGGAAATCTATGTATAAAATAAAATGTGCTATAGTGTCACACACAGAGCAATGTGATCAAAAAGCTCTGGTGTCAGTCTACCTGTGACAATGCCCAAATATCGAGGCTGCAGTGCAGCAAAAAATGAGGGGCAACACAAGGACCGAACTAACACATGTGCAAGTGCAGGTCAAAAGTCTCCTGCAAAACTATGTCCCATCGTGTCAATACGCTCAACGCGTTTCATTTATTTCAAAACTCATCAGGAGCTTAAGGGACTTACAAAAATGAGACCTGCCTAGGGCGCTGACACGCTAGTGTATCGTGACGGCACCTCCCGGTGCTATGATGGCCGTAAAGCGGCTGTGCCACTTGCCGGGTTAAATATTGTAAGCCACTCCCCTAAGGAAGGAGGAGGGTGTGCGCACAACCAATGGAGATCTGGAGGGAGTGGCAGAAGTGAATACACCTCCAGTTACCATGGTAAAGTATACAAACCCGCCTCAGACTAAAATGAACAATGTTCATGATATCGGGGGTATCCTAGGCAGTGTGTCTAGATAGGGGGAGTAAAGAACAAATCGCGAACAAACAGGGAGGCCGATATCAGTATATACGGGAGTACAGTGAATATGAACGTTATGTCAATAAGGTATAAGCCTGTGGTGGAGAAATACACCGCGGCAGGAAATCACAATGAATAGCAGATTGGGTACCATGGAAAAGGCTACATGGAAACCCAATGATACTGTACCCAATAGAAGTGGCTGTATAGGTATCACACCTCGGACAGTAGCCCTACCAAGTCAATAATGAAAGAAACAGATGGCAAAGATGGCTGGGTTAACACTCCTGAACTATTGACTATAGAAAATAGTCACATGTTGTCAATGGCAACCCCAGAGGTGCAGGAGTGGTCTCAATACCATTGTGAATCTGATGAGCTGGCTCAAATTGAAAGATATGCGAGGTGGGGGGGGGGGGGGGTGAGTGCATAAGCCACAAGCGGCAAAATATGGAATATTAACAAGGTACAGAAAAACTGCAACAGTGACTGGTGGAAGACACAGAATATGGATGCAAGACCACATGCATCCACAACAGTACTAATTAATTGCATAGAACCCTCCTGTCAAAGTCCCCCCCTCTAGGAGAAGGACGCACCACCTCAATGCCTTGAAAGACAATGGGGGATGCTACTTGGGGATGGGAACTATTGACATGTCTCGCTATAGGTGTGTCTGCCTTTTTCCTAATGTCTGCAAGATGTTCGCCAATTCTGCGACGAAATTCCCTAGTGGTCTTGCCCACATATTGTAGGCCACAGATGCATGTGGCCAAATATACCAAGCCAGATGTTCTACAATTCACGAAGCATCTGATTTCAAAGCTCCTAGAAGTTTTAGTACTGACAAAGGTGTCACCAGTTTTGATTACGGGACAAGCGACGCAGCCCCTGCACCGAAATGTGCCATTGCTGCGGTTATGGAGCCACGTCTGTGGGGTGGGGGTCTGAAAGAAGCTGTGAACTAGCCTGTCACCCAAGCTCCTCCCCCTACGGTAAGTGACCGAGGGTACCTCGCTGACGCAGTCAGCAACATCAGGATCCATGCAGAGGATACCCCAATGGCGTTCTAGAATACGCCTAACCTGTCTATTGGCTCCATCAAATGTCCCTATGAGGCGGATGACACCCTCACTCTCCTTTTTTGGGCCTTTGATTCAAAAGAGAGGTTCTAGTACAGGCTAAGGAATGTTGGTATGCAGATGATGATACTGCCGGCGGGTATCCTCTATTGGAAAACCTCTTCCTTAAGTCAGCAGCCTTTCTCCTAAAGTCCGACAGTTCAGAACAGTTACGTCGGACCTGCAAATATTGGCCATGTGGTATGCCCCTCTTAAGTGCCACAGGGTGGCAACTGTCCCAATGAAGGAGGGAATTGGTGGCAGTGGCCTTACGGTGTAGGCTAGTTTGTACCTGACCGGTCTCATTCCTAAAGATGGTAAGATCAAGAAAGGTGATCCTGTCACTATGGATCTCAGATGTAAAAAACAATCCATATTTGTTAATATTGAGGTCTCTGACAAAGTCACCAAATTCCACCTCAGTGCCTGACCAGAAAATCAAAACGTCATCAATGAACCTCAACCACAAGGAAATGTGGGAGGTCCATTGCTGACGCTCATCTCCAAACACGACTTCCCTCTCCCACCAGCCCAGATACAAATTTGCGTACGATGGGGCACAAGGACTCCCCATCGCCACGCCTCTGAGCTGGTGGAAGAGGCGTCGGTTGAAGGTGAAGATGTTATGATTTAAAATGAAATCTAGGAGCTGTATCACAAATTCATTGTGTTGCACAAATGCCCTTGATGGGCCGAAGTCCCTTATGTACCTTTGGCAAGCTATAGAAACATGCCATACAGGGAGCTACTGGAAACAGAGACTCATATTCAGCTTTGTTCATTAATCTCAGTGACAAGGCAGCGGACAAGATGTCCCTCAGGGCGGTCATGTATTCTTCCATAGGATTAGAGGTAAGTAGTCTATAGCATTCCTTGTTGTTAAGAATGTCTAGACACATTTTAGAATATTGCTCCTGTCCCATGATAACAATATTGCCCCCCTTGTCCGCTGCCTTAATCACAATAGATTTGTCTCCTTCCAGTGACATTAGCCCCTGTAACTCCTGTTTGCTAATATTGTGTTTGAACCTGGTGCCTTCAAGGCAACGAAGGTCCTCTATCACCAAATTAACAAACACATCAGCAGGGGTGGAGTCATTAATGGGTGGAGTGGCCCTAGAGCGGCGTTTCATGGTAGTGAATGGGCCCTCGCCAAGTGGGCGCTCACAATCACGAAGCAGTTCCACCAAATTTCTGATGTCACCTAAATCAGCATCATCAACCCCCAGTTCCGCACACTCTCGTCTGTCATGATGTTTGAAGTATTTTTTCCACTTCAATTTTCTCAAGAAGAGGTTGAGGTCCTTGACCCAACTAAAAAGGTTAAAAGCCTGAGTGGGGACAAAGGACAAACCCTTCTTGAGAACACTCACTTCAGCAGGTGTTAGGATACGTTCCGAGAGATTAATGATCTGTAACTCATCGGATTGTTCATCAATGTGGGGGGGATTGGGACACATGTTGGTTATTCCTTGCGTCCCCTGAGCAGGTAGGTGGAGATAGGGGTACTTCGCCCTAAAAAATTATTTTTATTATTACCTCTGGGGCGGCCTCCCCTTCCTCGTCTGGGAAACCCTCTATTGTAGTGTCCACCTGACGACAATGGTGGTCTCCCCTGTGCTAGATGGTCAGCAGGTTCTGACTCCCCTCCCCTCCTGAGGACAAAGGCTCAGTTTCTGCCTCTAACACTCTCACTGGATTGATCAGAAGCCTGATGGTGTGCCGCAATCAATTTTCATCATACTACGTGTGATCCTGGCCGGAAAGGTTTAATGTCTTGCAGGTGTATTGAGTTTATCCTGCAGGCAACCCCCAGCGAAGTGAGTGCATACCTTATTTTTCATGATTTTATTGATTTGGAATATACTACCATCATGTGATAACACTAAATCTTAATTCAGTCCTGTTGGTACTGGTGATTAGGGATGAGCGAATCGACTTCGGATGAAACATCTGAAGTCGATTCGCATAATACTTCGTTTGAATACTGTTCCTACTGGTGATCATTATCCATTTATTCATTTTGTCATATATTTTATTTTTTTCCGCTATACATTCTATTCGCTAATACTTTTGTGACTTATCCATTTATCTACCTATTCGTTCTACTTACCAACCTAGTACTCTGCATCTATCTCTTCATCTATCCACCCTCTACTGAAGGATATAAATATACCAAGTGAATGGTGGCACCTTCTGTCTCCAATTAATTTTCATTCATCCTAGGTCTCTCTATAAACAAAAGTAAACCATATCTATCCTCCCTAAAAACTGCAGGGAATGGCGCTTTACTTTTGGGCTTTTTAAATAGACATATACCATACGTCTGGTGAAGTGTTAAACCACAACACCACCGTTATTTGTCTATATTCACTATCCTCGCTGGTAATGGCCAGAGATATTTGTGGAAAATTCCTTACAGGTGTAAGTTGTTGGTAGTAACCTGGAGTATAGAACAAACACAGAACCAGAGATAGGTGCACGCTGCCGTCACACTAAACCCTCACACTGATGTTAAAAATTGAGAGTTAGTTCGACATATCCTACTAGGAGGACGTGTCTTAAGCCTCGAGCACCAGCGTCAAGGTCTCTCAAGTAGCTCGTGGGCCCTAACACTCACCTACCTGCGCCATATGGGCGATATCAGGGGCCAGTGGGCAATTACAGGAGCATTAGGACGACTCACAAACATCTCCTCTGTTACCTCCAGCATGTGGCCATGCTTGCAATGGGAGGTGGGAGGTGTCTATGAGCCCTACCCAAGACTGACTGATATAGCCCAAAGCCAAGCAGGTGCACCCAAATGTGACCTGAAGATGAAAAACAGGCACATTTAAAATGGAGTTTATACACCTCCATACATATATATATATAAACCATCAAAAAGTGTGGTGATAAGAAAGCAGGATGCGCTCATACCCATATGCAGTTGTGCATTTCTGTAGGGGAGCACATCCTGCATTTTTTGCTGGTGATTGCCATTAGCAACTGACTACAAGTGCAGGATGTGCTCCCCTACAGAAATATTGGGAGGATGTACTATGTGACCCTTGTTCACAAGGTACAGAAGTTGCAGGTCAGAGGGTGTCCTCATACAGGGAAAAACAGTAATATGCTTGTTGTTGTGACACAAGGTTCTGTACTATGTTCTGGGCTTCAATGTCTAGCCAGCTGATATCCTGGAGACATCTGAGAAAAATGATGGGTCTAATAGGGCCAATGAGACTCTGTTAATTGGTCTAGGTGTAGGTTCTGAAAAGCGAATTATCAACCAGTCTGTATGTACTGATGAGCTCAAAATGACAAGTTCCAGTGTGGTAATAGAAGACTATGTACAGAAGTTTGTTATGCCATCAACATAGATGGGTATTTGTGTTGGTGTTAAAACAAATTATCAGTGTGAATTGTACCATGTATGTAACAGGACAAATCACAATCAATGTACGTGTGAGGCGAGTAAGAAGAATGGAAGAGTAGTTTCATAAGAAAATATGGAGGAGTAAGTCCATGTCTGAACAAGTGTCTTGTACCCCTACAGAGGGTGATGTACATGATATGCCTACTGCAGAGGGGACCCTAGATGTTTGCCAACGTAGGAGCTTTGACCCCAGAGGGGGGTGATGTGAAAAGTCCTATGGCCTTTATCGGGGGGGAAGGAGCAGGCTGCGCCAAGGCCTGTGGGAGCCAGGACCCTCTAACCCTGTGTAGGGTAAGCACCGTATTGTATTTTGGGGAGCTGGGTGGTAGACCCAGATCCCGATAGAGGGAGAAATACTGTGTAGTCAGTGGCCAGACGGCCTAGAATATATGTTGTCCAAGGTGCAATGCTGACGGAACAGAAGCAAACTGATGCATTCCGAGCAGAACCTTTTCCATTCAGAATGCATTAAGGCAAAACTAATCTGTTTTGGACTGCTTTTGAGAGCCTATGACGGATCTCGGAAACGGAAAGCCAAAACGCAGATGTGAAAGTAGCCTTAAAATTTTTTCATTTTGCCCCATTTGCTGTGAATTAATTTTTGCAGAACATATGTGGGGTCAAAATGTTTACTACACCCCTTGGTGTATATACTGTGAGGGGTGTGGTTTCCAAAACGGGGTCACTTCTTGGGGGTTTCTTTTTTTAATTTCACGTCAGAACCTCTGCAGTTATCAGCCAGTTCTGTATAAATCAACAAACTAGATCTCAAATGCACATGGTGCTCTTTCTCCTGCAGTGTGCCCAAACAGCAGATTATGTGTTTCCATATTCAGGAAGAAATTGGTAACAAATTATGGGGTACTTTTCCTTCTGCAGGCCAAGTCTTGGCCTAAAGCAAACTTTTCTTGAAAAATGTAATGTCATTTTCATAGTTGAGTGTTTTTAAATTCTATTAAACGCCTATTCCGTCAAAGTGCTCACCACGTCCCTTGACAAATTCATTGGTGGGTGTAGTTTCCTCAATGTAGTCACTTTTTGGGGGTTTCTACTGTGGGGATACCTCAGGGTCTCTTCATGGTGCCAAGAAACCATTCCAGCAAAATCTGCCCTACAAAAGCATATTGCGTTTTACCTTCTGAGTCCTGCGGTGTGCCCACACAGCAGTTCACGACCACACAAGGGGTGTTGCTGTATTCAGTAGAAATTGCATAATAAACTGTGGGGTATTTTTTTATGTTACTCCTTGTGAAAATGAAAAATCTGAGGCTAATGCAACATTTTATTGGAAAAATGAAAGTGTTTCTAAATTTTATGAAATGCCTGTGGGTTCAAAGTGGTCAGTACACCCTGTGTACTTCCTTGATGGGTGTTGTTTCCAAAACGGGGTCACTTTTTGGGGGTTTCCTCTCTATAGGTACCTCAGGGTCTCTTTGAATGTGACATGATGCCCCAAAAAACATTCCAGCAAATTCTGCTCTAAAAAAAAATATAGCGCTCCTTCTGATACCTGCTGTATGCCAAAATAGCAGGTTCCGACCACATATGGGGTGAAAAATCGGGGGCTTATGCAACATTTTATTCCTTGTGGGGTGCAGTTTCCAAAATAGGGTCACTTTTTGGGGAATTCCACTATATGGGTACTTCAGGGTCTCTTTGAACATGACATGGTGCCCGAAAACTATTTCAGCAAAAACTGCCCTCCAAACAGCATATGATGCTCCTTCCCTTTTGAGACCTACCTTGTACTTATACAGCAGCTTACAACCAAATATGGGGTGTTTCTGTAAACCGCAGAAACAGGGTAATAAACATTGAGGTTTTTTTTATACTAACCCTTGCGGCCTTACAAAAAAAAATAGTTTAAAATGGAAAATCTGCCAAAAAATTTGAATTTTATATTTCACCTCCATTTCCTTTAACCCCTCAGCACTGTACATGTATAGCGATGGGCAAACATGGCACTCGCTCATGCGTGCAGCGGGCTTCATGACCAGAAGGTCTCTGCTGTTTTCATTATGTTGCCGATCGCGGTCATTAAAGCCTGTAGAGGCCGTGCTCATGCTTCCGGGCTTCTTACCAGCATCCTCTGCGGCCAAAGAGGATGTCGGTAATTAATTTCAATGCCCTAGGTCTTTGTGAAGAGACCAAGGGTATTGAAGCTGAAATTCTTATTTTGGCCAGCAGGTGAAAGGCCAACCTAAGAAATTAACAATCCGGAGCAATTAATGGATGTAAAAAATCCTTGATTGTTCAGAATAAAAAAAATAAAAAAAATCGATTTTGTAGGCTCAAATATAAGAATCTGATAAATATATAAAAGTTTAAATCATCCCCCTTTCTGTAGAATAAATACATGCATGAATAACAAAAAATATAAACATCATGGGTATTACCATGACAGAAAACACCACAAATTATCATTTTTTTTCATTGCTTCTCTTACCAAAAAAAGTAATAAAATGTGATCAAAAAGTCACTCCAAAATGAGCCTACACAGCTCATTAGATATAACTATAAAAAAAGTTATGGGGGTCAGAATATGATGATGTAAAAAAATTTTTTTTTTTTTTTTCAGTTTAAATTTATTTTGACACTATTTAGACATAAAAACCTATACATTTGTGGTGTAGTTGTAATCATACTGACACAGAGAATGAAGGGCAGAGGTCAGTTTTGCTGCAAACAGAACGCTGAGGAATTGCTTATTTCTTTTTTTCCAATTCCACCCCATTTGGATTTTTTTTCCCGCTTCCCACTACATTTGTATGTCATATTAAATGCTGGCATTAGAAGATACAACTTGTTCCGCAAAAATAAGCCCTCATACAGCTATGTGAATGAAAAAATAAAAATTATGGCTCAAGTATGATAGGAAAAAAAAAACTCTGGTAACCTAAGGGTTAATTCTTCTGAAACATGTAAAAAGTTAACAAAGTTTGTAAAATCAGTTTTGAATAATTTGAGCAGTATAGTTTATAAAATGGGCTCATTTATGTATGGTTTCTAGTTTATAAGCCCCACAAAGTGACTTCAGAACTGAATTAGTCCTTAAAGTGGGTTTTGGAAACTTTCTTAAAAATGTTAAAATTTGCTTCTAAAATTTTAAGCTTTCTACTTTCCAAAAAATAAAATGACATTTACCAAGTGATGCCAACATAAAGTAGACATATGATGAATGTTAATTAATAATGGGGTTGAGCGAATCAAAGCTAATAAAGTGGAATTCCATTTGAAGTTTAAGAAAAATATGATTTGCAACAAATACGAATTTCCTCATGCTTTATTTTTTCCTAAAATGGCAGTGACGTGTTACAAAGTGAAATTAAGAAGCCCTTGTTTTATAGATAAGTAATTTCATCAGGCCTTGATTCTTGATTCTGGGGCGAAAAAACGATTGGGGTGTCAACATTGTTTTATACATAATTCATTTAGGCTTTGATTCTCTAATTGGAGTGCAAAAGCAGGCTAATACTACTGCTATTTTACACTTACAGTTGCTGTACAATACGTCTGACAGAAAGGTGCCAAGGCCTTCCAAGGAAACGGGCAGTGGCAAAATATGTTTCTGGAGCTGACACAAGTAGCAGCAGAAGGGAAGAGTGGTGGTAGCAGCATTCGAAGCGACAGGCCAAAGCTGCCTGGTCTGTCTTCTTACACGTTCACACAGTGTGCAGTCTCACATTCAGCATAAACCATTCCTGTCTTCCAAATAAAAGGACTGTTCTTTGTAGTCTAACTTGTTTATTGGTAAAACAGGATTGTTTGATAAAACAGGATTGTTTATTGGTAAAACAGATATGCTTTTACAAGGATGGTGGAGTTTGAGAAGGAGATATGCAAAAGGACCGCTCTGCCCATGTGTCCTGGTGACTGGAGACTTCTCTTTCCCAGAATGCTTTTTACTCCCACAATGCACTGCACCACTCACAATGCAGTAGTCTTTGTAACAGGAAAAACAAGGTGTAATGAAACTTAACACTGCTAGATGGTGCTATAACCACATTGATTACTAGAGAAATGCCATCTGTAATGATTCTCAAACTCTGCTGGGCAGAACACTCCTTGTCTGGCATCAACAGATGCCACTACTAGATCCTTCTTTCTTAGCAACCCATTTTGGTCAATGGTGGGATCAAGCTTTTTCAAAGCGCTATTCTTGAAGACTGTTTGGCCTTTGCTGAGGTAGTCTATTTCTTTAGCACAACATTCTTGTGGTATAGTGCAAATTATTATTTTCTTGGACCTTTCCATATTGGGAGCATTAAAGGCGTGTTTGCAGTGATGCCAAACGAGGAACATCCAGGTGGAGAACCTGTCGAAATGATGAGATTTGAGTTAATGGACTGAAGTCACTGTACATAGAACAGATACTTCAGGTCAGATTTCTTCATCGGCATCTGGGTCTACCAATTCAAACGTGTCGGATCCGATACTGCAAGATGTTGAACAGTACAGGAATGCAGGACCTGTAAACCATATTGTGTCCTTAAGGAGGCTTGGTGCGACAGATTTAGTCGTGTGGTCTGCAGAATCATGCTGTGTAGGCACGTAGTGCCACTGCTTAGGACAAGAGGATCTCCAGATCCTTAGCACCCGATTGCTGACATAGACGTAAAAGCCAAAAATGAAAAAAAATTGAATTTATTTCACATGCACCTGGAATAAATTAAATTTTTTTTCTGGACGTGCTGTCTCCATTTTTAATTTTTTTATATCTACAAGTTGTTTTTGGGGGGCATTTTACCACCCCCCTGGAGACGAGCACCTGCCGCATTGAACTAAGGAGTACTGTACAGTGAGAAGTGACTACTGCGGTGTTTGTCAATGTCTATTTGCTTTCCGTCATGCTCCTCTGTTTGGGGTGATACCTGAGAGGGTGGTCCAGAGTGTAAAGCCGTGTTGTGTTCTGTGCTGCCTCATTCTGTGCATGTCACACTGATCTTACGATTCCTGGCGAAGTACGATGTTGTAGTGCAGCACCTGAAGCAGATGTTGTCCGCCCCGGATGTCAGGCTGTCGGCTATACAGGGGGGTTCTGCCTTAGCAGCAGTGCCTGGCCCAATGTCTCTGCAAGGAATGAGAGCTGTGATTCTCTTAGAAGAAAGGACCTTTTATGACATCATCACTATGTGACCAGTAACATATTGATATTACTGGTAGAGATGTCCCGAACTATTTGCCGGCGAACATCGCATGTTCGCGTTCACCGCTGCGGGCGAACATATGCGATGTTCGGTTCGCCCCCTATACGTCATCATTGAGCAAACTTTGACCCTGTACCTCACAGTCAGCAGACACATTCCAGCCAATCCAGCCTCCCTCCCAGACCCTCCCACCACCTCATCAAAAAGCAAGGACAGCATCCATCTTGGATTCATTCTGAAGCTGCAGTTAGAGCAGGGAGAGTGCTGCTGCTGCTGAATTAATAGGGAAAGCGTTAGCTAGGCCAGTGTTCTGTGTCCACTTCAGTCCTCAAAGACTCATCGGCCTCTTTCACACGAGCGTGTCCGGATTAGGCCCTGTTCACACATCCGTAGTGTGTTGCGGATCCACAAATTGCGGATCCGCAACACACCATGCCGCCACTCCCCATAGAGATGCCTATTCTTGTCCGCAGGCTGCGGACAATAATAGGACATGCTCTAACTTTTGCGGAAGCGGAAAGCATATAGTGATAGATTTCACAGGCAAAGCCATTCAGTTTTGCCTGCGATTGCAGGTGCAATGCGTTTTGATGCGTTTTTCACGCGCATGATAAACTGAAGGTTTACAAATAACATCTCCTAGCAACCATCAGTAAAAAACGCAACACACCCGCACTTGCTTGCGGATGCAGTACGTTTTTCACGCAGCCCCATTCAATTCTATGGGGCTAGGGCTGCATGAAAAACGCAGAATATGATGCACAAGTGATGCGTGAAAAAAAGCTCATGTACACAGACCCATTGAAATGAATGGGTCAGGATTCAGTGCGGATGCTATGCGTTCACGTCACGCATTGCAACCACGCGGAAAACTCACTCGTGTGAAAGGGGCCATCTGCTGTAAGGATAGCGTCCTGACAGCACCCCAAAAAGCCCTTTTTAGGGCTGGTACTGTACATTAGTCTGCTTTTATTTTTTATATAATATATATATATATATATATATATATATATATATTGCAGTTGCCTGCCCGTGTGTGAGAGGCCGCAGTCCCACAGACTGTTTTGTATGCACACCACTCATATAGGGTGGCACAGTACCTTGCAGATAAAAAAGTAATTTAATTTTTACCCTTTAACCTCTTAAGGACACAGGACGTACCCATACGTCCTGTGTCCTGTCTCTAAAGATGGCGCCCGCTCCTGCTCCATGCGGGCGCCTTAGCATCGGGTGTCCATAGTTCCTGTAGCAGACACCTGCGGCTAATGTCCGCGACCGGCAACTATGCCGATCGCGGAAATTTAACCCCTCAAATGCCGTGGTCAATCCTGACCACGGCATCTGAGTGCGCACAACACTAAAGTTTTACATTCGGTTTGCGCTCCGGCTCCACCGTGTGGCGATCGGAGGAGCCAGAGCATGCCTGTAGTAGCCTGGGTTTCTATGAATTAAACCCAGGCTGCTCTGTAGTATTTCCTATGGAGCCTTGTCTGTAATAGGCTTCATAGGAAATATGTGATTTTTTTTTTTCATATATTCCAATATATTGTATTGGTGGCACAGTACATTGCGCGGCGCACACGCAGTGCCCCAAATTGGAAGTAAGAGGACCGACCAACCATCTTTTTCCATCTCCCGGTTCCTAAAATCTATTCCATACACCGGCCCCTGATAGGGGACGAAACAGAGTTTAAACTGGTAAGAACAGATTTTTTTAATAAAAAAATAGAGGACAGCCTCTGCGGAGCTGGGTATTTTTTGGCCGCGTTACTAAACGCTTATGCACAATGGCTGTAGGCTCATGCGTCATTTTGCGGAGGTGACAAACCTGGTCAGTCAAGCCCAAGGCAACATCATCGACCTCATCCCATATGCATTTTTTCTGGAGCGTGCCCTGCGAAGAGTGCTGGATCAGGTCATAAATGAGCATCAAGAGGAAGAGTTGTGGTCACCATCACCACCAGAAGCAGCCTTGTCGTCGATTGCTGGACCTGCGGCAACGCAGAGAGAGGCGTCTGAAGAAGAGGAGTTAGAGGAGGAAGGTGGCTTTGAGGTGGTGAAAGACCAACCACAGCAGGCGTCCCAGGGGGCTTGTTGTCACCTTTCCAGGACGTCCTCCATGACAGCACATGGGAGGATGTCCAATCCAATCTCTGTAGGGACAGGAAGTGAGACAGGTTAAAAGCCCCCCCCCCTTCCCTCCAATCTCCAGTGTCTTCCTGTCCCTACAGGGATGGGATGTTGAGGCAGGATTCCATCATTGGAAGTTAGGGTGCTTACCGAGGCACCTGAGGCCAGGTCTGGTCGGGGGTCACGTACTCTCCTCTCAGCCCAGCGCGGGCGGCGTCCCGTTTGGCCCCTGCTAGCTCCCCCTTCGGGGGTTCTCTAGCTTGTCCCAGCCTACCCTGGGTGGCGGTAGGCGGGACGCTGCAGCCGCTTTTCCTCCGGGAGCTCTGGGCTCAGCGGCGCGCTCCTGACCCGGCGACGCGGCATCACGTGACGCGGTGATGACGTCACTTCCAGGGTCAACCGGAAACCAGATGGCGGCGCCCAGTACAAGCGCTGGAGACCCGGAATTCCGGTCTCGCGCTCAGGGGTTGACTCCCCCTCCTGGGGGTTGAGTCCCCCTATAAGATTGGAGCAGCGCGGCGGCAGGGGTGGAAGGTAAGCCCCAGTGGGGAACGCTATCTGCTGTGTATTGCTTGTACACCATGGAACCCCAGATGTCAGCCAAATGCGAGATCTTGTCTGACTCCTCTGCTGCACCTCATGTAAGTGCCTTATCCTAAAACTCTTGGTATTCTCTACCCCCCAGTCTTAAGCACGATTTTTTTCTCGGATCTTTTTCGTAGGATAAAAAAGGTTCTGGGCAGTCGTCTCTCCAGGGCGCCAAAAAGAAACCGAGAAAATGTGCGACTTGTGGGGAGAAGATGCACATATCATACAAAAAGCAATTATGTGCTGATTGCATTGCCAAGCTTATTAAGGATGAGCAGTCGTCCTTTCTCACTGAACTTAGGAATATTGTTCATGAAGTACAGGCTACGGTTTCTTCTCTGAACCCTCCGCCACCTCCTTCTCAACCTGACTCCCCTCCGCCAAAAAGAAGGAGGACTCAGGAGGACTCTGATTACGATAATCAGGAAGTCTTAGACGGAGAGATTGAGGAAGACGCCAATTCCGCCTCCGGTTGTTCTGATCACTCTAAAAGATACTTATTTTCTTCTGAGGATCTAGACGCCCTCCTCCATGCGGTTAGAGATACCATGCAGATAGAGGAAGCGAGCCCTCCCGTATCCATTCAAGACGAAATGTTTGGGGGATTGAGGGCAAAAAAGACTCGCCTTTTCCCTGTAAATTCCCATTTGAAAGAGATAGAGAATGGAAAATGGCTGAAAAGAAATTATTTATATCTAAGGAGTTTAAAAATCGGCTGATTTTTAATCCAGAGGATACTAAATTGTGGGATGAAGTCCCTAGGATTGACATTCAGGTGGCCAAAGTTACAAAAAAAGACCTCAATTCCCTTTGAGGACTCCTCAAACTTAAAGGATCCTATGGATAGGAAGGCAGAAGGGCTCCTTAAAAAAACCTGGGAGTGTTCATCTACTCTTATTAATACAAATATTACTGCCACCTCGGTAGCCAGGTCTATGGGGTTATGGCTAAATCAGCTGGAGAACCACCTTAGATTAAAAACCCCTAGGGAGGACATTCTGGAATCTATTCCCCTTCTTAAAATGGCTACGGCTTTTCTGGCGGACGCCTCGGCCGAATCTATTAGGATTGCGGCTAGAAACAGCTCTCTGGCGAACTCGGCTAGGAGAGCTCTATGGCTGAAAAGTTGGCGGGGGACATAGCTTCAAAAAATAAGCTCTGCTCAATCCCCTTTTCTGGGTCACATGTGTTTGGTCTGGTCTTGGATACAATCCTTGAAAGTGCGGCGGATAAAAAAAAGGGGTTTCCGGAGGACAAATCTAAAAAGACCCAGTCCTTTCGTAGAAGTACAGGCCAGGGACAGACGCAGATTTCCTATAGTAGATGGAAAGGCAAGTCGGGCAGGTGGAGCTACCCTAAAGGCGGCAAGGGGAGAGGGTTCCTTCTTAAACCCAACTCTTCCTCCTACCAGAACAAATGACGCCATTCCAGTAGGGGGGAGACTTTGCTTCTTCAGTCATCAATGGACTCAGATAACTCAAAACCCCTGGGTGCTCCGTACAGTACGCGAGGGGTACAAGATAGAGTTCAGCCAGCTCCCCCCACAGAGATTTTGCGTTACAACACCTCAGTCTCCATCTCTACAAAACCAAATGGTTCAGGACTTAGAAAAACTTTGCAAGTTGAAAGCAATAGTTCCTGTTCCAAGGCCCCAACAGAGCATAGGACATTACTCCAAGCTGTTCTGGGTAAAAAAAACAGACTGTTCACTAAGAACTAATATAAACCTAAAATTCTTGAACAAATGGATCCAATATTTCAGGTTCAAGATGGAGTCGATACGTTCAACAGTTCCACTGATTCCAGCAGGGGCCATGATGTGTACCATAGATCTCAAGGACGCCTACTACCATACATCCGAGTCATCATCAGTTCCTCAGATTTGCTGTGAAGTTAGACGGCAGAGTGCATTACTTTCAGTTCCAGTGCCTTCCATTCGGGATCTCAAGTGCTCCTTGCATCTTTACGAAACTGATAGTGGAGATAATGGCTTTCCTGAGACAACAGGGAATAACAATCCCGTACAGCATCCTCAGAGGTCCTTCTGCAGAACCATCTACGGATAACGTTAAAGGTGCTCCAAGATTTAGGGTGGATAATCAACCTAGAAAAATCAGATCTCAACATGAGCGTCAAGAAGGTCTTTCTAGGAACCCTCCTGGACTCCGGAAAACAAATGTCTTTCCTTCCAGAAGTAAAATGCAACGCATATGTAGAGGAAATATTCTCCTTCCGAGGAAAGAAGATCTGTTCCTTCAGAGAAGCGATGCGCATTCTAGGCCTAATGAGATCCTGCATCCAGATGGTCCAGTGGGCCCAGTTCCACTCAAGGCCTCTATAGAATCTAATCCTGTCCAGATGGGATAGAGACCAGAGGTCCCTAGACAGAAGAATCAAGATTCCTATTTCCATAAAGGATTCGTTGAACTGGTGGATAACTCCTGCCAACCTGCAGAGAGGGGTGCACTGGTTAAGAAGACCTTGTCTGACGGTGGTAACCGACGCCAGTATGGCAGGTTGGGGTTCTCACATAGAAGATCAATTCTTTCAGGGTTCATGGTCCTTTCCAGAGAGTCAGCGTTCCTCAAACGTAAGGGAGCTAATGGCGGTCCTAGAGTCCCTCCAAGCAGCAGAACATCTCCTGAGAGGAAATCACGTACAGGTTCTATCAGACAACGTAACTGCAGTTTGTTACATAAGACATCAAGGGGGAACTCAGAACCCGGGTCTTCAGGCGGTAGCAGAGAGGATTTTTTGATGGGCCCAGGAAAATGTCCTCTATCTCAGCCCTCCATATCAAAGGGAGGGACAACGTTACTGCAGACTACCTGAGCAGAAGGAGATTCCATCCTGGAGAATGGATGCTGAACAAGCAAGTTTTTCTTCAGATTTGCAGGAGATGGGGGTACCCCCAGGTGGACCTTCTAGTCTCCAGAGAGAACGCCCAAGTATCTCAATTCTTTTCCCTAGATCCCAGTGGAGATCCTCTAGGAATAGATGCAATGTCAAAGACATGGAATATGGAGCTAGCCTATGTCTTTCCTCCAATTCCGCTTATTCCGGCTACCTTGAGGAAGATCAGCGAGAGTGCAGGAAGATTCATCTTCATAGGTCCTGCTTGGCCAAAAAGGAGTTGTTATCCCCTGTTGGACAGACTGAAGATGGAGGAACCAATGTCACTCCCTCTGAGACCGGACCTTCTTACTCAAGGGTCCCTACTTCATCCAGATCTAGAGAAATGGAATCTGAAAGCCTGGATCCTGAAAGGAGAATGCTGAGCAGAAAGGGCTTGTCAGATGCTGTGATCTCCACTTTACAGAAAAGTAGGAAACCAGTGACAAATGCCATCTACAAGAAAATCTGGAATAGATTTAATTCCTGGCTGGAAGATTCACATCCGTCCAGATCAACTCCTTCCATTGCTCAGATTCTTGATTTCCTACAGAGGGGCTTTGACCTAGGGCTACGTCCTAGCACAATCAAGGTCCAGATCTCAGCATTATCATCTTTTCTGGACTATCCTCTTGCCGAGCATCGTTGGATAAAGAGGTTTGTAAAAGCTATATCCAGACTAAAACCCACTCTGAGACAGATCGTCCCTCCTTGGGACCTATCCTTAGTCCTAGATACCCTCTGTAAGGCGCCCTTTGAGCCACTGGACACCATCTCACTAAAACTACTCTCCTGGAAGACTGCCTTCTTAGTGGCCATCACTTCAGCACGCAGAATTGGTGAGCTACAGGCCTTATCTATGAAAGAGCCCTTTCTAAGAGTCTTCTCGGATCGAATTATTCTAAAGCTAGACCCTGGGTTCCTTCCAAAAGTTGTATCTTCCTTTCACAGAGACCAGGAAATATTCTTACCCTCCTTTTTCGCCTCTCCTAGAGATCCGGAGGAGGAAAGATTTCACTGCCTTGATGTCCGTAGAGCTGTCCTTGAATATCTTCACCGAACAGAACCTGATAGGAAAGACTCAAATCTTTTTGTTCAGTTCAGTAGAGTAGGAAAAGGAAAGAAGGTGACTAAAAGGACTCTGACCCAGTGGATCAAGACAACCATTGAAGAAGCGTACCGTCTTCAGGATAAACCCTGTCCTATCTCTATTTGAGCTCATTCCACTAGAGCAGTTGCAGCCTCATGGGCAGAGAAGGCGAACGCCTCTATAGACCAAATTTGTCAGGCAGCCATCTGGGCTAGTTATAACACCTTTTGTAAACATTACAGATTGAACCTAGCGTCCAATCGTAAACTTGCCTTTGGGCGAAAGGTTCTACAAGCTGTGGTCCCTCCCTAAGGGTTAAGTTGGTAACTCTCCCATGTGCTGTCATGGAGGACGTCCTGGAAATCGGTAGTTAGTCTTACCGGTAACGTTCTTTCCAGGAGTCCAACATGACAGCACTCCTAATTCCCTCCCTATATATGTGGTTCAGTGTGAAGTTAACATTGTATATCACATTAGAAATAAAATTGAGTTGCATCCATCCGGTGTAGTAATTTAGAAGACACTGGAGATTGGAGGGAAGTGGGGGGGGGGGGGGGGCTTTTAACCTATCTCACTTCCTGTCCCTACAGAGATTGGATTGGACATCCTCCCATGTGCTGTCATGTTGGACTCCTGGAAAGAACGTTACCTGTAAGACTAACTACTTCGGGGACCCTTGGTGTTGTGCATGGCTGGGTGGAGGAAGAGACCTTCAATGACGTCAGTGAGGACAAGGAACGGGACATGGCTAGCTTGGTATTCAACCTTGTGCAAATGGGGAGTATGCGGTTGTGCAAATGAACTGTTTGCGGTGCATTAAACGGGGAGTTTGGTCTGTCACTGTGAAGCAGGCGTAACCCTTACACTACCTGATCGATACAACATTATACCTGGTCATATACACACACTGGATGTTTTAAAGCGCGTTATTCCAAACAATTTAGGATTGTTAGGTGCTTTATGCCCTTTATGGATTAAAACCCGACTGCGTTAAGTACGTAATTTTCCATGGGAGTTTTGCCATGGATCCCTCTCCGGTATGCCACAGTCCAGGTGTTAGTCCCCTTGAAACAACTTTTCCATCACTATTGTGGCCAGAAAGAGTCCCTGTGGGTTTTAAAATTCGCCTGTCTATTGAAGTCTATGGCAGTTTGCCTGGTTCACCCGTTCGCGAACATTTGCGAAGTTCGCATTCTCCGTTCGCAAACGGAAAATTTTATGTTCGCGACATGTCTAATTACTGGTTACATGGCTATTAGGTAATCAAAGGTCCTTTCTTTTTACCAGGAGTGTTGCTGCAGGAGAAGTTTACCATAATTTTGGAGCTTTTTTTTGTGGAGATTACATCCGGAAAAGCTGACAGCGGCTGTTATGCTATTATACTGTAAGCTACTGTATAGTGTGGGGTGCTGTATACTGTCGGGTGCTCCAGGATCTACGAGCGGAATGTGTCACTGAGGAAAAGGTTGGTCGCTCCTACACATTCAAACCTTCTAATAGGGATTTTTATTCTCTACAATCCCGTTCGCCGGCTCTTGACAGATTTCAGGAGCTGGTAGAAATGGATTTATGCAAACTCCATGAGAGAGAAACAGGTACAGGGAGAGGTTTCACATCCTCAAATCTCACTAAGGGGGAACAATGTGCGTTAAAAACTCTAAAATCTAGAGATGATATCATTGTCAAGCAAGCTGACAAGGGGGAGTGGTTGTCGTCCTGGATAAAGGTGTATATAAAACCCAGATTTTAGGTATGCTGAGTGATAATTCAGTATATAAAGTCCTTGGCGGCAACCCTCTCCCCTTGTTTCAGAAAAAAACTACAGGATCTCCTAAGGCCTCATGCACACGACCGTTGTTTTATGCTGTCCGCAAAAAGGGGTTCCGTTGTTCAGTGATCCGTGTCCGTTTTTGCCTTCCGTTGTGTTTCCGTGTGACTTCCGTTTTTTTTAGCGGACATGACCCAAAAGATTTTACCAAAAGACAGGCTGACAATTTTTCCCAAGTGCCTGCCAAGGGATCCGCAAAAAAACGGACACGGAACGCGGATGACACACGGATGGCCATCCGCATTTTTTCACGGACCCATTGACTTGAATGGGTCCGTGAACTGTTTTTCACGGACAAGAATAGGACAGGTTATATTTTTTTGACGGACTGGAATCACGGACCACGGACGCGGAGTACAAACGGTGCATTTGCCGAGGTTTCCACGGACCCATTGAAAACCAATGGGTCCGCAGAAAAACGGAGCAACGGACACGGAATCAAACAACGGTCGTGTGCATGAGGCCTAATACTGGGGGTTAATTCAGGCTGTCTACTGCAGAAGGATAAAGATTATATTTATGTTGATAGCCCGGTTATCGCTATAGTCCATGCGTTACCTAAAGTACATAAGGATGTCTTTCCACCGCCACTCCGACCTATTGTGGCAGGAATTGGTAGTTTTTCTGAACGCCTATCTGAATGGGTTGATTCACTTCTTCAGCCCTTGGTTCCCCTCATCCCGGGATATATTAAGGACACCATGTCAGTTTTGGGATCCATGCGTTCCTTCCAGTGGCAGGAGGGTTACGTTTGGATCACGGCTGACGTGGTGTCCTTGTATACAAACATACCGCATGATTTGGCTCTGATGTCATTGCGGTGGTTTTTGCGAACCTATAGCAATTACACTGAGTCTCTTAGAGAATTCTTGGAGCTGGCTGTTGATTTTTTGCTACGTCATAATTTTTTCATGTTTGATGATGACTATGATTTGCAGTTGTCGGGGGTGTCGATGGGGGCTAGGTTCTCCCCCTCCATAGCCAATATTTTTATGGCATGGTGGGAGAGGACCTTTCTCCTCATCGACACCCTCCCGTTTGGTGGTCACCTGCGGTGGTATGGTCGCTACAACGACGACCTGCTGTTGGTTTGGTCGGGTGATGTGGCGGCTATACCGCTATTTGGTGGTTACCTTAACTCTTGTGTCTCTTCCATAGCTTTCTCTTTGTATTATAATGAGGATTGGATTACGTTTCTGGATTTGAAATTACAGGGTAATGTCTCTAAAACTTGTGTGGAGACAACAATGTATAGGAAGGATCTGGCTGGCAATACCACATTACATGCAACCTCTTGTCACCCAAAACATGTAGTAAGGAATATCCCCAGGGGAGAGCTGTTGTGTATCAGACGTAACTGTTCAGACCCTGCGGTATTTAACCAGGAGAGTAATGGACAGACCTTATTGCGGATGCAATTAAGGGGTGACATGGTGTCATGACACCGCTTAATTGCATATGTATGGTGTTTTATGGAACTATTTCTTACCTGGTAACAGATGCCTTTGGTGCAGTCTGATCTTCTCGAGAGAGCCCTTCTGCAAGTTGATTGGAGAAGAATCCAACGGTCCAAGCATGTGAGTACCTTTAAAAGAAAGAGGATGACAGTTAACTGCGCACTTCTGAGCGGCAGAGAAGAAAACTGGACCTGAAGAGAGAAGTTTTCAGCATGGAGGATTTACTTAAACAACTAATCGCTAAGGCAGAAAGTGCAGGAGGAGAAGGTTGGCTGCGTCGCTGCTTACAGGAGGACCCGGCCTGCTCTAACAATCAAGTGGATCGGCAATCTTCTGAAACGGTCTGCGCTGCCTTACTTCCTAGGAGCGCAGAGCCGTCCTCTGATGACATCACTCTCAGGCGCCCTCTGGTGGAAGAAGCTCTGCCCCCTCCGGCTGTACCGAAGAGACCTAGGAGGGAAAAAAGGAGTTATTCTCCTGCTACTTTCTCCCCTAAACGCAGGAATAATTATTTGGCTGCGCAATCTACCGCGAGGACAAAAGACAAGCACCGCAGAAGACCCCAATCGCCGCTGCAATCAACTGTCAAGTCTGCTAGCAACATCCCAACTGTCAGGCATGAGACTTCTCAGGGACAAAATGCTGGTGAGAAACTGCCTGCACCCACACTACACAGTGACTGCTCTATGCAGTGCACTATAGCTGATAGTTTAATTAACCCTTCACATGGTGAGCTCTTTGATAGGGAGAAGCTGCAGCTCTTTAAGGACTTCATTTCTTTCCTATCAAAGGGTGATAGTCGGAATAGGGCTGAGTCAGTTTGGTCAGTTGTGGACTGCGAGTCTGCGTCCATAGTTAATGAAACCCCCAATTTAAATGAGGAAGTATCACCAACAGATGTAGGGAGAAATATGATGGATAAATTCATTATGCCGTCTATGGTTAACGTTGCTGGAATTCAGGAAACGTCTTTAAAAGACGTCATGCCTTGCCAGATCTCTCCTTTAGGTTTTCACCTGTCTCAAACGATTAAGGAGAAGATCTGGAGGAGAGAATATATGGATTTATTTGCTTTATTGCCATCAGCTAAGGAGGTACTAAAGGGTGATAAAAAAGAGGAGGATGAAAGAAAGCGTAGCCAGCAAAAGTCCTTTTTGAACTGGATTCAAGCATTCTGCATTTATGCTGCTGTGCTGGGAGAGAAGCATCAATCCCACTGCAGCAGTTTGTTCTATTATCTAGACAGTATTTTAGAGGCTTATAGAAGCTTTGGTGGTTCCGCTTGGTTAAGTTATGATGAGTCCTACAGACAAAAATTGGCTGTTTATCCTAATTTATCTTGGGGGGATAAGGACGTAGGACTGTGGCTCAATTTAATGTTGCCACGGCGGAATTATCTTTTTCGCCAGCAACAGCAACCAATTAGAAAAGGCATATGCTTTGCGTACAACGAGTCTGTTTGTCGCTGGCAGTCAAACTGCAAATATAAACATGAATGCAGCTTTTGTTCAGGGGCCCACTCTATTTCCAAATGCTTTAAAAAGCATGGATACCCCAATAAAGAGTCCAATCGAACTGGTGACTCCTCTGAGGCTGCCAAGAATCTTGCACTACTTAAAGTATTATCCAAACAGGCGGATGGCGCAGCTCCTCACTGATAATTTTTCTCATGGTTTTTATGTTCCTAGTTTTGATGGTTGTGGTTGTTTGTTAGTTGATAACGCTAAGTCCGTTAATCTTAATAAAATTATAGTTCAAGAAAAAATTGACAAGGAAATTTGTGAGAACAGAGTAGCGGGTCCGTTTTTATATCCCCCATTTAGAAATTTCAGAATTTCTCCTCTAGGACTAGTTCCTAAGAAAGAGTCTAATAGTTTTCGTCTGATTCACAATTTATCGTTCCCCAAGGATGGGTCTTTGAATGATATGATTGATAGGAATCTGACTTCTGTACATTACGCCTCCTTTGATTTAGCCTTATCATTATTGAGAAAAGCGGGAAAAAATGCACTTATGTCCAAGACAGACATCAAGTCCGCGTTTCGTTTACTCCCGATTAATCCTATTGGTTATAATTCTTTAGGATTCCATTTCAATGGGAAATTTTATTTTGATAAGGCTTTACCAATGGGGTTTTCCCTTTCCTGCTTCTACTTTGAAGCGTTTTCCACTTTTTTACACTGGTTAGTGGAGGAGCATTACAAGGAGGGCTACTTAATACACTATCTGGACGACTTCCTTTTCATTGGAAGGGAAGATTCGGATGACTGTATTAATTTATTAGTTACTTTCAAGAAAATCGCAGAGTATTTGAATATACCTTTAGCCGAGGAAAAAACTGTTTACCCGACTAGAAGAATAAAATTCCTGGGAATTTTTGTGGATTCCGAAAATATGGAGTTTAAAATTCCCGAGGAAAAAATCCAGAGCACCAGAGGCAAATTGAACGAATTACTCAGACAAAAAAAGACAACCCTTAGGAAATTACAATCCGTCCTAGGCTCTTTGAATTTTATCTCAAGGGTGATCCCGATGGGACGCATCTTTTCAAAGAGACTTTACGCGGCTACTGCCGGTATAAAGAATCCATATGATCATATCAGATTAAATATGCAATTACAGGAGGATATCCGTATTTGGTTACGATTTTTAGGAGAGTTTAACGGCAGGACCATTTGGCAGCAGGAATTCATTGATTCGGATTCCTTACAATTATTTACGGATGCTGCTGCATCCGTAGGATATGGAGCATATTTCACGCCTCATTGGTCAGCCGAAAAATGGCCTAAAAAATGGTTGGACAGACCATTTATGAAAAATATCAATTTTCTAGAACTCTTTCCAGTTCTTGTAGCCTTAACCATATGGGAAGATGACTTCAAGAATAGGCGTATTCTGTTATATTCTGATAACAAGGGCGTAGTATTTTCTATAAATTGCCTTTCTGCTCAGTCCCCGGCTGTTTTAATATTGTTGCGTCAGATAGTTTGCTCTGCTTACGCAACAATATTTGGTTGAAGGCCAAATACATTGAGGGTAGGTTTAATTTAATAGCAGACTCTCTGTCTCGGCAGAACATCGATTTGTTCAGAGGAATCGTCCCGAATGCAGACAAGGAAGGGATTCCATGTCCGGAAATTCTTTGGAACTTGATGCAGGATATTTGAGAGGATTTTTTCGGAAATCACTAGCAACCGCAACATGGGCTGCTTACTCAGCCGCATGGCTAAATTGGCAGCGATTCTGCTTGGCTAACAACTTTGACATTAGGGGCAGTGATACGTTACACTTATTACTTTTCATTCAGAAATTGTTAAGAGAAGGGAAGAAAGGGGAGTATATACAAAAAATTATATATGGCATTTCATTTTTTCAGAAAACTCTTAATATTACCCCATTTTCTGACAATTTTTTAGCTAAACAAATTTTGAAGGGTTCCAGAAAAATCAAACAGGAGTCGATTAGAATAAATAGAACAACAGGCGGCTACACTCCCTCCAGGATATGGACAAATACAGGTGCTCACCACTTTGTGACACCACCCACAAAGGTCACCATGCAAGGAATTGTATTAAATTACTTAGATTGGGGGCAACACTGAATCTGGGAATCCAACCAGGAATCTAGTATGGTATTGCCTAAAATAGTTTTATTTCAAGTTATTTGCTTATAAAAACTATAAATGATATACAAATCTAAAATATAAAAACAGACATCTCTAATTAGATCTTCAATACAACTTCTAAAATAAGTGACTACTCAGCTGATATTCATGACTCTGTGACTTCAAAGTGCATACTGTGCAAATATAAACATCAATTAGATTAGACTCAGCATATAGTGCAAATTAATCATGTGCAAATTGATCCTGTGCAAATCCTTTAGTAAAACCCTAAAATACTCCTTCTAAAATCTTGAGGTCCGAAAGAAAAAAAAAAAAAAAAAAAAAACAGTGTCACAACTTAGTGCTGCATAGATTAGTGAAAATAGTACCAATATAGACACAATATCAGCCGATATCCTTATTTGTTGCTGCAATAATGTGGAGTAGTCCTGAACCAAGAGACAGTAATTACTGTTCAAAAATAAACTTATGGCAGAGTAATCCTGTGCCAAGAGACAATTGCTGCTGTCCAAGGAATAAACCGTGCGCTTGTACAAATAGAATGATGGTACCCCAACAACTCAGCAATGAATGATATGGGCCCACTCTCAGTACGTAGTCCGGTACTTTAAGTTATTGGATGTCACATGCAGTTATCCTTACATGCATTCAGCCGCTTGTCTTCCGCGGCACTCTCCTCCTCACCTCTGTATGCCAGCCCGTGTCCCGTGCCCCGACTGCCTTACCTGCGATCCCCGCGCTCGGTTTGTTCCACGGCACCCGCGGCGTCCCGCGTGGTGTCTCAGCCTGTACGTGGCGTCCCACGTGATGGCGCTGGGGGTGAGTCTAGCGGCAGGCAGCGTTGGGTCCTAGGAACCGTAGGATGTTGTATTCCTTTTAGGAGTCCTTCTTTAGTCCTGGGCTGAGTTTGAATATATTATTGGTGGGAGAAAGTATTAATAATATCACCGCTATTATCCCAAACGCGTTTCGGGGTTTACACCCCTTCTTCAGTGGATATTAGCGATGTATACAATATGCCCTTATATAATCCCTTAATCTCCTACTAAACTGGGTGATTTGAAAAATCCGAACTGGATCCACTCAATGCGATTAGGTATCGTTCCTGGGTGTAATAAACAGTAAAGCTATAAAACACACTCATGTTCGTATAAAACAATAAAACACACTTATACTTATATAAAAGGCAAATGCCTGATAAAACTGGTTAATACACAATGAAAGTATGATATTATGTCACACATAACCTGTGTATATATACTTGTATACTAAAATAGTTACTTTGTATCAAGGGGAATACTTTATTGCCATATTAACCCAGAGATGAGAGGGATTAAAGTTGGTGGTAGTAATATGGGAAAGGAGGCAAGGGGAGAGGAGGGATCGAGGTGTCGGTATAAACGGCCAGACCTCGATCCCCCATCGCCCACCCGCCCCCCTCCCCTATAAAAATCCAAAAATCTCCATCTCTGAGTTCAGACCCTTTGGAATCAACGTATCGAATTCAAATATCCGTCTGGACTCTTGTCGGGACATCTGTGCCATGAAATCTCCTCCCTCCACAATCTTTTTACTTTCTCAATTGCCATATAAATTAGCCCTGTAGGGTCACTATTGTGTACCAATTTAAAATGTTTGGACACAGAGTGAGCCTCATAACCCTTCTTGATATTCGCAATATGCTCACTAACTCGTTTCTTAAGGGTTCTTTTAGTACGGCCTATATATTGTTTGTGACACGGGCATTCAAGCATGTATATCACTTCAATCGTGTCGCAAGATAGAAATTCTTTAATTTGTAACTTAAATGTGTTACTAATTGATTGAATTTCTTCTTTCTTTTAGGAAAAGTTGTTATCCTGCAGTTTGCACACCTCCCACATCTAAAAAAACCTTTCAAGGTAAGCCAGCTATTCCCTGTTTTTCCTTTTTGTTTATAATTTTGCACAGTGGGAGCCACTTTATTCGCTAAATTAGAAGCCTTGGTATACACAATTTTCGGAGTTTGTTCCAATAAAGGACCAATCCACTTGTCCTTTAATAAGTGGGCCCAATGCTTTTTTACTATCTTCTCAATCGCCCGATGTTGCGAATTGAAGGGTAAAACTATAAGGGACGTCTCATTTTTCTTCTCTACCTCTACCTCCTTCATTTTAAAAAAGTCTTCCCTTTTCATATCTCTTACTTTTTGGAGGGAATTTTCAATTATTTTGAGCGGATATTCTTTAGTCGATTAGAACTAAA
Organism: Bufotes viridis; assembly: GCA_033119425.1. Classification (NCBI taxonomy): domain Eukaryota; kingdom Metazoa; phylum Chordata; class Amphibia; order Anura; family Bufonidae; genus Bufotes; species Bufotes viridis. Next base: position 91,459,995 of record CM065595.1, read on the forward strand.
CCTTTATCATTGGAGAACTTAAATAACTTTATATACCTCTTACCGTCGGTTTGTTCTTCACCATACGAGGTCTCTCTTTTTAAAGCTGCTTTTTTGATCTCCTTTTTCGGAGCGTTGAGAATCAGTGAAATTACATCTGTTAATAGAACATCGACAGCACCATTACTTTTAAAAGACTTGGTTATGCATAAGGATAGATTGAGTATTCTCGTCAAAAAGTCTAAGACTGACCAGTTTGGTAATGGGACTTGGTGTCACCTTAATATGTTTTATCTTAAGGAATTGTGTCCGATATTAGCTATGAAAGCCTGGTTGCATAATCGAGGCCCTGTCTTTGGCCCTTTATTTTTACATTTAGATAATACCCCCCTCACTAGATTTCAATTTAATTTTATTCTGTCTAAATGTAAAGAGCTTTCGAATCTGAGCGGGGAAAAAATATCCGCACATTCTTTCAGGGTAGGAGCGGCTACTTGCGCTCATAGATTGGGTCTTAAGGCACGAGATGTAAAAAGAATAGGCAGATGGAAGTCTAACAGATATAAGATCTATGTGAGACCTGATTTATTGTGTTAATCTTTTGCAGATTTAAAGATTATTTGGATAATAGGAAACGAACTAGTGGATTCAGCGTCTGAACGTTCAAGAATGAGATTTTACTCTGACAATTTGGGGTTTGGTAACAGAGTCATTATATTTTGGAGGGGCATAGTTAAACTCAAATTAATTGAAGTATGTTCACTCTGTTGTTCTCTTTCAGTTATTTGGCCAGTGCCCCATTTAGTTATTTTACACATCGGTACTGATGACCTCTGTAAAATGTGTACACATCTCCCCTTGAAAGAGATGAAGGACACGTTCAACAAAGTTCACGTTATTCCCTTCCGTTATATTAGCATTTTCTGAAATCATTCCTAAATGGGAATGGAAATATAAACAGTTGTCCTTTATGGATAAGATTAGAATAAGAGTAAATAAAAATATGGAGAAATTTTCGGCGATGCATGGCAAATTCTCTTATAGGCATATAGAGTTGGAGGGTTACACAGAAGGTCTTTACAATGAGAGTAAAAGTTCTTTGTCTGCCATTGGTTTAGATATACTCAATGTGGGTTTTCAAAATTTGATTGAAAGAGGCTGCGGTTCGGTATGTGCCATTTAGCTTCGCTTTATAGCGGTTTGGGGGTAAATAGTCACCATTTGGTGGACTATATGATTTATTACTGTTTGAGTTGAAGAGATTAATGGTTGATTTCATAGTATTATTCAGTGATGGTAACATACCGAACACCGTGGCCTATTTTATCCATTACAATAAAGTATTTAAAATATATTCTGTAGTGTCGAGTTTTATGTAACGGTTTTGTGGGGTTTTTGACACCATGAACTTATGAAAAGATTGACAGCCAGATCCTATTTGAAACATCATATGCAGACACACAGAGACCAGGTGGCAAAGATAGATCGGGATTCTCTGATCGTTCAAGATGACCATAAAATTGGGCGTAAAGGAAAAAAGAATAATAAACATAAATTGCCGGTTACCTTTGTCACGCAATACAGTGTTGAATATGGGGAAATTTGTAAAATCATTCAGAAACACCTGTCAGTTTTGAAATATGAAAACGAATGGTCCGATATCATTGATGATGGGATCAGATGTGCAGCCAGAAGGGCTCCCACTATAGGCAATATGGTTAGCCCCAGTTTATTTAAGGAGAAGGCAAAAGCCATACCTACTTGGCTAGCCACTAAGGGTTGCTATAAGTGTGGCCACCATATATGTCTCTGTTGCGAATACCTGTATGTTGCTAAAGAAGTTATCTCCTGCGCAGATGGCAATAAACACATGATAAACAGTTACATTAATTGTAATACAAGGAATGTAATCTATGTTATCATGTGTGACCTTTGCAGCCTACAATATGTGGGTTGCACATCTAACTCTCTGAAGGTTCGCATAAGAAAGCACATATCTGATGTGCCGTACTATCGCACTCTCAATGTTTCAGCCGCCAGTGCACACTTTGCGGTTGTGCACGGCGGCGACACCAGTAAACTCAGGGTACAAGGTATTGAAAGGGTGTTTGTGCCAACCAGAGGAGGTGATATAAAAAGAAAATTATTGAATCGGGAGTCCTATTGGATGTTCAAACTAAAAACGCGCATCCCGCAAGGTTTAAATAGGAAATATGACCTGATATTACAATATTGAGAGAGTATGTCATCTTCTTTTGATTTTATATGATATCTATTTTATTTAGATCTCTGTGTACTCTAGACCTTCTTGCTCCCTCTGCCTGATTTAGTCGGCTCAGGTGTTGTATCACGTGACCCGGTAATCAGGGATTCAGGTGTGAGTTGGTCTTTTTAAGATGTCTTTTTTTTTATGTTACACCAGTCATGATGAAGGGCCCATATCTGTAAGAGGTCTGAAACGCGTAACGGTGCTTTATGTCTGTCCTACTGTATTGGGAATTTTTATGTACCACAATAAAGAATCGCATGGACTTCGGTGAGTTGGATTTTTTCGTTTTATACTGTCGGGTGCTATACTGCTCTACTGTATACTGTAGGGTGCTGTATATTGTGGAGTGCTATGATGCTGTACTGTATACTGTGGGGTGCTGTATGCTGTCGGGTGCTTTACTGCTCTACTGTATACTGTGGGGTGCTGTATACTGTCGGGTGCTTTACTGCTCTACTGTATACTGTGGGGTGCTGTATATTGTGTGCTTTACTGCTCTACTGTATACTGTGGGGTGCTATACTGCTCTACTGTATACTGTGCAGAGCTATACTGTATGCTACAGGATGCTATACTGCATACTGTGGGGTGTTATGCTATGTATTGCATACTGTGGGGTACTATATTCTGCCGGGTGTTGTATAATGGTGGGTGCTGTACTATATATTGCATACTGTGGGGTACTGCATACTATAGGGTGCTGTATACTATAGTATGCAGTATAGCACCCTGTGGGGTGCTATATACTAAAGGGTGCTATACTGAATAGTGTGGGCTGCTCTATACTATGTATTGCATTCTGTGGGGTGCTGTATACTGTATATTGCATACTGTGGGGTACTGTATACTGGGCGGTGTTATATACTGTGGGGTATTACACTGTATACTGCGGAGTGTTGTATGCTATACACTGTGAGGGGCTGGGGGTGTTATACGATAAACGTCAATTCAACAAATCTGACCTAGATAAATGAAGGGTATTAGGTTCTCCTAAATAAAAACTGGCCCCTCTATGGCTGATAGCCCCCAATTTACATTTATTCTATAATCTGTAATAATAATTCCACTCTATTTCATTAAAAGTCCTCCGACCACTAAAAACCAGCGAACTATCGTAGTGTATTATTCTGTGTTCACTCCTGCACCAGGGATGTGGTTCTGTGCACGATCACCACTCGTCCCTGTAATTGCTTCCTTTTCATTGATTAATCGCATTGATTATATGGTGTAGGGTCAGCACTGACGATAGCCGTCCTCTAAATCGCTTCATGCGCTGCCCCCAAAATGTTTGCCAGATCCCTGGCACCCTCAGGGATAATGGGCAACTACACTATATATGTGGCATAGTTTTCTTTAATATTTACCAGAAAAAAATAAACATGGGGCACAACGCGAAAGAGCACAGCCGGCAAAGGGCAAAGGGTCAGGGCAAATGGGCAGAGGAGGCCCAAGATAGGTAAACAGCTCCCGGCCTATGATATACTTAATCTGCCCCTGCATGCGCGCTCTGATAAGCCAGGGAGCGCGCTTATGCCTATTTCACATGTATGCTCGCCGCCGGAAAACCTCCCATCTTCCTTGTAGCCGCTTGCTTCAGTGCTCCTGAGCAAGAAAACGGCTGTGCTGTGTGGCCTGTGCCTTCTAGTGAAGTGACCACCTCACCAGTGTTGTGTGGGTCTGCAGATACACTGCAGTTGAGCTGAGCCTGCTTCAGTTAAAAAACAAAACAAAAAAACACTGGTGTGTGGAAGTTAGGAGTGGTGCAGACAGTCACAGTGGCACTGTGGTGTGTGGCAGTTAGGAGTGGTGCAGTCACAGTGGCACTGTGGTGTGTGGCAGTTAGGAGTGGTGCAGTCACAGTGGCACTGTGGTGTGTGGCAGTTAGGAGTGGTGCAGTCAGTGGCACTGTGGCAGAACAGTGTGTAGGTAAGAGGCAGCAGACTAGATAGACTATAGAGGTATTTTTTCAGTTAAGGGCCTTACTGCCTTGAATTTTCAATGGGGGGGGGGGGGGTGTTGAGGAGTCACAAGTAGTGTTGAGCGCGAATATTCAAAAAGCGCATTTTTATTGAGAATATCGGCACTTCATGATTTCATGAATATTTAGAATATTGCGCTATATATTCGTAATCACGAATATTTATTTTTTTACACAGTACACATCACAATGCACGTACCAGTGAAGTGCCGATAATCGCATCGCAATAAAAAATTGCGTTACGAATATTCGCACTTCAATGATCCTTCCCTTCTTAGTTTGAAAACTGCACCACGGCCCTTTCTCGGATGCGATTTATTTTATTATTATTTTTTTTATTGCGATTATCGCAATGAATATTAGTAATTGAATATAGAGAATTCACAAATATTTGACAAATATTCGCCCATATATTCGTCAAATATTGCGAAATCGAATATAGCCGATGCCGCTCATCACCAGTCACCAGTGCCAGGGCTTGGTTTACAATGAGCCCAATTCTGGATGGGAAAGGCCCAGACCTATTAACTTGTAGGTAACCAGTGCCGGACCTGTACGGCGCTGCAGGACGTGACTTGAGTCCCAGCGCTGCACAGGTCTGGCGGGCTTATCGGGCAGGTGCAGGAGCTGTGCCCGTCCAATCAGTGGCACGGGTCCGGCTGTCACTGACAGATGAGCCCCTGTTATCAGGGCAGGGTGCACCGGTATCAGTGAAAACTCCAGCCCGCTCTATAAAAATATAACATGATTCACCCGTCAGGTGAATCTGTAAGAAAAAATATAAAAGCTGTGCAAAAACAGCCGTTTTTTTTTTTTTCACCTTCCCTCACAAAATGTGTAATACCAAGCTTACATTGTATTTTCATGGTGACAGATTCCCTTTAACTTTTCATATACCAGCAATTTTTTGTTTACTATCAAATTAATAAAATGTTATTTTAAACAAAATAAATATTTCAGTATGTTTAAATGTAAAAATAAAGTTTATTATGTTTTTGGCGGGGGAAAGAGGGGCGCCAGAGAAAGTACCCTCCCCGGGTGCCAAATACCCTAGGCACGCCACTGCATGGGTAGTGGGACATGGCGGAGTAAAGTCAAAACTGGGATAATTTCTAATCCTCGCCTGTTGAGTAACAAAGTCTACAAACACCACGAGGGGGGGAATGGTACATTATGAAACTGTTTATAATCCTGTAGATTATAAGGGAGTTTTTGGACCTCTGGTGTCCAGGGAATGCTAGCCCTGGCAGATCTCATTTTGCCTGAGCAACCTGTACCCAGGGGTGTTGCTAGGGTCGAAAAAGATCCGGAGCCCAAGCCCCAAAGGAATATGGCCCAATTCTCTAAGTCCCCCCCCCCTCCCCCCACACCGCATTTTGCTGTACTTGCTATACAGCAGCACATACCTCACATACAGGGCCTCCCAGGTGATGTCTCCTCCGATGTAGATCTTCTCTGTCATCATCTTCTCCTTTTGGTCCGGACAAATTCTCTCAACCGCTCATCGTCTCTGCAGAGTGTGACACACAGACATCTTAGCTTCATCACTTTTCTTTCATCATCCCCCAACCTTGAGTCCCCAGTGTTCTCCTGCTGCTCGCTATGCTCGCCAATACCCCTAAATACTAATCTGAAGAAAAATAACTGCGATACAGATAGACCTCCCACCATAGTAATAGTGCTCCTCATAGTCCCACCAATAGTAATTCCCTTCTAGAATGCCCTCATTAGTAATACTTCCCCCTACATTGCCCCCAACCATGATGATGCTCCCCAAGAGTGCCTCCATTAGTAGAAGAGCCCTCCAGTAGTAATAATACCCTCACAGAGCCCCCAGTAGAAATAAGGCCCACTATTTTCCCCCAGTGTTAATAAAGCGTCCTACAGACCCCTCAGTAGTAATAAGGCCCCCATAGTGCTCTTAGTAGAAATAAGGCAGATCTATAAGTCACTCCTATAGAGCCCCCAGTAGTAATAAGAATGTAATGTCCCCTGAATTTGCAGTGCCCCCGGTAGTTATATTCCTCCCTCCACCTTACAGTCCCATGTAAATAACATCACCCCATCTCTCCTGCCCCCTTCAAAATACGGTCCCATGTAAATAAAATCCCTCTATCTAAAGCCCCCTCCAACATACAGTCCCATGTAAATAACACTAGTTCCCTCCCTCCACCATAGATTCCCATGTAAATAACATCACACTATCTCTCCAGCCCCCTCCAATATACAGTCCCGTGTAAATAACATCCCTCTCTATCTAGAGCCCCCTCCAACATACAGTCCCATGTAAATAACATCACTCCCTCTAGCCCAGCAACTTCTTTCTGCTTGTTCGTTTCCTAACACACTCAGGCCTTGGGACACTGCCTCTTTACGACTTGGAGCTTTTCTCACACTGCCTGTCCAAGAGCCTGCCCTGCTGTGTTACTGAGTCTTGCCAACAAAACACACCTCTATATTCCTGCTGCACTGCCACTGTTGCTGTTTTTCTTGTGGGTAGGTCCCTAAAAACTTTTCAGTAAAAGCCAAGGCTGCACAGCTTGCACTCTCTCAGGCTATTGCTGAGCTGAGCCTCACTTCCTTCCAACCCAGTACTGATAAGACAAGCGAGAAGCAGCTGAGCCAGCCTGATTTCCTGTGAACCCACAGGATAACTAGTAAAACGAGAAGTGAGGAAGAGCCGGCAACCAATCAGGTTAGAAGATCCATTGCAGTCATCGCTACTTAGAGCAGCGTTATTGCGCTGGAGCCTCTGGCACCTTGCTGTGAGTCAGCTGAGCTGAGCCAGCCCAGGAATCAGATGTCATGCCGCAGCTGATTTAAGTCGAGTAGATGCCTTAATAAATGTTATATCGCAGTGTGCCGCACTGCAGCCAGTCACCACCAGTCTCCCGAGGTTCGGGCAGTAGTAGTTTAATTCGGGGCCCTGGCCCCAGATAAAAAGCCCTAGCAATGCCCCTGCCTGTACCTCTATCAACAAGTCACTGAGTTCCCTGAGCTTCTGGTAACCTCTACCCACTATTCTGGGAAAATTATCAATTCTCTTATTGTCACGACTGTGACTGATCCAGATAGGTCTGGGAAGAGAAGGTCGCAGCGACTTGCTACTCATGATAGCTTGTGAGTTTGCTCCGTGGTTCAGGGTATGTCATCCGGGTTTTGCCTTGTGAACCTTTTTGTCCTGACTGGGAGTTTGTAGGCATTCTTCTCAGGTGAGTGCTGTCTGCCACTCCCAGCTACTATATTAGTTTCAGTTTCACTTGCAGTTATTGCCAGATATAGTCCTTACTTCCAGTGCTATTCTGACCTTTGAAGGAGATCGTTTGACGGTATTGCTGTGGAGCTCTTGTCTGGCGTGGACGGTCGTTATTGGGATCATCTTCTCTGCTCGTGACTGGATAAGTCTATCTCTGCTGGAGATTGTTTGTTTGTTTGTTTGTTTGTTTGTTGCTGTCTTCCCCTGTCTTCCCCTGTTGTTCTCCTAGACATGAGTGATGGTGACTAGTGCTCCCATCTGCCTTTCCCCAGTCTAGTCTTCTGAGGGTGACTCAGGGTTTAGGCATCCTGCTCGCCGCACGGGTTCACACCCCGTCTAGGGTATCAGGGCAGACAGGTGCCAGCTTAGGGTTTGTCAGGGGTGGCCGTTCTATTTCCCATCCGTAGATAAGGGTCCCCCTTCCCCTCCGTCTAGTGCGACACGACCGCTGCTGGGATAGCGGTCGTGACACTTATATAAAGCATTTTCTATAGCTTCTATTGACCCATAACAAGTCTTTTCCACATATCTTTATGCCTTTGCCCGGAAAGTTTATGTTAATGTCTCTGATTCTTTTGGCGTGTTCAGCAGACTCTCTTCCAAGCCACTTTACCAAAAGATCTAATTCCTCACTACAGGAAAGATCTAAGTCTCGTATGGTGTTTTAGCAGGAGGCTCGGCATGCCCTGTAGTTCTCGGGCGATTGGTGAACTTTGTAAGTCTTTTGGTAACCATCTTCCATTTAGCAAAGAACTTAGCGAAGTCCATGGCGGCCTGGTTAGCACCAATACTACCCAGTGTGTTGTTATGCTCCATGTGTGGTGTATCACCATACCTTTTAGGGGTTTCTGGCTTAGTGAAGTCTGTATAATACTGTTCTGACGCAAAGGTAGTTTTCGTTCTGTAGGGCGGTAGTTGTGGTCAGCATTGTTTTGTCTCATACCATCCTGCTTGAGGTACTGTGGTTCAAAGTAGGATCTTTGACACTCTGTATAGGCTGGCTGATATACTGGATCATAGTTATCATCTGTCTTGGGATGCTGATGAATGTATGCTGAAACACGCTGTGTTGGATCTTGTTCATCTAGGTCTGGCCCAAGTACTTGGCTGTATTTCTCGGATTCGGGAAACTCCAAGGCTTCTAGGAACTCTGCTTTGGCCACTGCAGCGAGTTTTTCCAGTGACGCTTGCAGGCATTCTGTCTTTTCTTCCAGTGACGCTTGCAGGCATGCTCTCTCTTTCTTTAGTTGCATCTCTTGTGCACGAAGACTGCTTTTGTAGCCTCAGCTTCTGCATGGGCGAGAGCAGCCTTTTCTCTTATTGATGACTTGCTAGAGCAGCTTGCTCGTGACCTGGTCCTGTATGATGTCTGGCTAGCGGAAATTGTGTGCCTTTTGTCTCTGTGCGGACTCAGTCTATGTAAAAACAGACTTCAGGTCTGGATCGTGCTGCACTTACTCGGGGCTGCACTCTCACATCTTGTGACTGTATGGCAGCTGCTGAAATAGTGTACGCAGGACCGCGTGGCTAAGGGTGGCTCCCTATAGTCAGATCCACTACTGCTGGTGACTAGCATCTATTTTACTGTTCTGTCTTCTTACACATTCACACACTGTACAGTCTTACATTTAGCATAAACCATTCCTGTCTTACAAATAAGAGGACTGTTCTTTGTAGTCTAACTTGTTTATTGTTACAAAACACCTGAAAGGTGGCATGCTGTTAGAAGAGCAGGATGTGCTCAACCGAAGATGCAGTTGTGCATATATATACACACAGGAGCAAATCCTACACTTGTGGCCCATTTCTAATTGCGATCCCCAGCAAAAATACATACGGTGGAGGATGCCCACAGCAGACCACAAGTACCACAATAGACATCCTACACAAGATGGCAATTGTGTGGATGTGATTAACAATATAGCAATAACAATTGACAAAACAGCTGCCTGCACACTGCGGTCTTACTAAGCCCTCAAACTGATGGTAAAATTGAGATTGATCAACATATTGTTTGTTATTGCTATATTGTTATATTGTTTTATCACATCCACACAATTGCCTTCTTGTGTAGGGTGTCTATTGTGGTACTTGTGGTCCGCTGCGGGCATCCTCCACCGTATGCATTTTTGCTGGGGATCGCCACTAGCAACAGGCCACAAGTGCAGGATCTGCTCCCCTGTGTGTGTGTGTGTGTGTGTGTATATGTATATATGTATATATGTATATATATATATATATATATATATATATATATATATATATATATATTGTGGGGAGTTGCTCTGGTAGATCGCGGTGCGGGTGCAGTACAGAGGCAAAACAAGGAGTCCAGTACGTGCAATAAACAGTGTTTTATTCACACTTGCACAAACAAAATGGTAAACAGTCTCTTGGTGTTCATTCACACGCAGCAAACAAAAAAAAGGCAAAACCAAAGAGTCCAAAACCAGGTTCAATCACCTGTGAGATGTTAGGTGCGCGTTCGCACCTGGCGGTCGGCCCAGCCGTGGGATAATCCTCCTTCAGGCTTCCAGGTCGACTGCACGTCTCCTTGCTGGGCTTTTGCTTCCAGCCCAGAGAGCTCCACAGGACTAGCAGCAGCTCCAGGACAATCCCAGCTACACCTGCTGATGTGGCTGCCTTTTAAAAGCCCGGCAAAGTCCGGCCTGGACCGTGGGGAGTAGGCACCCACCCAACTCTTTGCCTACTCCCAGTAAGAGCCGGCCCGGATTGGCTTTGCAGCCAAACTAAATAGTAAGGTGTCAAACAGCACTAGTTGCTGCTGACACATAAAAACCCGGCTCTTACCTCACCGAGGCCAGGAACCTCGGTGACACGTACCTGCCATCGACCACGATACCTTGCACCCTCTTACTATATATATATATATATATATATATATATATATATACACACACAACAGCATCTTGGGTTGAGCACATCCTGCTGTTCTAATATCATGCCACCTTTCAGTTGTTTTGTATATATAATTTTTTGGAGGTGTATAAACTCCTATGTAAATGTAGCCTGTTTTCCATACACAGGCTACATTTAGGTGCACCTGTGAGGCCTGGGCCATATCAGCCAGTCTTGGGTGGGGCTCACATCCTTCTCCTTCCACCCATTGCAGGCATGGCTACATGCTGGAGGTACCTGGGGAGTTTGCTGCGAGTCGGTCTTTACACTCCTGTAATTTAGCCCACTGGCCCCTGGTATTGCCCATACGGCACAGGTAGGTTAGTGTTAGGTCCCGAGTTACTTGAGAAAACTTGGTGTAGTGTTCGGGCTTAGACATGTCCTCCACAGCAGGATATGTTGACCAATCTCTCAATTTTAACATCAGTTTGAGGGCTTAGTAAGACCGCAGTGTGCACCTGTCTTGTCAATTGTTATTGCTAACTTGTTTATTGGTAAAACAGGATTGTTTTATAAAACAGGATTGTTGATTGGTAAGAGATATGCTTTTACAAGGATGGTGGAGTTTGAGAAGGAGATATGCAAAAGGACAGCTCTGCTGATGTGTCCTGGTGACTGGAGACTTCTATTTCCCTGAATGCTTTTCACTCCCACAATGCAGTGCACCACCCACAATGCAGTAGTCTTTGTAACAGGAAAAACAAGGTGTAATACAACTTAACACCGCTAGATGGTGCTATAACCACATTAATCACTACAGAAATACCAAAACTAAGGCAGACGTGATCTGTAATGAAAAGGGCTAAAGGGCTGCAAAAGGCAGCAACATGTAGGTAAATCCCCTGCAAAAAATTTTGGATAGGGAAATGAATTAAAGTAAAATAAAATAAATAAAAATTAACCAATATCAATTGCCAACTTGGAGGTTGGGGTGGCGTCAGGTGGGATTGCTATGGGAGTTGATGTTCTCATCACAGCCAAAAAGGATTTATGTCTGCCTGCAGTGCCACAGGCCTCATTCACAGACTCAGGGCCATGGCACCCGCAAAGAGGAGAGTGGTCCCGTAACAGCAACACAGGCCTCAGGTCAACCTGCAATGGAACAGGCCATTATCATTTATGTAGGCCCCTGACACCCAGACAGAGGAGAGGTCATTTGACAGTAAAAAGAGTTTAATGTCTCCCACTAAGACAGCAAGCAATTAAACGAAATTTAGGCCCCTGACACCCAGACAATGGGGCAGTCATTAGACAGCAAAAAGAGTTAAATGTCTGCCACCAAGACAGCAAGCAAGTACGTTAAAGTTAGGCCCCTGACACCCAGACAGAGGAGAGAGGTCCCAAAGCAGAGAATCGGGCTTCATGTCACCCACCAATGGAGAAGGCCACTTTCAGATATTTAGGCCGCTGGCACCCACACAGAGGAGAGGTTCATTCAACTTTGGGTTGCCCCGCAAAATAATGGTAAAATTAAAAAAAGATTCAATAAAGAAGTTCACTGGAGTACAAGAATATATGGTTAAGGGGAGGTAGTTATAAATGTCTATTCTGCACAAGGGATGGAAAGGTCCTGTGGGATCCATGCCTGGTTCATTTTTATGAACGTCAGCTTGTCCACGTTGGCTGTGGACAGGCGGCTGCGTTTGTCAGTAATGACGCCACCTACCGTGCTGAATACACATTCAGACAAAATGCTGGCCGCCGGGCAGGCCAGCACCTACAAGGCATAAAAGGCTAGCTCTGGCCATGTGGACAATTTGGAGACCCAGAAGCTGAATGGGTCCGAACCATCAGTCAGTGTGTGGAGGGGTGTGCACACGTACTGTTCCACTATGTTACTGAAATGCTGCCTCCTGCTAACATGTTCCGTATCAGGTGGTGGTGCAGTTAGCTGTGGCGTGGTGACAAAACTTTTCCACATCTCTGCCATGCTAGCCCTGCCCTAAGAGGAGCTGGCCGTGACACAGCTGCATTGGCGACCTCTTGCTCCTCCTCTGCCTTCGCCTTGGGCTACCACTTGTTCCCCTGTGACATTTGGGAATACTCTCAGGACGGCGTCTTCCAGTGTGTGCATGTTCTCGCGCATCTTCCTATCAAGCTCCAGTGTAGGAATTAAGGTGGGCACATTGTCTTTGTACCGGGGATCCAGCAAGGTGGCAACCCAGTTGTCCACACACGTTAAAATGTGGGCAACTCTGCTGTCGTTGCGCAGGCACTGCAGCATGTAGTTGCTCATGTGTGCCAGGCTGCCCAGAGATAAGGACAAGCTGTCCTCTGTGGGAGGTGTATCGTCATCGTCCTCCATTTCCCCCCAGCCACACACCAGTGATTGCCCCGAGTTGCGTTGAGTGCCACCCTGTTGTGAATATGCTTCATCCTCATCCTCATCCTCCTCCACCTCCTCCTCATCCTCGTCCTCCAGTAGTGGGCCCTGGCTGGCCAAATTTGTACCAGAATTGCAAAAAACTCCCTCTGAGCCACTTCTAAGAAACTGGCCTGAAATTGCTAAAAATTACTCCTCCTCCTCCTCCTGGGCCACATCCTCTTCCATCATCGCCCTAAGTGCTTTCTCAAGGAGACATAGAAGTGGTATTGTAACGCTGATAATGGCGTCATCGCCACTAGCCATGTTGTTGGAGTACTCGAAACAGGGCACACAGGTCTCGCATGGAGGCCAAGTCATTGGTGGTGAAGTGGTGCTGTTCCTCAGTGCAACTCACCCGTGCGTGCTGCAGCTGAAACTCCACTATGGCCTGCTGCTGCTCGCACAGTCTCTCCAGCATGTGCAAGGTGGAGTTCCACCTGGTGGGCACGTCGCATATGAGGCGTTAAGCGGGAAGGCCGAAGTTACGCTGTAGTGCAGACAGGCGAGCAGTGGCAGGATGTGAACTCTGCAACACCAAATTCAGCATATGTGCCAGGCAAGGGATGTGCGTCAAACGGCTAGTCCCAGAGCTGCGACGAGATTTTGCCCATTATCGCACACCACCAGGCCGGGCTTGAGGCTCACCGGCTGCACCCACTCGTCGGTCTGTTGTATACCCCGCCACAAGTCCTGCGCGGTGTGGGGCCTGTCCCCCAAACATATGAGTTTCAGAATGGCCTGCTGACGTTTACCCCGGGCTGTGCTGAAGTTGGTGGTGAAGGTGTGCGGCTGACTGGATGAGCAGGTGGAAGAAGAGGAGGAGGAAGCCGAGGAGGAGGCAACAGGGGGCAAAAAATGATGCCCTTGGCGGCGGACGGACATGCGCCAAACAGCTCTCTGCCTTGGACCCAGCCGCCACTACATTTACCCAGTGTGCAGTTGGGGAGATATAGCGTCCCTAGTTGTGCTTACTGGTCCACGTATCTGTGGTTAGGTTGACCTTGCCATAGATGGCGTTTCGCAGTGCACACTTGATTTTATCGGATACTTGTTTGTGCAGGGAAGGCACGGCTCTCTGGGAGAAGTAGTGGCAGCTGGGAACAACGTACTGGGGGACAGCCACCGCCATCAGCTGTTTGAAGCTGTCTGTGTCCACCAGCCTGAATGACAGCAATTCAAAGTAGATTAAAAATGCTGGCATTCAGGCCCAAGGCTCGAGGGTGGCTAGGTGGTAATTTAAGCTTTCTCTCCCAGGTTTGTGAGATGGAGAGCTGAACGCTGCCGTGTGACAGTGTGGAGATGCTTGGTGACAGAGGTGGTGGTGTTGGTGGAACATCCTCTGTTTGCTGGGCGGTAGGTGCCAACGTTCCTCCCAAGGAAGAGGCCGAGGCAGCAGCAGAAGAGGAAGCAGGAGGAGCATGAGTGAGTTCCTTGTTTTTAAGGTGTTTACTCCACTGCAGTTCATGCTTTGCATGGAGATGCCTGGTCATGCAGGTTGTGCTAAGGCTCAGAATGTTAAAGCCTCTCTTTAGGCTCTGAAGCATGTTCACAACGGGGTGGCAAACCACTCTGGTCTTGTCGTCAGCACATTGTTTGAAGAAGTGCCATGCCAGGGAACTCCTTGAAGCTGCCTTTGGGGTGCTTGGTCACTGGTTGCGGTGGCCAGTAGCAGACAAACTCTCTTGGTGGCGACTGTTCTGCTTTTAGCCCTATGAAAGTCAGTGGCATGACCTTCATTCCATGTGGGGTCTAGGACCTCATCGTCCCCTGCATCGTCTTCCACACAGTCTTCCTCCCTGACCTCCTGTTCGGTCTGCACACTGCAGAAAGACGCAGCAGTTGGCACCTATGGTTCGTCATCATCATGTGGACTCTGATGAGGTGGTATTACCATGTCCTCATCATCAGGAAATATACATGGTTGTGCGTCAGTGCATTCTATGTCTTCCACTGCTGGGGAAGGGCTAGGTGGATTCCCTTGGGAAACCCTGCCAGCAGAGTCTTCAAACAGCATAAGAGACTGCTGCATAACTTGAGGCTCAGACAGTTTCCCTGATATGCATGGGGGTGATGGGACAAACTGATGGGCTTGGTTTTCAGGCACCACCTGTGCACTTTCTGCAGAAGACTAGGTGGGAGATAATGTTGTGAACGTGCTGGATCTACTGTTGGCCACGCAATTGACTAGCCTCTGTACTTGCTCAGGCCTTACCATCCTTAGCACGGCATTGGGCCCCACAAAATATCGCTGTAAATTTTGGCGGGTACTGGGACCTGAGGTAGTTGGTTCACTATTTTGTGTGGCAGAATGGCCATGTCCTCTCCAAGCACCAGAGGGTCCGCTAACACCACCACAACCATGTCCGCATCCACATCTTACTAGATTTTTTTTCCTCATTGTTACCGTTCACCACAATAAGAAATAAATTATTTGGCCCAATGTATTGAGTTCAAATTCGGGCCTTTTTTTCTTTTTTTTACAGGCACCTAACACTGGCTATCTATTTATGTACCGTATTACACTAATACAGGCACAGCAGTAACCACAGATTTAGGGGAATATCAATTGTAGGCCTAGTATTTAGGCCCTGGATGAAAGGTATCCTTTTTACGGACAGAATTACACTTGGAGATGCACAGTAGCATGTGAAAAAATATAGAGGATTATGCTTTCAGCACTTGTATTTTAACACTGAGTGTAATATACCCTATTACGGAAAAAAATACACTTGGAGATGCACGGTAGCGTGTGCAGTTATTGAGGATGACCCTATCAGCACTTGTATTTACACCTTGAGTGTAATATACCCTTTTATGGACAAATACCATATGAGATGCACAATAGTGTGTGC
This sequence comes from Bufotes viridis, assembly GCA_033119425.1. Lineage (NCBI taxonomy): Eukaryota > Metazoa > Chordata > Amphibia > Anura > Bufonidae > Bufotes > Bufotes viridis. The sequence continues at coordinate 91,475,613 of CM065595.1, forward strand.
AAATGTAGAGGATTATGCTTTCAGCACTTGTATTTTTTGTTTCAATAGTTTTTTATTAGCATTTTGACATAACACAGATATCTCTAGTAGAATAATAATGACAGCTGATGTGTTGAAAAAATGAAAAAGTTATGTCAGATGATTCCAGAGACAATGACATTAAAAGGTATGTACAAACATAATGATCAGTTCGTTCCTTGCATACAATATACCGAAGTATCAGTGCTCGGCACAACGCATACATTGCAATGAGGTACGGTGGATCAAAAAAAGCAGGTTTATAGAAGATAGAGACGTGTATTTTGTGTCAACCTTTCATCATATTAAATGTGCACATATCCCACTAAGTATTTATATGCTCATTTATATTTATTAAACAGAAACATTAAAGTTGTTTCAAACCAAAAACATAAAACAAGTTCTCAGGATATTCACATCTCAAGGGCTTGTGATAGGGTCACATTTTGGTTACTTATATCAGCTTGTAACCATCGTTCCCATTGCTTGGTGAATCTATTCAGCACTGGTATTTTAACACTTAGAATAATATACCCTTTTACGGAAAGAAATACACTTGGAGATGCACAGTAGCATGTGCAAATATAGAGGATTTATTTATCAGGCCTTGTATTCAGACGCTAACACGCTGAGTGTAATATATCCATTTACGGACAGATTTACACTTGGCCAGCAACAGCTGAAACCACTGATTTACGGTATTGCAATTTTGGCAATTGAATTTCACCCCAGAAAAAATGTATCCTTTGCCGGACAATATTAAACTTGGCCATCCACAGCTGGAACACTAGATTCAGGGGATTGCTATTTTGGCAATTGAATCAGACCCCAGAACAAAATCTATCCTTTGCCGGACACTATTAAACTTGGCCAGCCACAGCTAAAACCAATAATTTACAGTTTTGCTTTTTTGGCAATTGAATTTTACCCCAAAACAAAATCTATCCTTTGCCGGACACTATTAAACTTGGCCAGCCACAGCTGAAACCACTGATTTACGGTATTGCTATTTTGGCAATTGAATTTCACCCCAGATATAGGGGATTGCTATTTTGGCATCTGAATTTCACCCCAGAACAAAATCTATCCTTTGCCGGACACTATTAAACTTGGCCAGCCACAGCTAGAACACCAGATTTACGGTATTGCTATTTTGGCAATTGAATTTCACCCCAGAACAAAATCTATCCTTTGCCAGACACTATTAAACTTGGCCAGCCACAGCTGTAACAACAGATTTAGTGGATTGCTATTTTGGCAATTGAATTTCATTACAGAAAAAAATATATCCTTTGCCGGACAATATTAAACTTGGCCAGCCACAGCTGGAACACCAGATTTACGATATTGCTATTTTGGCAATTGAATTTCACCCCAGAACAAAATCTATCCTTTGCCTGTCAATATTAAACTTGGCCAGCCACAGCTGGAACACCAGATTTACAGTATTGCTTTTTTGGCATTTGGCAAAGGATATATTTTTTTGTTCTGGGGTGAAATTCAGATGCCAAAATAGCAATACTGTAAATCTGGTGTTCCATCTGTGGCTGGCCAAGTTTAATATTGTCAGGCAAAGGATATATTTTGTTCTGGGGTAAAATTCTGACACTATTAAACTTGGCTATCCCTACACTAATCAAAGCAGAGTGACGTGCGGCGCTAGGTGACTCCAGCTTTAATAGAGGCTGTGTCACATGCTGCACTTGGCCAATCACAGCCATGCCATTAGTAGGCATGGCTGTGATGGCTTCTTAGGGCAAGAAGTAAAACCCTAGCTGATTGGCTGCTGTGCAGCCCTTCAGAAAGCGGGAAGAAATTGCCGAACAACGGACCTTTTTTGAAAATGTCCGTGTCCCGAACACCCCAAAATTCGGTACGAATCCGAACTATACAGTTCGGGTTCGTTTCTCTCCACCCACAGCCAGTACACAAAGTGCATGCATCCAGCCTGCACGGCATCATAGACAGCAGCCACAGAGATGCAGACACAGGAAGCCACAAACCCTGGCCACAGTTCACACACTACACCGCAGCCATCACGCAGTCCCAAGCAACCAGCAAAAACGGTTGTCAGCCTGTAGCCAGTACGTGATGGAGCCTGCAGCCAGCCTCCACGGCACCAGAAATAGGAACTGCACTGAGATACAGACACGGGGGATACACACATTACCGGGCATAGTTCACACAAGACACTGCAGCCAGCACGCATCCCCAAGCAATCGGCATACACAGTAAGCAGCTTGCAGCCAGTTCCGCAAACAGATGACTACTGGTTCTCCACCATGTTTGACCCTCGCTACCAGTTCAAATTGGGGGCCATTTTTCTACCTGCTGAGAGGGAGGATAAACACAACTACTATTGAGACTTCCTATGTAGGCACTTGGTCGCTGCCTATCTGCACCATCACACATCGTCACTGACCGGGGGGGCCCTCTGCGCTCATGCTCCACTGCCATGACTGCTGGGGGGGAGGGGTGGGGGTTGGGAGAAGAGCAAAACCTGAGCCAGCAGGTGGTGGCATACTTGGACTGCACCCTGCAATCACATATCCAAGATCTACTGGACAGCCAAACTTGATTTGTGGCTCTAACTGGCCAAGTTTTTCCTGGACAAGCTTTCCTGCCCAGCCAGTAGTGTGACATCAGTTTGTTTAGTGCAGTGGGGGCAAAGTTGCCCCAAATAGAACTCTCCTTTCAACAGAAAATGTTGAGAGACTAATCCTTGTAAAGTTGGATCAGCCAGGATTTTTACCTGATGCATCAGACTTGATCATTCTAGCAGCCACAACAAAAACAAGTGAATGGGCCACTATGTTGACTCCTCATGCTGCTGCCACCCTCCCCACTCTGTGACAGAGCCATTATGTTGACTCCTTATGTGAATGCCACCCTCACCACTCTCTCACTGGGCCACTATGTTGACCGCTCATGCTCTTGCCACCCTCACCACACTTTGTCGGGGCCACTACTGTCCCTGTTTGGCGAAAGAACTGAAAAATTTAGAGAAGAACTGAAAAATTTAATACACAACAGATCCTGTCTTTGGAACATTCAGAAAGCCTCTATCACATGTTTAGTATTCTGTATCAGGATTTAAACATTATTTGGAAGCCAAAATCAGGAGTAGGTCCAAAACACAGAAGACTGTGCAAATATTTCGATCACGTGTTATTGATGAAATATTGATCCCAAAAACTGACCGAATACCTGACCGTGTGATAGAGCCCATTAAATTCATGAATGCAGGACTTCTTTGCCATGTGAATAAAACTGATTACAGACACAAATATCCAAAACAATTTGAGCATGAGGACTCTATCTCATGGTCAGTATTTTGCATCCAGATTTGCTCATGATTTGGAAGCCAAAAGCGGGAGTGGGTCCAAAATACAGAAGACATGCAAATATTCCCATTGCGTGTCATCTCTGTTTTGGACCCACTCCTGTTTTTTTTTTTTTGGCCTTCCCAATACTGATCAATTACTGATTTAATACTTACCGTGTGAAAGAGGATGCTCAAAAGACAGGATCCATTTTTTTAGGTTAGTTCGTCTGACAGATCAGAAGAATGGAAAAATAAACATTGAAGTCAACACAAACTTACTGCTAACACCCTCTCCACTCTGTCATGGACCCACTACTTTTATAAGCGTGTACCAGAACAGGTTCTCTAGCAATCTATGTGGAATCAACAGACTATGTAAAAGGAGAGCGCTCTTTCACTCTGTAGTAGAATCTTGGGCCATTGCATGGTTAAGTACATTATTCCTGACAGTAACATTGACCTGTTAGACTTAATTCACACTTCACTTATTTGGTCAGTTATGGGTCAAAAACTGACCAAATAACTGAAGTGTGAATTAAGTCTAAAAGTGACATCTGCCTGCCATACTGACGTACAGTAACTGTTTCTCCACCACAGAGGACTATCTATGCATGTCCCTGCAATGCACAGTTATGTACATCGATGTACATTCTCCCTGCAGGCCGGAAAGTAGCTGATTTATAACACATTTTGTGACTAATTTGGATCAAACCAAATTTTTTTGAAAAATTCAGCAAAGCATCCAAATTGAATTTTTAAAAACTTCGCTCATTTCTACTAACAATGCTAACATGGCAGCCAAGGAAAAAGGCTAGTGATATCCGCCCTCACCACACACTGGAAAGTGCCAAAGGACAGCGTAAAAATGCCACTTGCTGCCACATTTTAAAATGTTGCAAACACAAGGTTATACTATAATAATAATTGTTTATATGGATGTTCTGTGCAATATATACAATGCATTCAGAAAGTCTTTAGACCCTTTCATTTTTTCACATTTTGCTAAATCACAGACTTGTGATAAAAAAAAAAATCTAGTTTCCCCCCATCAGTCTGACCTAAAAACCCCATAATAAGAAAGTAAACACAGAATTTTAGAAATGTTTGCATAATTATTAAAACGGAAGTTCTACAATTTTACATGAACATATGTATTTAGAAGACCCTTTGCTCTGACACTCAAAAGGGTTTTCCGAGATTTTTATACTGATCACGTATCTTCTGGATAAGTCTTCAGTTTTTTATTGGTGGGGGGGCCTTCTCTCTGCTTTTCTTAGGCCGAGTGACAACACGTTCATGTCACATGTCCTAGGAGCAGCTCAGCACCAGCCTCAAGTACAGCCTCTATACAGTGTATGTAACTGTGCTTGGTAAGCTGTAAGAAGGGATTCTCAAAACTGTTTGTCTGTGGGGGTCTCAGGTGTCAGACCCCCACCCATTAGATATTGATGACCTATCCAGAGGATAGGTCATCAATATAAAAATCTCGGAATACCCTTTTAAATTTAGCTCATTGCCTCCCATTTCTCTGGATCATCTTTCAGATTCTACACCTTAATTGAAGTGTCCCTGTGGTAAATTCAGTTGATTTGGATATTATTTTGAAAGACACACCCTATGGGGGTCATTTATTAAGCTGAAACATGCCTATATTAGGCGTATTTCAGGCGTAGATTGCTGCGTAATCTGTGACTTCTCCCCGCTCACGCCAGGTCAAAAAAGTAGGCGGGGAAGGGGATGTGTCAGCAGGCCCGTCTCATTTACCATTTTCTACACCTGTTTCAGGCATAGAAAAAGGTCTAAATGTAAGACAGCTAAAATGCCGGTCTTGATAAACATGCCCCTATGCCTGTTTATCAGGTCTAAGCTGGCAATGCATATCAGAGCAATAACTAAGCTATGAGAAGATAAGAACTGTCTGTACAGCCCAGAGACAAGGTTGTTTAGACCTGTAGAAGGGTACAAAAAAAATTACGCTGCTCCCAAGAGCACAGTGGAAGAAGTATGAAACGGCCAGGATTCTCCCTAGAACTGGCTGCCCCACCAAACTAAGTAATCTGGGGAGAAAGGGCTTGGTAAAATAAGGTAACCAAGAACCCAGTGGTCACTCTGGCTGAGCTCCAAGGATCCTATATGCGGATGGGAGAAACTTCCAAGTCAAGCATCACTGCATAGAGGTGGATTAAGTGGCCCTGAGCTATTGTCCAGGCTTGGGCCCTGTTCATTTTTTACTGTTGCCCTGCTATACTGGCACTGATGTATGCAACCCCTGACACATACATCAAGTGTATCTATAGGTCTCCATTGACCTGATTTAAAAAAAAAAAGTTATGCTGTTTTAATAGCGCTGTCTGTTTAGCTATTTCACACTTCAGTATATGTTTTCATTTCTAACATGGAAGTCTATGGGTGATGCATGCAGATATGCATATGCAATTGCATTTATGTATAAACAAATGCAAACACACAGCTATATACACTTATGCATGGATTCATACATCTCTTTTTACACAGATGCATAGACAAATAGATCTATACACACATATACTGTACTTCTAGAGTATATATACACATCTATAGGTATACAAATATCCATAGACACATATTATCAGGAATCAAACCAGGAAACTCCTGAATCCCAGGCAGTAGCCTTGCTCACTGAGCTACAGGCTACTCAGGACAGCTGAACCTAGTGAATAGTTTCCTAGTCTTGGATAATCTCTGCTCATTAGCCATAGCTTGGAACTTCCTATATAAACTAGACCTTGCCACTCCCTCCTTGCCAGATTATTGTGCTTCGTGGCTCTATCTAGCTCCTGAGCATCCTCCTAAACTGCTGTGTTTTCTGGTGTACCTAACTTGGATTGTTACCTGACCACGCTTCTGCCTTATTCTAAACTGCTGTGTTTACCTGTTACCAACCCGGACTGTTATTCGACACTGCTTGCTACCGCTACTCCAGTGCTTCAGATTGTCTCAGCCATTGGACTCCTTACCTACCTTTCTGGCCTAGATGATTTCTCATTTCAGGTGAGCAATCATGACATCACTCTTACAGAATAATCTGGCCAAAATATGGAGTCTGCTATGACAACCTTGAGGAAAAAAGTTTCTGAACTGCAGGAATTTGGTACCACCTATCAAGAATTTTTTTTACAGCTACAAGACTTAGTACAAAATCAACAAAGAAAAATAATTGAATTGCAAAGACAACTTTTGGATGTGCGTGGCTCAGCCAGGGATACACACGTCATTACCATCAAAGTTCAATGGTGATCGACGTCCTTATCGGGGGTTCCTTAATCAATGCCGCATATATTTTCAATTGCAGCCAGCTCCATTTACAGTGACAAGAAAAAAAGTATTGTTCGTCATCAATCTTTTGACTGACGAAGCTCTTGCATGGGCTTTACCATACATGGAAACAAATAGGGATCTTTTAAATGAATTGAATAACTTAGTCTCTGCTATGAGTCAAGTCTTTGTTGACCCTAACTGTTGTACCACAGCTGAAGCCAAACGACAATCTACGACAAGAGAAAGGTTCAGTCCCTGAATAGACTGCAGAATTCCGCCGCTGGGTAGCAGATACTACATGGAATCTAGCAGCCCAGAAAAGTCAGTTTCGGCGAGGACTATCGGAACAAGTAAAATATGAGCTTGCTAGAGTGGAAGCCCCTGATGATTTGGAGGAATTTATTCAATTGAGTATCCGAGTTGATCGGAGACTTTCTGAAAGGAGGAGGGAAAAACTCTGGGCATTGGGAAATAGACTTACCTATTCTTTTAGTCAAATGACTCAGCGAAACACTGAGTCCATATCTTAACCAATGCAGATTAATGTTGTATGCTTGGTTGGGATCTTGCCGTCTTCTACCCACGCTGGACCTATAAAAAAGACTTCCAGGTTCCAGTGGGTGAACCTCTCCTACTTCAGAGGGCGATGCAGGAACAAGCTCTTAAAAAAGCTCAGAGATTATAGCCAGGGGAGTATACAGCGTATAGCATTCCCCAGTGTAGATGCAGCCTTTTCCTCTCACACATGAGACCAGGCTCTATGTTAAGGGTAAAACAGGAACCACTTTATTGGCGTTACATGTCAGCCTTTTATGCAGGTCTTCCAGCAAGGGACACTCCCCCTGGGGACCTTGTGGAAGACTGCGACCATTTTTAAATTTGCCAATCGCATGCAGTTACAGGCAGAAAACACACTGGGATAACGTTATATAACCACTCACAAACAGACAACACCCACCTGTGATACAATCAACCAACCCAATGGGATAACGTAATCACTCACAGGCAGACAACACCCACATGTGATACAATTACCCAACACAATGGGATAATGTAATCACTCACAGGCATAAACTACCCATTTTTCCCTTTGTAGAATAATGAGTCGGGGGGGAGGGGGGGTGGTCTCTATAGTTCTGGGTCCTTAATCCGGCCATCTACTTCTCCAGCTGGAGCACCCTTTTTTTTCTTTGTTGAAAAAAAAAAAGATTCCACCTTGCATCCCTGCATTGACTTTAGAAGACTTAATAATGTCACTGTAAAAAAACGGTATCCTTGATCTCAGTGGAGCATATAACCTTGTCCAAATTCGTCCAGGAGGTGAATGGAAGACTGCGTTTAGAACACGGTATGAACTTTTTGAGTATCTTGTCACGCCTTTTAGACTTTGTAACACCCCAGCCACTTTCCAACACTTTATCAATTATGTTTTCAGGGATATGCTGGATCAATTTGTAATTTTGTACTTGGATAATATCTTAATCTTTTCAGAAAACTTGGAACATCACAAACACGTCTACAATGTTCTGCAAAGGCTTTAAGAACACTATTTATACATCAAGCTTGAGAAATGGGAATTTGAGTAGACAACCATTCAATTTCTTGGATACATCATTTCCCTAAAGGTCTGAGGATGGATCCTAGTGCGATCAAGGCTGTAGTGGAGTGGCCAATTCCAAGAAATGAAAAAAATGTACAGAGATTTATTGGTTTTGCCAACTTCTACAGAAAATGTATCCGAAATTTTTCCAAGATCATTGCACCAATTACACAACTCACGAAGGCAGTACACTTTGCTTGGGCATCAGAGGCTCAGGATGCTTTTACTAAATTGAAGACTCTCTTCACATCTGCACCAATATTGATTCACCCAAATCCAGAGCTACCATTTACTGTTGAGGTTGATGCAACTGATTCTGCAGTAGGAGCAGTCCTATCACAGTGGTCTGGAGATAAGATGTCCTTGTGCCTATTTTTCTCGCCAAATGTCCTCCTCTAAAAGGAACTATGATATTGGGAATAAAGAACTGCCAGCAATTAAAAGTGCATTTTCTGAGTGGAGGCATCTTTTGGAGGGAGTTGCCAATATTATAACTGTGGTGACTGATCATAAGAATCTTTAATTCATCCGTAGTGCCAAAAGACTATCTTCCAGACAAGCAAGATGGAGTTTATTCTGTTCTCGAAAAAGACAGGCTAGTGTCTTTTAAAAAAAACGAATCACAAGCCATATAATGCATTATATTTATAAATATAATGCATTAACCCCTTTAGGACACATGACGTACCGGTACGGCATGTTTCCCGAGTCCTTAAGGACACATGACGTACCGGTACGTCATGAGTTGTTCCGATCACTGCTGCTCAGCTGGCAGTGATCGGAACAAGGTACCTGCTGAAATCATTCAGCAGGTACCTTGTTACAATGCCCAGGGGGGTCCTGTGACCCCCCCCATATGGGCAATCGCTGCAAACTGCAGGTCAATTCAGACCTGCGGTTTGCAGCGCTTTGTGCGATCTCTGATCTCACAGACCGCGGGGATCAGAGAGTTAATGCCCCCCAATTCTCGAACTTTAACCCCCCCTGCAGCCCCCAATAATATTTTGGCTGCGGGGGTGCAGGGGGGGTGGTTGCGGGAGGCGGGCGGTGCGGCGGGCGGGATCGCGATTGCGATCCCCCGCCCGCCTCCTCTGTAATGTATCCCTGGTGTCTAGTGGGTCTATCAGAGTGTCATCACATTGCTGACACTCTGATAGAAACGGCTGGCATCTGTGCTTGATCAGATGCCAGCCGTTTAACCCCTTCTATACCGCGGTCCGTACGGACTGCGGTATGGAAGGGTTAACAGTGAGGGAGCTCCCTCCCTCAACCCATCGGGGGGCTGCTGTTCCTTTGCAGCCCCCCAACAGGATGGGATCACAGAGGGAGGGGGCTACACTCCCTCACCATCCATCACCCGCTGCTTTCTGATGGCTGCGGGTGATGGTTGCCATGGAGACAGGACGCTTTCAGAAGCGTCCTGCTGTCCATGGTGCTGAAAGTCTGAATAGACCTGCTAAAGGTCTATTCAGACTTTGTAAAGTACAAAATACAGCACAGTGCACTATATAGTGTACTATACTGTATTATACAGACACCAGATCCACTGGATCTTTCAGAACCAAGTGGGTCTGGGTCAAAAAAAAAATGTAAAAAAGTAAAAATGAAAAAAATACATATCACTGAATAAAAAAAAAATACACTACACATATTAGGTATCGCCGCATCCGTAAAAACCTGCTCTATAAAAATATCACATGACTGAACTCTTCATAAACCCCCCCCCCCCCAAAAAAAAATGGTGTAAATAAGCAATTTTTTGGCACCTTACATCACTAAAAGTGTAATACAAAGCGATCAAAAAGGCCGCATCCCGCAAAAAATGAGCCCCTACCTAAAACAATTGGCCAAAAAATAAAAAAACTATGCCTCTCAGACTAAAACATGATTTTTTTTTTGTTTCAAAAATGCTTTTTAGTGTTAAATGTAAAAAAAAAAAAAAAGTAGACATATTGGGTATCTCCACGTCCGTAAGAATCTGCTCTATAAAAATATCACATGACCTAACCCCTCAAGTAAACACTGTAAAAAAAATTTAATAAAAACTTTGTCAAAAAGCCATTTTTTTGCCACCTTACATCACAAAAAGTGTAATAGCAAGCGATCAAAAAGTCATATGACCCCCCAAATAGGGCCAATCTAACCGTCACCTCATCCTGCAAAAATGATACCCAACCTGAGACAATTGCCTAAAAACTGAAAAATATATGGCTCAGACTATGGAGATACTAAAACATGTTTTTTTTTTTATTCAAAAAGGATATTATTGTGTAAAACCTAAATAAATAAAAAAAAGGTATACATATTTTGTATCGCCGCGTCCGTAAGGACCTGCTCTTTAAAAATATTACATGACCTAACCCCTCAGATGAACGCTGTAAACATAAAAAATAAAAACGTTGTCAAACAAGCCATTTTTTTGTCACCTTACATCACAATAAGTGTAATAGTAATCTATCAAAAAGTCATATGCACCCCAAGATAGTACCATTCGAACCGCCATCTCATCCCGCAAAAAATGAGCCCCTACATAGGACAATCGCCCAAAAAAAAAATAAAAATATGGCTCTCAAACTATTGAGACACTAAAACATGATTTTTTTTTGTTTTAAAAAATGATATTATTGTGCAAAACTTATGAAAATAAATAAAAAGTATACATATTATGTATCGCCGCGTCCGTCACAACCTGATCTATAAAAATAACACATGACCTAACCCCTCAGCTGAACACAGCAAAAAAAAAAAAAAAAATACGGTGTCAAAAGCCATTTTGTCACCTTACATCACAAAAAGTGTAATAGCAAGCGACCAAAATGTCATATGCACCCCAAGATAGTGCCAATCAAACCGCCATCTCATCCCGCAAAAAATGAGCCCCTACATAAGACAGTCGCCCAAAAAAAATAAAATAAAACTATGGCTTTCAGAATGTGGAGACACTAAAAAATATTTTTTTTCAAAAATGCTTTATTATGTAAAACTGAAACAAAAAAAACAAAAAGTAGTCATATTTGGTATTGTCGCCTCCGTAACAACCTGCTCTATAGAAATAGCACACAATCTAACCTGTCAGTTCAACTATGTAAATAACAAAAAATAAAAACGGTCCCAAAACAGCTATTTTTTTGCAAATTTTCCATTGCAATCCATTTTTCCAGTAATAAAGGAAGGGTTAACAGCCAAACAAAACTCAATATTTATTGCCCTGATTCTCTTGTTTGCACAAACACCCCATATGTGGTCGTAAACTGCTGTATGGTCAAACGGCAGGGCACAGAAGGAAGGGAACGCCATATGGTTTTGGAAGGCAGATTTTGCTGTACTGGTTTTTTGACACTATGTCCCATTTGTAGCCCCCCTGATGCACCCCTACAGTAGAAACTCCAAAAAAGCGACCCCATTTTGGAAACTACGGGATAAGGTGTCAGTTTTGTTGGTACTATTCTAGGGTAAACATGATTTTTGGTTGCTCTATATTACACTTTTTTTGAGACAAGGTAACAAAAAATAGAAATTTGGAAATTTCATCTCCATTTGCCAATAACTCTTGTGGAACACCTAAAGGGTTAACAAAGTTTGTAAAACTGGTTTTGAATACCTTGAGGAGTGTAGTTTCTTAGATGAAGTCACTTTTATGGAGTTTCTACTCTAGGGGTGCATCGGGGGGCTTCAAATGGGACATGGTGTCAAAAATCCAGTCCAGCAAAATCTGCCTTCCAAAAACCATATGGCGTTCCTTTCCTTCTGCTCCCTGCAGTTTGGCCATACAGCAGTTTACGCCCACATATTTGGTGTTCGTGCAAACTGTAGAATCGGGGGAATAAATATTAAGTTTTGTTTGGCTATTAACCCTTGCTTTGTTACTGGAAAAAATGGATTAAAATGGAAAATTTTACAAAAAATTGAAATTCTGAAATTTTATCTCCATTTGCCATTAACTCTTGTGGAAATCCTAAAGGGTTAATGACGTTTGTAAAATCAGTTACCTTGAGGGGTGTAGTTTCTAGAATGGGGTCATTTTTGGGTGGTTTTATTATGTAAGCCTCACAAAGTGACTTCAGACCTGAAATGGTCCCTAAAAAGTGGGTTTTTGAAAATTTCTGAAAAAGTTCAAGATTTGCTTCTAAACTTCAAAGCCTTGTAACGTCCCCAAAAAATGAAATGGCATTCCCAAAATGATCGATACATGAAGTAGACATATGGGGAATGTAAATCAATAACTTTTTTTGGCAGTATTACTATGTATTATAGAAGTAGAGTAATTGAAACTTGGAAAATTGCAAATTTTTCAAAATTTTTGGTAAATTTGGTATTTTTTTATAAATAAAAATGAAATTTTTCGACTTCATTTTACCAGTGTCATGAAGTACAATATGTGACGAAAAAACAATCTCAGAATGGCCTGGATAAGAAGAAGCGTTTTAAAGTTATCACCACATAAAGTGACAATGGTCAGATTTTGAAAAAATGGCCTGGTCCTTAAGGTGAAATAGTGCCGTGTCCTTAAGGGGTTAAATGGCTTCTGTGCTCTGTGATGGGTCCTTTTCATCAGTTGGACCCAGCACAGAGCACATGTCACAGTGAGTACACCAAGCACCACATATTTAGCCCCAGATCAACCCCCATCACCCCAATTAACCCCTTGATCACCCCATATCAATCACCTGTCAATCACTAGTAAAAAGAAAAAAAGTGATCAGTGTAAACCGTCTCTCTTTTTTTTTTCACCAGTATTGACTGCTAGGTTTAGGTTAGTTTAGGCCCCTTTGGTAGGTAGTTAGCTTCCGTTAGCGCCCAGCCCACCGCACCGCAGTCATTGATTCGCTGATTAGCGTATCGCTAATCTGCATTTGTACTTTTATAGAATCTGTAAGTGATCAGAACTGATCAGTCAGAGTTATAATAGTATTAGTGTCACCTTAGTTCGCCCCCCCACCCAAAACGCAGTGTTTGCCCGATCAGTCCTGATCGGTCGCCCACACGTGTGTTCACTCACGACTGCCCCGCCGCAGTGACAAATTTTTTTTTATTTTTATCACTGCACAATCACTTCACAAGCACTGCGGCGATAAAAAAAAACAGTTTTGATCTTTTTTATCAATCGCAGCGGCTTCCTGTACTTCGCTAGCCTCTCATTTGTAAGACAGGCTTGTTCATTTTTTTTTTTTTTTTTTTTTTGAGGTAGTCTCAGGTAATGCCCCCTAAATTTAGTTTTCCAAATGTCAAATAAGGGGTATTCGTCTGAAGAGGCCTACAGGATTCTGACCCAGTCGGATGAGGAATGGGAACCCTCGTCTGACCCAAAGTTCGGACGAGGAGGTTGAGGTCCCTGATACCACCAGGCGTACCCGGCCCCGTGTCGCTAGACCACAGGTTGCTCAGGATCCGTTTCAAGGGCAGCAGAGTGGGGCTGGCGCTGTCGGATTACATGGTGAGGCATACACCAGCAGCGCAGCCCATCCTGGACCTACTACCAGCACTGCCGTAGAACATGGTGAAGTGGAGAGCACCAGAAGGGCAGTTGAAGCTGGTATGGTGGCACATGCAATAATTCCACAGTCGCAGCCACCGCGCAGACAGGCCCGTAGAGCCCCTAGAATACCTGAGGTGCTGGCAAACCCTAATTGGCAGCCCCCATCTTCAGCCGCACCATTAGTTCCCCCTTTCACCGCCCAGTCAGGAGTTCTGATGGAGACAGCTCAGATTGGATCGGCACTGGGGTTTTTTGAGCTGTTCTTCACTGCGGATTTCTTTGACCTAGTCGTGGCAGAAACAAACCTTTATGCCACTCAATTTATAACCGCCAGCCCGGGAAGCTTCTATGCCCAGCCTTTCCGGTGGAAACCAGTCCAAGTTTCTAAATTTAAAACTTTTCTGGGCCTTCTCCTCAAAATGGGCCTAACAAAAAAGCATGAATTGTGGTCATATTGGTCCACGAACCCAATTCATCACATGCCCATGTACTCTGCTACCATGTCCAGGACACGATTTGGGACCATCCTGCGTTTCCTGCACTTTAGTGACAACACCACCTTTCGTCCCAGAGGCCACCCAGCATTTGACTGGCTCCACAAAATTGGCCCCTCATAGACCACTTCAACACCAAATTTGCAGATTTGTATACCCCTGCACAAAACATCTGCGTAGACGAGTCCCTGATACATTTTACCGGGCGCCTTGGCTTCAAACAATACATCCCAAGCAAGCGCGCCCGGTATGGGGTCAAATTGTATAAGCTCTGTGAAAGGGCCACAGGCTATACCCACAAATTTCGTGTCTATGAGGTTAAAGATCAGACCCTGGAGCCGGTTGGTTGCCCTGACTACCTGGGGAGCCGTGGGAAGACAGTCTGGGACTTGGTGTCACCCTTATTCGGCAAGGGGTACCATCTTTATGTGGACAATTTCTACACAAGTGTGCCCCTCTTCAGGCATTTGTTCCTAGAACAGATTGGCTGCTGTGGCACCGCGCGACCTAGTCGCCGGGGCTTCCCCCAACGGCTCGTTACCACCCGTCTTGCAAGGGGGGGAGAGGGCTGCCTTGTGTAACGAAGAACTGCTCGCGGTGAAATGGAGAGACAAGCGTGACGTTTACATGCTCTCCTCCATTCACGCAGACATGACAGTCCAAATTGAACGGGCAACCAGTGTCATTGAAAAGCCCCTCTTGGTCCACGACTATAATTTGCTCATGGGAGGGATGGACTTCAATGACCAGAAGTTGGCCCCATATTTTCTTTCCCAAAAGACCAGACTCTGGTATAAGAAGGTGTCTGTATATCTAATTCAATTGGCTATGTACAATAGTTTTGTTCTTTACAGTAAGGCTGGGAGAACAGGATCCTTCCTCAAATTTCAGGAAGAGATCATCGAGAACCTCCTGTATCCAGGAGGTTCTGTGGCCCCAAACCCCAGTGTAGTGAGCCGTCTACACGAGCGACACTTCCCCAGTGTCGTTGCTGGTACCTCAACCCAACCGCCACCCCGAAAAAGATGTCGTGTCTGTAGCAGGAGTGGAATAAGGCGTAACACCCGCTATTTCTGTTCTGACTGTCCTGACCACCCTGCCCTATGCCTAGGGGAGTGTTTCCGGAAGTACCACACTCAGGTACACTTAGGGACGTAGGGACTGCAGGACACAGGTAGTTTTTGCAATCAGGATCTAGGGTCTCTCAGGATACTAGGTTTTGAGAGACCCTAACACACAGGGGTGCTAGTGTGCTACTACAGCTATGTGAAATGGTAGAAACGTCTGCTTTCATTTGGGATAAAGTGCATAATGTACTTCGCACCATCTCTGTGCGATTTACACTTTACACATTGTCCTATGGGAGAGGAGAGGTTTCTGCAAGGAAAATAAAGAGTGAAAAGAAAAAAAAAAACAAGAAAAAGAAATCTTGAGTTAATTTAGGTTTTAAAAGTTTTATGATGTTCAAGCTTATAAAGTTTGTAACGTTCAAATTTATGAGCTTGCTGCCTTTTTTTTTTTTAACTAACCACCCTTCATTTTCCAGCTGGACCAACCGATGAAAACGCTGCAGCACTGATGTGCATTCTGAGAGAAGCATTGCGCTGCTGTCAGAAGACACGTGAAGTCGGTGTATATGCGGCGCTGCAGGACGAGATTTCTTCTCCGCAGTACAGGTACCTTTGCCCAGGCATATGAGCTGAGGAGAGGTGTTGGAGTTCATATGCTTTGGCAAACACTTTGTATCAAAAATCTGGCAAAGATGTATTCCTCCACAACGATCGATTGATCGATGTGAATGGAGAAATCACGTTTGCCAGGACATAGGAGCTGAACTGGGTATGGATGTTTGGGCGGAGCCCCTATGTCCTATGCCCCAATCGCCAGGCCCCTTTTTTTTTTTGCATATTGTTTGGCAGAGATTTTTTTCATCCACATCGATCGATGCGAATGAAGAAATCTGTGCCATTCATTTTTTCTTTCAGCCCAGAGGCTGAAAGGAAAAAAAAATCTCATTACACGTATGCTCCATATAAGGAGAATAGCAGAAACTCCTATTGCTGCCCATACATGTAATGATTGTGGAGACCCTCAAATGCCAGAGCAGTACAAAAAGCTCACATGTGACCCCATTTTGGAAAGACGACACCCCAAGGTATTCGCTGAGGGGCATATTCAGTTCATGAAAAATTTAACTTTTTGTCACAAGTTAGCGGAAAGGGAGACTTTGTGAGAAAAAACAATAAAAAATCAATTTCCGCTAACTTGTGCCAAAAAAAAATCTTCTATGAACTCGCCATGCCCCTCACGGAATACCTTTGGGGTGTCTTCTTTCCAAAATGGGGTCACATGTGGGGTATTTATACTGCCCTGGCATTTTAGGGGCCCTAAAGCGTGAGAAGAAAACTGCGTAAAAATGCCCACCTAAAAGGTACTCATTGGAATTAGGGCCCCTTTGCGCATCTTGGCTGCAAAAAAGTGTCACATATGTGGTATCGCCGTACTCAGGAGAAGTAGGGCAATGTGTTTTGGGGTGTATTTTTACATATACCCATGCTGGGTGAGAGAAATATCTCTGTTAATTTGCATTAAAAAAATTGAAAAAGTTGTCATTTACAGGGATATTTTTCACACCCAGCATGGTTATATGTAAAAATACACCCCAAAACAGATTGCCCTACTTCTCCTGAGTACGGCGATACCACATGAGTGACACTTTTTCGCAGCCAAGATGCGCAAAGGGGCCCTAATTCCAAGGAGTACCTTTAGGATTTCAAAGGGCATTTTTACGCATTTGGATTTCTTCTCACGCTTTAGGGGCCCCTAAAATGCCAGGGCAGTATAAATACCCCACAAGTGACCCCATTTCGGAAAGTAGACACCCTAAGGTATTCGCTGATGGGCATAGTTCATGGAAGTTTTTATTTTTTTTCACAAGTTAGCGGAAATGGATTTTTTTCAAAAAATTTCATTTTCCGCTAACTTGTGACAAAAAATAAAAACTTCCATGAACTCACTATGCCCATCAGCGAATACCTTAGGGTGTCTACTTTCCGAAATGGGGTAATTTGTGGGGTGTTTGTACTGTCTGGGCATTGTAGTGCCTCAGGAAACATGACAGGTGCTCAGAAAGTCAAAATGCGGAAATTCACTTTTTTGCACCGTAGTTTGTAAAAGCTATAACTTTGAACCAAACCAATAAATATAGACTTCTTGCATTTTTTTTTTCAAAGACATGTAGAACAATAAATTTTGCGAAAAATTTATCTAGAAATGTAGTTTTTTTAAAAAACATTTTACAACAGAAATGTCATTACATTTTTATTAATAGCAAAAAAAGTAAAAATGTCAGCAGCAATGAAATACCACCAAATGAAAGCTCTATTAGTGAGAAGAAAAGAAGGTAAAATTCATTTAGGTGGTAAGTTGTATGACTGAGCAATAAACGGTGAAAGTAGTGTAGTGCAGAATTGTAAAAAGTGGCCTGGTCATTAAGGGTGTTTAAGCTAGGGGGGGGGGGCTGATGTGGTTAAGAACGTATATGAGAATATTTCCTTCCTACAAGGAATGTCCATCTCTGCTTTATAGATGGTTAATGAATGCAACTGGATAATCAATTGTATGTACCAGAAACGGCTTGACTTGATGTTCTAAAACTAATCCATGATTCTAAGCTGGCTGAACATTTGGGCATTAAATAGACTCAAGAACTTCTATCTCATTCTTTTTGGTGACCAAGTTATAAGAAGGATGTCAAAAAATGTTTCCTCATGCTTGATTTGTGCTCAAAATATGACTCCACCTTTAGGTTTGTTACAGCCACATCCTGTTCCTTCTTGCCCTTGGGGCTCAGTCTTAACCCCTTAAGGACACGGCCCTATTTCACCTTAAGGACCAGGCCATTTTTTGGAAATCTGACCAGTGTCACTTTATGTGGTGATAACTTTAAAACGCTTTTACTTATCCAAGCCATTCTGAGATTGTTTTTTCGTCACATATTGTATTTCATGACAGTGGTAAAATAAAGTCGAAAAATTTCATTTTTATTTATAAAAAAATACCAAATTTACCAAAAATTTTGAAAAATTTGCAATTTTCCAAGTTTCAATTTCTCTACTTCTAGAATACATAGTAATACTGCCAAAAAAAGTTATTGATTTACATTCCCCATATGTCTACTTCATGTATCGATCATTTTGGGAATGCCAAAAATCAGAAATTTTCAAAAACCCACTTTTTAGGGACCAGTTCAGGTCTGAAGTCACTTTGCGAGGCCTACATAATAGAAACCACCCAAAAATGACCCCATTCTAGAAACTACACCCCTGAAGGTATTCAAAACTGATTTTACAAAAGTCATTAACCCTTTAGGTTTTCCACAAGAGTTAATGGCAAATAAAGATAAAATTTCTGAATTTCGATTTTTTGGAAAATTTTCCATTTTAATCCATTTTTTCCAGTAACAAAGCAAGGGTTAACAGCCAAACAAAACTCAATATTTATTGCCCCGATTCTGTAGTTTGCAGAAACACCCCATATGTGGTCCTAAACTGCTGTATGGCCAAACGGCAGGGCGCAGAAGGAAAGGAACTCCATATGGGTTTTGGAAGGCAGATTTTGCTGGACTGGATTTTTGACACCATGTCCTATTTGAAGCCCCCTGATATACCCCTAGAATAGAAACTCCATAAAAGTGACTCTATCTAAGAAACTACACCCCTCAATGTATTCAAAACTAGTTTTACAAACTTTGTTAACCCTTTAGGTGTTCCACAAGAGTTATTGGCAAATGGAGATGAAATTTCAGAATTTCAATTTTTTGTTACCTTGCCTCAAAAAAAGTGTAATATAGAGCAACCAAAAATCATATTTACCCTAAAATAGTACCACCAAAACTGACACCTTATCCCGTAGTTTCCAAAATGGGGTCACTTTTTGGGAGTTTCTACTGTAGGGGTGCATCGGGGGGGCTTCAAATGGGACATAGTCTCAAAAAAAACAGTCCAGCAAAATCCGCCTTCCAAAAACCATATGGCGTTCCCTTCCTTCTGTGCCCTGCCGTTTGGCCATACAGCAGTTTACGGCCACATATGGGGTGTTTATGCAAACTACAGAATCAGGGCAATAAATATTGAGTTTTGTTTGGCTGTTAACCCTTGCTTTGTTACTGGAAAAATGGATTAAAATGGATAATTTGCAAAAAAATAGCTGTTTTGGGACAGTTTTGTATTTTTTGTTATTTACATCGTTGAACTGACAGGTTAGATTGTGTGCTATTTCTATAGAGCAGGTTGTTACTGACGCGACAATACCAAATATGACTACTTTTTGGGTTTTTTTGTTTCTGTTTTACATAATAAAGCATTTTTGAAAAAAATGATTTTTTTAGTGTCTCCACATTCTGAAAGCCATAGTTTTTTTTTTTTTTTTTTTGCGATTGTCCTATGTAGGGGCTCATTTTTTGCGGGATGAGATGGCGGTTTGAATAGTACTATCTTGGGGTGCATATGACTTTTTGATCACTTGCTATTACACTTTTTGTGATGTAAGGTGACAAAAAAATTTCTTTTTTTACAACGTTTTTATTTTTTATGTTTACAGCGTTCACCTGAGGGGTTAGGTCATGATATATTTTTATAGAGCAGGTCATTACGAACGCGACGATACCCAATATGTATACTTTTTTTATTTATTTTGGTGTTACACAATAATATCCTTTTTGAAACAAAAAAAAACATGTTTTAGTGTCTCCATAGTCTGAGAGCCATATTTTTTCAGTTTTTAGGCGATCGTCTCAGGTTGGGTATAATTTTTGCGGGATGAGGTGGCGGTTAGATTGGCACTATTTGGGGGGTCATATGACTTTTTGATCGCTTGCTATTACACTTTTTGTGATGTAAGGTGACCAAAAAATGGCTTTTGACAAAGTTTTTTTTTTTTTACAGTGTTTACTTGAGGGGTTAGGTCATGTGATATTTTTATAGAGCAGATTCTTACGGACGTGGAGATACCCAATATGTCTACTTTTTAATTTTTTTACATTTAACACTAAAAGCATTTTTGAAACAAAAAAATCATGTTTTAGTCTGAGAGGCATAGTTTTTTTATTTTTTTGGGCAATTGTTTTATGAAGGGGCTCATTTTTTGCGGGATGAGATGGCGGTTAGATTGGTACTATTTTGGGAGGCATATGCCTTTTTGATCGCTTTGTATTACACTTTTAGTGATGTAAGGTGCCCAAAAATGGCTTATTTACACCATTTTATTATTTTTTTTTTTTTATGGCGTTCACCTGAGGGGTTCAGTCATGTGATATTTTTATAGAGCTGTTTTTTACGGACGCGGCGATACCTAATATGTGTAGTGTATTATTATTTTTTTTTACTTTTTATTCAGTGATTTGTGTTTTTTTTATTTTTACTTTTTTTCACTTTTTTACATTTTTTTTGGACCCAGACCCACTTGGTTCTTGTAGATCCAGTGGATCTGGTGTCTATATAATACAGTACAGTACACTATATAGTGTACTGCACTGTATTTTTTACTTTTCACAGTCTGGTCAGACTTCTGCCTTTAGCAGAAGTCTGACCAGAGTTACTATACCATGGCAAGCAGGACGCTTCTGAAAGCGTCCTGCTGCCATGGTAACCATCACCCACTGCCATTAGAGAGCAGTGGGTGATGTATGAGGAGGGAGGAGCTCCCTCCCTCTGCGATCCCATCCTGGGGGCTGCATAGGCACAGCAGCCCCCGATGGGAGAGGGAGGGAGCTCCTCCCTGTTAACACCTTCCATACCGCGGTCCGTCCGGACCGCGGTAAGGAAGGGTTAAACGGCTGGCATCTGCAGCACAGATGCCAGCCGTTTCTATCAGAGTGCCAGCAATGTGCTGGCACTCTGATAGAACCACTAGACACCAGGGAATTATTACAAGGGAGGCGGACGGGGGATCGCTTTTGCGATCCCGCCTGCCGCACCGCCCGCCTCCCGCACCGCCTCCCGCCGCCGCAACCACCCCCCCCTGCACCCCCGCCGCCATAACAAGATTGGGGGCTGCAGGGGCGGTTAAAATTTTTAACTTTGGGGCAATTAACTCTCTGATCCCCGTGGTCACAGACCGCGGGGATCAGAGATCGCTAAAACCGCTGCAAACCGCAGGTCTGAATTGACCTGCGGTTTGCAGCGATCGCCAATACGGGGGGCTCACATGACCCCCCTCGGCATTAGAACATGGTTCCTGCTGATCTACATCAGCAGGAACCATGTTGCTACCGCGCCCACATCGGGTGCAGTAGCAGTTTAAACACAGGGCGTACATGTACGCCCTGTGTCCTTAAGGACTCGGACATTAGGGCGTACCTGTACGCCCTGTGTCCTTAAGAGGTTAATGGATTTTTGAGGTTGATCTACCTCCTTCTTAGGGAATGACCACCATCCTGGTTGTGGTAGACCGTCTTACAAAGATACCCCATTTTATTCCCACTAATGGAATACTCACTGCAGAACAAACTGCTGAATTTATGGTTTGGGAAGTATTTAGATTACTTGGGATCCCTGACAACGTGGTATCGTATCAAAGTATACAATTCACTTCTAAATTCTGGAAAAGCTTTTTCTCTGCCTTGGGGATAGGAATAAATTTGTCATCTGCCTTTAATCCCCAATCTAATGGACAGACTAAAAGAACTAATCAAACTCTCGAACTTTGATGATTCATACCTTATCTGCAACATGATTGGATAGATTATCTCCCCATGGCTGAGTTTGCATACAATAACTCTGAGCATAACTCAACTTCTCATAGTCCTTTTTACTAATACAGGCCTTCATCCAGTTTTCATTCCAGATTTACCAATCACAATCTCTATTCTAGCAGTAACTGAATCCTTGAAAACATTACAGAAGGTACAAGAAAAAATTGTTGAAAATGTGCATGATGCTCAAAAACGATTCAAACAAGCAGCAGATAAACATCACAAATCAACTCCTGTTTTTCATATAGGAGACAAAATGTGACTTTCCACAAAGAATCTAAAGATCTTGGACTCCAGAATCCATCAGAATAGGCTATAGTGGTTAATCAAGTGAAAGGGCTATGACTCAGAAGAAAATTCTTCGGAACCAGAAGAAAATGTTCATGCTCCTAGACTCGCCAAAGAATTTCATTGGCAATATCCTGACAAAACAGTCTCTAGGATGCCCAGAAGTCATCCTGAAAGAGGGGGAGTACTATCAGGAATCAAACCAGGAAACTCCTGTATCGCCGGGCAGTAGCCTTGCTCCTTGAGCTACTGGCTACTCAGGACAGCTCCACTCCTGAACCTAGTGAATAGTTTCCTAGTCTTGGATAATCTCTGCTCGATTTTCCTAATAAGCCATAGCTTGGAACTTCCTATATAAACTAGAACTTGCCACTCCCTCCTTGCCAGATTATTGTGTTTCCTGCCTCTAGCTCCTGAGTGTCCTCCTAAACTGCTGTGTTTACTGGTGTACCGAACTTGGATTGTTAAATGACCACGCTTCTGCCTTATCCTAAACTGCTGTGTTTACCTGTTACCAACCTTGACTGTTATACAACACTGCTTGCTTCCAGTGTTCCAGATTGTCTCAGCCTTTGGAGTCCTTACCTGTCTTCCAGACCTAAACTATTTCTCATTTCAGGTGAGCAATTGTACCATCCCTCTTACACATATACTTGCTAAAAGGGTTGGGAATGCTCCTCCTGCAGAAAGGTAGCAGCTGTTACTGTACAGCAGGAAGTACAGTCCTACACTAATATGCAGTTTGGGTGGCCATGGGCTTCCCCATGAGCCCAGTAACCAAACTGGCAGACCAACCAGCTTGCCAAAACAGCCTTATTGGAATCCTCTATTGTCACTGCAGCACTCCATCAGTCTGGACTTTATGGCAGAGTAGCAGAAAATAGACTCTCACCAGTAAAAGACACATGAAAGTCTATCTGGACTTTGCAAAAAAACACTTAAAGAACTCTCATACTGAGAAACAAGATTTTTCTGATGAAGCCTAGATTGAACTCTCAATTCTAAACATCGTGTTTGGAGGAAACTAGACATTGCTCCTCACCTGCCCAATACCATCCCTAAAGTGAAGCATGGTGGTGACAGCATCATGCTGTGAGGGTGTTTTTCAGCGGCTGGGACGGGGAGACTGGTCAGGGTTGAAGGAAAGATGAATGGTGTAAAGTACAGAGATATTCTTAAAAAAAACCTTATCTAGTGTGCCCTGGACCCCAGACTGGGCCAAACATTCACTTTCCTACAAAACACCCCCTATGGTGGCCGGAACCGTGGTAGTGCGCATAGGCCTGCGCTTTTTCCTATAGTGTGCAAGCACGGCCACTGGTGCTGGAATGGTCATAACCATGGAAACGAGAAGTGTATAATGTGATGGAAAAATAAATCAAGCCAGCAATGGAAGCAATATGGACAATAACAATACATTAATAAAGGCTTGTATAAACTTTCTCTACATGATAAATGCTGTTTGCTGAAGTGAGACAACCCCTTTAATGAAGACAACATAGGAGTGACTTAGGGACAACACTGTGAATGTCCTTGAATAGCCCAGTCAGAGAACTGAAAGTAGCTGTCCACTGATGGTCCCCATCCAACCTGACAGAGCTTGAGAGGATCTGCAGAGAAGAATGGTAGAAAACCCCCAAATCTCGGTGTGCAAACCTTGTGACATCATACTCAACAAGCCAGGAGGCCGTGATCTCTGCTTCAACTGAGTTCTGACCCTGTAAGGGGTCTGAATACATATGGCAATGCAGTATTTTAGTTTTCCCTTTTCAATAAATTAGAAAAGATTTTAAACATTCTATTTTCACTTATGTCATTATGGGGTACTGAGTGCACAATAATGGGGGAAAAAATGGAAAAATGTTTTTATTTTTTTTATTTTAGTACAAGGCTGCAACATAACAAAAATGTGAAAAAAGTGAAAGTGTTTGAAGACTTTCCGAATGCATTGTACTTAAAGGGAATCTGTCACCAGCATAGTAGCATAATATTTTTTTTCATGAATCCTTGTTTTATAAAGTACCTTATTTCCATAACTGTTGGTGGTTTTCTTTTTCGTCTTGTCATTTCTTGTAAAAACCGCTTATTCAGATATGCAAATTAAGGTCTTAGGAGCCCAGAGGGGCATTCCTCCTTTAGCAAGGAGCCCAGGAACGTCCCCCTGATGTGCCGTGCCTGCCTAAAGTTTAAAAAAAACGAACGCCTATAATCTGTAAAATCGCCTCCCAGAGGCGAGGCTAAATACTCCGCCCCCCGCCAGCTCCTCTCTGTGCGGCAAATATCCCCGCTCCGGCTCTCGCCTGCATCCTGAAATTTTGCACCAAATTTAACCATATCGCCATCCTCAGGACTGTTGAATACTGTGGCGGGGCAGCAGTATTTTGTTCTGCACTGTGGAATTTCATTCTGTTGGTGTGGCCTTTTGTGCTGCATTAAGGTATTGCTCTCCCGCCTACTTATGTTGCACTACCTTCTGGTAATTTGAACACTAAAACATGGGGCCATTAAAAAATTTTTTTTTTTCAGGGCCACTTTTCAGTCCCAGTCCGTCCCTGACCAATGGTAACTGTATGAGTGTTCCTTGGTGGGGGCTGCAGGCAGCTAGTCATATTATATACTGTGTGAAGGAAAGCAGGAGATGTATTAGGCCTGTTTAATGCGAGCGTTATGGAATGGTCTGTTCAGTGAAAAAGCTGCATTCATTGTTTCCATTCGGATTGCATCTATTTTGCATCAATTTTTCGTGTGTGAGAAAAAAATTCAACTGTCTTCTCTTTTGTCACATGTTCTCTCCTATTCACATAAACACCCCCATTGTGCTCACATGCCTGGGAAATCTCCATTCATTGGCATTTTGCATGCAGAGCATTGTGTGTGGATTCTGGTGGATATTTCCCTTGCAGGATGTCCATTTTCCCTTTGTCCAGCAAAGACCATGTACTTTTGCACTCAGTGGTCTTTGGCAAGCTTCATGAGATGCTTGGATGAACCAGGAAGAAAGCAAATGTGGGTTTATATTCATTTTATTTATTTTACTTATGTAGTGTTGACATATCACAAGCTAAATTCCCTATCAGTATGTCTTTGAAGTGCGGGAGGAATTACCCAGAGGAAACGCGTGTAAAAATGGGGAGAACATACAAATTTCACACAGATGTTGTCCTTGGTCAGATTCGAACCTAGAACCCTATTGCTGCAAGACAACAAGTGCTTATCACTCAGCCACCATTCTGTCACTTTCACACACTGTATGAGGAAATATGACAGCACCCTCATCAATTATATTCCTACTGCTGCATGTCAATCCCCACCTTTGATCGGCTTCTGTAGGTGCTGCGGCCTGACCTGACTTTCCAGGACACAAATATACAACTCTGTATTTCTCCTACGGAGAGGTTAATTTTAAACCTATTAAGTAAAAATTGTTATTTTCCTCTTAACTCAATGATGCTGTGTAGCTGGTAAAAAAGAAAAATAGAAGCACAGAATGTTACATAGGATGATACCTGCAAAGAACAGAAGAATAATAAATAGAATACAAATGTCAGGTCACCTGATGTTGTTGTGTTAAGTCGCAACAAATATATAGGCTTTTTTTTATTTGGACTTTAAATTCGGCTTAAATTACCAATACTGGCCATACTCGGAAGCTCTTTTCTTAAAAATCACTGAAATAAATGTGGCCTAAATGGGAGGAAATGCTCAAACCCCAAACACTGTTGCGTGTTTCTAACTGGGGGAGCAGCTCCTCCTCATATGGTTCGCAGCTAGTGGCCATCCCCAGCAAAAATTGCATACAATAGAGCAGTGATGCCCAACCTACGGCATGCGGGCCAAATGCGGCCTGCGAAGCCGTACCATGCGGCCCGCACAATAACGGGACTTTATCAGCGCAGGGCGTGCTGCGAACGGCACAGGCAGCAAAGCGACGCTGCCTGTGCCTGCAATAACCAATAGCAAAGCTCCAGACAGCAAGGAGCTTTGCTATTGGTAAGTTTGGGCGGGTGCTGGAGCGATAGAGCGCCCTGCTGTAGGAGAAGCCGGTGGGAGATGAGAGGAGGAGGGGCCAGCTCCTGGTGGTGTCGGGCACAGTGCGCAAGCATGGCGGTGGAGGATCTGACTGAAGCCTAAAGCCAGACATCAAGGTAGACCTGCAGAAGAAGGTGACAGCGCAGTATGTGATGTATACATGTGTGTAATGTATGTAGGGCAGTGTGTGATCATCACATACTGCACTACATACATTACACACCTGTATACATCACATGCCCAATCACAGTAATAATGCCAAGATATTTGCCCTCTTCACAGCCCGTTCCCCCTCACAGTAATAATGTCCAGATATGTGCCCTCTTCACAGCTGTAATACTCACATGTGCCCCCTCACAGTAATAATGCCCAGATATATGCCCTCTTCACAGCCATAATGCTCACACGTGCCCCCTCACAGTAGTTGTGCCCTGATATGTGCCCTCTTCACAGTAGTTATGCCAGATATATGCCCTCTTCACAGCTGTAATGTTCACATGTGCCCCCTCACAGTAATAATGCCCAGATATATGCCCCCTTCACAGCAGTAATGCTCACACGTGCCCCCTTATAGTAGTTATGCCCTGATATGTACCCTCTTCACAGTAGTCATGCCCTGATATGTGCCCTCTTCACAGTAGTTATGCCAGATATATGCCCTCTTCACAGCTGTAATGTTCACACATGCCCCCTCACAGTAGTTATGCCCAGATATGTGCCCCCTCACAGTAGTTATGCCCAGATACGTGCCCCCTGTAAGAGAGTGCAAGGTGTTGTATTTGATAGCAGGTACGTGTCACCGAGGTTGCTGGCCTCTGTGAGGTAAGAGCCGGGGTTTTTGGTCTGCAGCAGCTAGTGCTGCTCTGTTAAATAGCATGGCTGCAAAGCCGATCCGGGCCGGCTCTTACTGGGAGCAGCTAAAGAGTAGGGTGGGTGGCTGCTCCCCACGGTCCAGTCCATGTTTTGGGCTGGGTATATAACGCAGCCAGCAGCTGTGTCTGAGGGTGTGATTATCCTGGAGCCTGCTAACAGGGCTGAGGAGTTCTCTGTGCTGGAGGACGGAGCTCAGCAAGGTGGTGTTTCCCTGCAACCTGAAGGAGGAATCGCCTGCGGCTGAACCGACTGCTAGGTGTGAACCCGCACTTAAACCACCCAAGGTGACTGGACCCTGTGTTGGCCTGTTTTTGGTTTTGCCACATGATTTCTGTTGTGTGTGAACTGTCACCAAGAGACTGTTTTCATTTCTGGTGTGCAAGTGTGAATAAAACACTGTTTGATGCACAATCTGGACTCCTTGTTTTGCCTCTAAACTGCACCCGCACCGCTGTCTACCAGAGCGACTCCCCACATTTGGTGTCGGATGCGGGCATGCGCAGTGAGGCTGGCGTGAACGCCGAACTTTGTTTTTGCTGAGCAAAAGTGGATGTCCTATATTAGGCCGGCAAAGTTACAGCCTGTGATCCCTGACAAAATGGAGGCGGTTGTAAAAGCCCTTGTGGAGGCTAACTTGCAGCAGCGGGAGGCCAACAAGCAGCAGCAGGAGACCAACCAGCTACTACTTCAGCAGGTGATGGCTTTACAAGCTGCAGGAGCGTCCCACCATGTCCATGATGCCCGGAAAGCGGTCCGTGCGGCGATCCCAAAAATGACCCCCTCGGACGACGTTGAGACCTATCTGGCGGTCTTTGAAAAGGTGGCCGTGAGGGAAAAGTTACCCCGTGACCAGTGGGCAGAGGTCGTCGCTCCGTTCCTGGCGTCTGGACCCCAGCAAGTATTTTTGACCTCCCAGGTGACCAAGCAGCTGACTACCCGACTGTGAAAGGTGAGATCCTGGCAAGACTGGGGGTGAATGTTTTGGTCCGGGCCCAGCGGGTGCATCAGTGGGAGTTTAACCCGGCTGAACCCGCCAGGCCACAATACTATGACTTGCTACAACGGTTGCAAAAATGGCTGCAGCCAGACATACTGACTCCCACTGCTATGCTCGACCGTCTGTTAGCCGATGTCTTCTGGAGGGCCTTGCCTTACCCTCTCCAGCACTGGATCGGCCAGGTATCGCCCACCAATGCCCTGGAGATGGTCGACCTGGTGGAGCGGTACGAGGCCACCAGAAACCTGCAGGGGAGTCTTGCTGGGAAGGGGTCAGTCAAACCCCGGAGGCCTCTGCCCCAGTTCCGACGTCCGGCGACAGAGCGGCCTGCACGGAATATACCCCCTGCGAGTCCGCCTCCCGTGGTATGCTGGAGGTGTCAGGAGCCAGGCCACATCAGGGCCGACTGTCCGCATCGGGATGAGCCGATGGAGGTGAACTACGGGGTCGCCACTCCTTGTATGCACGGAAGCTGTGCGCAACTGGCACCCGTGAGGTGCAAGACCATAACCACCTGTGTCAGGTAGAGGTGGGAGATTCGCTGGCGGTGGCTCTGCTGGACTCCGGGAGTTTAGTCTCCTGGTAAGGGCTGCCCTTGTACGGCCTGTGGAGTATACTGGCCGTAAAGTCGGGGTCCTATGCATCCACGGAGACCTGAAAGACTACCCCACTGCACTAGTGACTTTGTCCACAGCGGCTGGTAGGTGGACCCACGAGGTGGCTGTCGCTACTAAACTCCCACATGAACTAATACTTGGGAGGGACTTCCCGGTTTTCCGGCGCTGTGGCCGGCAATAAAGGTATCTGAGGGACCCGAGACAGGGGTGACCCTAGTAGAGTGGCCTGATACCGCTGGAAGGCCAGAACCCTGGGAGCCCGAGTCTGAAGGGCCGGCGGTAGGGGTGACCACTGCTCCAGCGGTAGAGGGGAGACAACCCCACTGAGTGTAATGGTGGGAGACACGGAGGACTTGCCACCGGGGCCTGAGTTGGCAGACCTCAATGTCTCCGGGGAAAATTTTGGGACCGCACAACACCGGGACCAAACCCTAACCAGGGCCTGGGAGAATGTGCTGGAAATTGATGGTAAACCCCAGAAACCAGGGGCTGAATTAATGTTCCCACGATTTATTGTTCTACAGGATATGTTGTATCGGGTGAACCAAGTCCGAGGTGAACCTGTTGAACAGTTGGTGGTGCCCACAGCGTATCGCAAGCTTGTCATGGAGCTTGCCCACCAACATGTTCTTGGGGACACCTGGGGTGGCAGAAAACCCAGGACCGCATACTGCAGCGGTTTTATTGGCCCAGTGTGTTCAAGGAGGTAGAGAATTATTGTAAGTCCTGTCCGACCTGTCAGATAACTAGCCCCCAGCCACATTTCCGTAGTCCTCTGGTACCTCTGCCAATTATTGAAGTACCGTTCGAGCGAATCGCTATGGATTTAATTGGGCCTGTACCAAAGTCTGCCAGGGGCCACCAACACATTCTGGTAGTTCTCGACTATGCCACTCGGTATCCGGAGGCGGTGCCTCTGCGACATACCTCAGCTAAGCTCATTGCCAAAGAGTTAATGGAGATGTTTTCCCGTGTGGGCCTGCCAAAAGAGGTTCTGACAGACCAAGGGACCCTTTTATGTCCAAAGTAATGAGGGAACTGTGTAAATTGTTGCGTATAAAGCAGCTACGGACGTCCGTTTACCATCCGCAAACAGACGGTCTGGTTGAGAGGTTTAACCAAACTCTAAAAAATATGTTAAAGAGGGTGGTGTCTGGAGATGGGAAGGACTGGGATCTGCTTCTGCCCTATCTCATGTTCGCAGTGCGAGAGGTACCCCAGGCCTCTACTGGGTTCTCGCCCTTCGAACTGCTTTATGGCAGACACCCTCGGGGCCTGTTGGATATCGCCAAGGAAGCATGGGAACAACAGCCTGTCCCCCACAAAAGTGTCATTGAGTATGTCACCCAGATGCAGGAACGGATAGAAAGGGTGTTGCCGCTGGTCCGGGAGCATATGGAGGCAGCACAACAAGCCCAGAGTAGGGTGTATAATCGTCAGGCTCGGGTACGGGGCTTCCATCCGGGAGATCGGGTTTTGGTTCTGGTACCCACCCTTGACAGCAAGTTCCTAGCTAGGTGGCAGGGCCCCTATGAGGTGATCGAGAAGGTAGGGGAAGTAAATTACAAAGTACACCAGCCAGGCGGCGCAAGCCGGAGCAGGTGTACCACGTGAATTTACTTAAGCCGTGGAAAGATAGGGACACAGCCGACGACCACAGCCCCGGCCAGGGCTTCTAGGTGAAAGGGTCCAGCCCCACAGTTCGAGGCCTGTGAAGCAGTAACCACGGTAAAATTGCAGACAGCCTGTCTTCCAAACAAGTTCAGGAAGTCAGGAGTTCATCAGTCGGAACACGGATGTGTTCTCGGACCTCCCTGGCCGCACGTCTCTCATCCAACATGACATCGTCACTGAGCCTCAGGCCAAGATCCGGTTAAAACCATACCGGGTACCCGAGGCTCGGCGACGGGCCATCGCGGAGGAAGTGCAAGTAATGTTGAAACTCGATGTCATTGAGGAGTCGAAAAGTGAGTGGGCCAGTCCCATAGTCCTGATACCCAAGCCGGATGGGACGTTGCGGTTCTGCAACGATTTTCGCAAATTAAATGAAGTGTCCAAGTTTGACGCGTATCCCATGCCCCGAGTAGACGAGCTGGTTGAAAGTTTAGGGCAAGCCCGTTATTTTTCTGTGCTAGACCTCACCAAAGGGTACTGGCAGGTACCCTTAACGGAGTCGGCTAAGGAAAAACCGCATTTGTTACCTCCGCAGGGCCTGTATCACTACAAGGTGTTACCCTTTGGCCTGCATGGCGCCCCGCCACTTTCCAAAGGTTAATGGACATAGTGCTGCGACCACATCGTCGGTACGCCTCGGCCTACTTAGATGATGTAGTCATCCACAGCACCGACTGGGAAAGCCATTTACCCAAGGTGCAGGCGGTAGTGGATGCCCTGAGGAAAGCCGGACTGACCGCTAACCCAAAGAAGTGCTCCATAGGGTTAGAGGAGACAAAATATCTGGGATATGTAATTGGGCGGGGAGTCATCAAACCTCAGGTAACCAAGGTAGAGGCCATTCGTAACTGGCCCCGACCGGTCACCACCAGGCAGGTAAAGTCGTTCCTGGGGATTGTAGGTTACTACATGAGGTTTGTGCCCCACTTTGCCACAATAGCAGCGCCGTTGACAGACCTGTTGAAGGGGCGAAAGTCTGGGAGGGTTAGCTGGAGTGAGAAGGCGGAGGAGGCTTTCGCCGCGTTGAAGTCGGCCCTGTGTGGGTCCCCGGTTTTGGTGACACCCGACTTCAACAAGGAGTTTGTCGTACAGACCGACGCCTCGGAGGTAGGCCTCGGTGCGGTACTGTCTCAGGAGGTCAACGGGGAAGAACATCCCGTTGTCTTCCTGAGCCGTAAGCTCAATCCCGCCGAGTCCAGATACAGTATAGTGGAGAGGGAGTGCCTGGCTATCAAGTGGGCACTCGAATCTCTCCGCTACTACTTGTTAGGGAGGAGGTTCCGTCTGGTGACCGACCATTCCCCTCAAATGGATGAGTCAGGCCAAGGAGAGGAATGCTCGGGTCACCAGGTGGTTCCTATCTCTTCAGAATTTCAAATTCTCTGTGGAACACAGGGCAGGCCGCTTGCAGGGCAACGCAGATGCCCTGTCCCGCGTCCACTGCCTCACGTGTGTTCACCCCCTCAGGGTTGAACAAAGGGGGTGTGTAAGAGAGTGCAAGGTGTTGTATTTGATAGCAGGTACGTGTCACCGAGGTTGCTGGCCTCGGTGAGGTAAGAGCCGGGGTTTTGGTCTGCAGCAGCTAGTGCTGCTCTGTTAAATAGCATGGCTGCAAAGCCGATCCGGGCCGGCTCTTACTGGGAGCAGCTAAAGAGTAGGGTGGGTGGCTGCTCCCCACGGTCCAGTCCATGTTTTGGGCTGGGTATATAACGCAGCCAGCAGCTGTGTCTGAGGGTGTGATTATCCTGGAGCCTGCTAACAGGGCTGAGGAGTTCTCTGTGCTGGAGGACGGAGCTCAGCAAGGTGGTGTTTCCCTGCAACCTGAAGGAGGAATCGCCTGCGGCTGAACCGACTGCTAGGTGTGAACCCGCACTTAAACCACCCAAGGTGACTGGACCCTGTGTTGGCCTGTTTTTGGTTTTGCCACATGATTTCTGTTGTGTGTGAACTGTCACCAAGAGACTGTTTTCATTTCTGGTGTGCAAGTGTGAATAAAACACTGTTTGATGCACAATCTGGACTCCTTGTTTTGCCTCTAAACTGCACCCGCACCGCTGTCTACCAGAGCGACTCCCCACACCCCTCACAGTAGTTATGCCCAGATATGTGCCCTCTTCACAGTAGTTCTGCCAGATATGTGCCCTCTTCACAGTAGTAATGCTAACTCATGCTCCCTCACAGTAGTTATGCCAGATATGTGCCCTCTTCACAGTAGTTATGCCCTGATATGTGCCCCCTCACAGTAGTTATGTCCAGATTTGTGCCCCCTCACAGTAGTTATGCCCTTATATGTGCCCTCTTCACAGGGGTAATGCTCACATGTGCCCCCTCACAGTAGTTATGCCAGATATGTGCCCTCTTCCAGTGGTAATGCTCACACGTGCCCCCTCAAAGTAGTTATGCCAGATATGTGCCCTCTTCACAGTAGTAATGCTCCCACGTGTCCCCTCGCTGTAATAATGACCAGATATGTGCCCTTTTCACAGAAAAAAATGCCAGGATATATGTTCCTTCACAGTAGTAATGCTCACATGTGCCCCCTCACAGCTATTGCATTTCTTTCTGGCAAAGGTACCTGGTTCCGGCCTGCGAAATTTATACCAAGTCTAGTGCGGCCCTCAGACGAAAAATGGTTGGGCACCACTGCAATAGAGGATGCCGGCGCGAACCACATGCACCACAAAAACAACCTACACAAAATGAAACAATGTGCGCATGAAAATATATAAACGCATAAATCACTGAAAAAAGTGCACCACAAGGATAAGCAACTGACAACACTGGCTAATCCCTCAAGCTGATGTTAAAAGCTGAGACTTATCTCCAATATCTTGTAACGGTCAGCAGAGGAAGAGACTGTAGAGCAGGATTCAAGTACAGTGCTGTAGACAAGGAGGCTGGAGCAGAAACCGGCTTTATTAAAAGAGAACTAAAACTGCCAGAAAATCAGATTAACAGTATAAACAGCTTGAGAATTCATGATAAATATAATAGAAATTTGCATAAAGACACAAATGAGCAGCAAAACAAGTACAGAAATGGCAGGCTACTCTCTTCTGGATATTCCTATCTGTCCCCGCTACCCGGGGTGCACTTCTACAGTGCACTAACTAAATCCTCTCCCTCTAGATCCTAACACAGGTTAGCCTCAGTGCACTCACAGTTCTTTGTCCGGCATATGCAGGCAGATGCAGTCTGGATCCTGATCCGCTTGCTTGCTTGGCTCAGTGTGGTCTTCTCCCCTGTGTTAGATCGCAGGCCAGGCATCCACGTGGCTCAGCTCTGGCGGGGTGGAGCTGCAAGCTTCACTTTGTAGTCTCTGTAACTCTGGTCAGAAATAGTCAGTAGCTCAGGACATATTATCAGCCAGGGCCCGGGTTCTCTCACAAGTCTCTCAGATAAGCGCCTCACACGGCGGCCAGTCTCCCTTCTTTTCCAGGAAAACACGCGGTACCCCCCCCCTCTCCAGCTCAGTCCAGGAGCAACCACACTCTTAAGTCCCTGATAGTCTGTGTCACAGCAGGCAGTGAGAAATTACTCTAATCTTCCCTGTGGATCTTCCTCTCACCATGGACAGAGTCTTTTTCTGTGTACTCAGACACCTTCAGCCCAGGCTCCCTGCTCAGCCCGGGAAACTTCTTTAACTCCTTATCCTCTGGAACACAACACCTCTCACTGTCTTACTTAGCCACAGTGGCCTCTGGTGGCTGGAGGTAAACATGACAGTGTGTGTGTGCAAATTTTCCCCACTTAAGGGGAAAAAATTCCTTCCCGACTCCAATCAGGCAGTCAGAATAACTCCCTGGATCAACGACCCATCTTTAGTAGCTATAGCCTGAAATATTATTACGCTCCAGAAATACATCCAGGCCCCTCTTGAATTCCTTTATTGTACTCACCATCACCACCTCCTCAGGCAGAGAGTTCCATAGTCTCACTGCTCTTACCGTGAAGAACCCTTTTCTATGTTTGTGTACAAACCTTCTTTCCTCCAGACGCAGAGGATGTCCCCTCGTCACAGTCACAGTCCTGGGGATAAATAGATGATGGGAGAGATCTTTGTACTGAGTTGACCCCTGATATATTTATACATAGTTGCCCCATTCCAGTTATTACTTTAGTTGCCCTCCTCTGAACCCTCTCTAGCTCTGCTATGTCTGCCTTGTTCACGGGAGCCCAGAACTGTACACAGTACTCCATGTGTGGTCTGACTAGTGATTTATAAAGTGGTAAGACTATATTTTCATCACGGGCATCTATGCCCCTTTTGATGCAACCCATTATCTTATTGGCCTTAGCAGCAGCTGCCTGACACTGGTTTTTACAGCTTAGTTTGTTATTTATTAAAATTCCTAGATCCTTTTTCATGTCAGTGTTACTGAGTGTTTTACCATTTAGTATGTACGGGTGACTTTACACAGTTTAGTGTCATCTGCAAAAATTGATATATTACTGTGCAAGCCTTCTACAAGATCATTAATAAATATATTGAAGAGAATAGGGCCCAATACTGAACCCTGAGGTACCCCACTAGTGACCGTGACCCAATCTGAGTGTGTACCGTTAATAACCACCCTCTGTTTTCTATTACTGAGCCAGTTACTTACCCACATACAGATATTTTCTCCTAGTCCAAGTGTTCTCATTTTATATACTAACCTTTTATGTGGTACAGTGTCAAATGCTTTGGAGAAGTCCAGATATACGACATCCATTGATTCGCCGCTGTCAAGTCTAGAACTTACCTCCTCATAGAAACTGATTAAATTAGTTTGACATGACCGATCCCTCATGAAGCCATGCTGATATGGTGTAATTTGCTTATTTTCATTGAGATACTCCAAGATAGCATCTCTTACAAAACCTTCAAACAGTTTACCCACAACAGATGTTAAACTTACCGGCCTATAATTTCCAGGCTCTGTTTTTGGACCCTTTTTGAATATTGGCACCACATTTGCTATACGCCAGTCTGGTGGAACATTCCCTGTCAGTATGGAGTCCGTGAATATCAAAAATAAGGGTCTGGCTAGGACATCACTTAATTCCCTTAGGATACGGGGGTGTATGCCATCCGGTCCTGGCGATTTGTCTATTTTAATCTTTTTAAGTCACTGCTGTACTTCTTCCTGGGTCAGACAGGGCACTTTTAAAGGGGAATTTACTTTTACATTTTGCATTTCATCTGACAGTTTATTTTCCTCAGTGAAAACAGTGGTGAAGAAAATATTTAATAGCTTGGCTTTATCCTCGTCGCTTTCTGCAACTCCCCTCATTGCTATGTAGAGGGCCGACTCCTTCAGGTTTATATTTTTTACCATTTATATAATTGAAAAACATTTTAGGGTTAGTTTTGCTCTCTTTGGCAATTAATCTCTCGGTCTCAAGTTTGGCAGTTTTTATTAGTTTTTTACATATTCTATTTTTTTCCTTATAGTTTATCAGTGCTTCCTGGCTCCCTCCTGTTTTAGTGATTTATATGCTTTCTTTTTGTCATTTATTGCTTTTTTACGGTTCTATTTATCCACATTGGTTTCTTCTTATTTCTTAGTCTTTTATTTCTATAAGGTATGCATCGATCACAATTAGATGTTACAATGCTTTTAAAAATCTCCCATTTTGTGGTTGTATTTTTATTTTTGAGGACTATGTCCCAGTTAATTGGGCCTATGGCCTCTCTTAGTTGGCTAAATTTTGCTTTTTTGAAGTCCGGTATTCTTGTTCCTCCCTGTAGAAACTCTCGTTTGAAGGATAATTGGAAGGTTATTACTTTATGGTCACTATTTCCCAGGTGTCCCCCGACCTGCACGTCTGTTGTTCGATCAGGTCTATTGGTTAATACTAAGTCCAGTATGGCCGTCCCTCTAGTTGGGTCCTGAACCATTTGGGAAAGGTAATTGTCTTTGGCTATTGCCAAGAACCTGTTTCCTTTATGGGATGTACAGCTCTCAGTTTCCCAGTCTATATCTGGGTAGTTGAAGTCCCCCATAATAACCACCTGATTATGGTTTGTCGCCTTGTTTATCTCGTTTAGTAATAGATTTTCTGCGGACTCTGGTATATTAGGTGGTTTATAGTAAACTCCTATTAGTAATTTATTATTGTTTTTGGCTCCTTTTATCTCCACCCACAATGACTCCACATTTTCGTGTCCCTCACAGATGTCTTCCTGGAGTGTGGGCTTTAGACAGGACTTTATGTAAAGGCAGACCCCTCCCCCTCTCCGTTTTTGACGATCCTTTCTGAACAGATTGTAACCTTGTACATTAACAGCCCAGTCATAGCTATCATGCAGCCATGTCTCAGTTATTCCCACTATGTCATAATCATCCTCACACATCACTAATTCCAGTTCCCCAGTTTTATTAGTCAGGCTTCTGGCATTAGTATACATACATTTGTGAGGTTTATGCATATTTTTTGCCCTACACCTTTCCTTCTGAACTTTTCTAGTTTCTCCTTCCATTTCTCCCCCAGTCCCACTACCTTGCCCCCGGTCTCTATCTGCACTATCTTCCCCTCCTGTAATGTAATTTCCCTCCCCCCCAGTCCCTAGTTTAAACACTCCTCCAACCTTCTAGTCATCTTTCTCCCCAACACGGCTGCCCCTTCCCCATTGAGGTGCAGCCCGTCCCTACGATAGAGCCTGTAGCCGATAGCAAAGTCGGCCCAGTTCTCCATGAACCCAAAACCCTGCTTCCTACACCAGTTCTTGAGCCACTTGTTAACCTCTCTAATCTCCCGCTGCCTCTCTTGTGTGGCCCGTGGTACAGGCAGTATTTCGGAAAATACTACCTTTGAGGTCCTTGCCCTAAGCTTGTGACCTAAATCCCTGAAATCATTCTTAAGGACGCTCCACCTTCCTCTAACTTTGTCATTGGTTCCGATATGGACCATGACCGCTGGATCTTCTCCAGCCCCTCCCAGTAATCTGTCAACCCGATCTGCGATGTGTCGAACTCTAGCGCCAGGAAGACAGCACACTGTTCGGCGATCACGATCTTTGTGACAGATCGCTATATCTGTTCCCCTAATAATTGAGTCTCCCACTACCAGCACCTGTCTGGCCTGCCCTGCTCTCCTGGTCCCCTGCTTACTGGAGCTGACATTCCCCTGACCGGCAGAGGAAGTGTCTGGCTGCAGCGGTGCTGTCCCTGAGCTGCTATCCCCTTCATCTGCCAAACGTGCAAACTTGTTGGGGTGTGTCAGATCAGGGCTAGCCTCCCTTGCACTCTTCCCTCTACCCCCCTTTCTTACTGTCACCCAGCTAGCTACCTCACTTTCCTCAGCCTCCTTTCTGTCACCCTCCCCCACATCTACCCCAAAGACTGCTTGCTCGGTGAGCAGCAAACTCTTTTGCAAATTGTCAGTGGCTCTCTGTGTTGCAATATGCCCCTTTAGAGACTCGATGTGCGATTCCAAACGGGTAATTTGCTCACATTTTGAACAAAGATATGCACCCTCAAACGACTGTTCCAGGACTGCATACATCATGCAAGATGTGCACTGGACGGCATTGTCAATTGTGCAAGACATACTAATGGGGATTACACCACAAAAACAAAAAAAAATACAATATAATCTAGTTACAAGAACTGACAAATTTCAGTCCCCCACTGAAGTGCCTGAATCTGAAGTCACTTAATCTTAAGTCACACTTGCACAACCACACACTTAATCAACCACGCGTCGCGACCAACCTCGCGTTATATATATATCTACTCATATAAGTATGCTGTAAATGAAACTCAAATACACCAGCCTGTTTTTTTTTTTTCCTCTGGATTCATGCACCACGTCAAGGTCTCTCAGCATGGCATGGGGTCCTACCACTAGACCTATGGTTTGTGAACAGCGTCTGAAAGGTGCTGAGATCCAGCTCACAGACCAAATCCCAGTCACCTGCACTGTAGGACCACCAATGCAATAGGAGCCAAATGAGGCCACAAGCCACACCTACAACAGACCATGTGACACAGGTTTGTCAGTTGATTATCCTTGTGGTGCACTTTTTTCCTGTGATTTATGTGTTTATATATTTTCATGCGCACATTGTTTCATTTTGTGTAGGATGTTTTTGTGGTGCAGGTGGTTCGCACCGCCATCGGCCATTGTATGCAATTTTTGCTGGGGATGGCCGCTTGCTGCGAACCACATGCGGAGGAGCTGCTCCCCCCAGTTAGAGACACGCAACAGTGTTTGGGGTTTGAGCAGTTCCTCCCATTTAGGCCACGTTTATTTCAGTGATTTGTGTTTTATATGTATTGAATATGCCATTTGGTATAGCTAGTAACATTCTGTTGCACCTGGAAGCCTGTGTCACATGGTCTTTTGTAGGTGTGGCTTGCGGCCTCATTTGCCTTCCATTGCATTGGTGGTCCTGTAGTCCAGGTGAGTGGGAGTTGGGCACACACCATAGATAGAGGTAGGACCCCATGCCATGCTGAGAGACCTTGACGTGGTGCATGAAGGGGCTCCGATATGTACCTGACAGGAAGATATTGGTGGATTTCTCAGATTTTAACATCAGCTTGAGGGATTAGCCAGTGTTGTCAGTTGCTTATCCTTGTGGTGCACTTTTTTCAGTGATTTATATGAAACTCTATTCATGCCTATTCTCAATGATGTAGAAAAAAAGGCCCTCATGCCTGAACATCTTTTTATTTCACTTATTAAAGAATAAATAATTAATTAATTAATGAAAGACATGTGTATGTCCAAATAACACGTTTCGGGGACTTGCCCCTTCTTCATAAAAATTACAGAGATATAGGTACTGTAATTATGCACAACAAACATACAGTGCCATGCTAAAGTTTGGATCCCCCTGCTAAAATTACGGTTATTGTGAACAGTTAAAGGGAGTCTTTCACCTAAACTGAGCCTTTTGGACCGCTCAGATCAGGTTATAGACTCCTGTGCCCTAATTCCAATGGTACCTTTATTTGGGCAGTCCCTCGACGAGATGTTCCAAAAAAGACTTTTAAAACTTATGCTCAGTGGTGTCGCTACAGGGGGGCAAGGGGGGAAATTGCCCCCACCAGGTCATTCCTTGCCCCCCCCGGGTGCCCACCCCGCTGATTTGCTGCTGTGCCCCCACACTACCGATTGATTCACAAGTTACAACAACATACTACATACATACACATGACAGATGGGGGTGAGGGCGGCGTTCGGACCCAGCGGAGGCAGAGCATACAGGGCGGGAGCAGGCTGGGAGTGCGGCAGCCACAGAGTTGATGACACCACGTAAAGCTGCGTGCCTGCCCGCCCACGCGAACGCTTGCTTCTGCAGCTTTGCGCCTACTAGTGAGGCTGTCTCTGTCTGTGCCCAGGTGGCCCCAGCTTTGGAATCGGACAGGAGAGGAGGAGGACTGTGTGTGGCAGCACTGGTACTTCTGCGCCTGCACCAGAAGGCGAGGATCTCTCCCAAGAACTCTGCCTGGGCCCTGCCCTAGCTGGCCCATAGGCAATCTAAGAAAAGTTTAAAAAAAAGTATGTACCCCCACTTCCTCACCTCATGGCCTGCCTGATTGCGCCTAGCCCCTCCTCAAACCCTGATACCCTTAACCCCTATAACTTAGGGGTATCGGGGTAAATTATACAGGGGTAATATAACTAAGGGGTATCAGGGACCCTGATCCAGGGACAGCCTTACCCCGCATAAAAATATACCCTGATATCTCTCAGTTATATTGCCCCCTGTATAATGTCCCCTGATAGCACTCCTCAGTTATATTGGGGTATCTCGATAATATATACAGGGGTAATATAATATAACTAAGGGGTATCAGGGACTCTGATCCAGGGACAGCCTTACCCCGCATAATAATATACCTTGATATCCCTTAGGTATATTACCCCCTGTATAATTTACCCAGATACCCCAATATAACTGAGGAGGGCTATCAGGGGACATTATACAGGGGGTAATATAACTGAGGGGTATCGGGGTAAATTATACAGGGGTAATATAACTAAGGGGTATCAGGGACCCTGATCCAGGGACAGCCTTACCCCTGTATAATAATATAGTTATATTACCCCTGTATAATGTACCCTGATACCACTCAGTTATATTACCCCCTGTTACCTCTTGTACAGAGTCCGAAGAGGAAGAGCCAAAAACCATACTGCCCAGGGGACGGCATGTTCTTAGACCTAGCCCCCCAGCCAAAGTGTAGAAGTGGCGTCCAAGATCCCAAAGGTCCAAGCCAAGTAATTGTAAGTTTTTATGTGGAGTAGTTTATGTTATACACATATAGCATACACTGTGCCTCACAATATACAGTATACCTCTACACTGTGTAGGGGTTATACTGTATATCGTACAGCAAGGCTCGGGTTATATTGTCCGGCACGGTGTAACCTCCATACATTTGATGTACAGTATACATTATATTCCTTGCACCATGCCATACAATATACAGTATAATCCCTATGCCATGCTATAGAATGTACATTATAAACCCTACCCCATGCCGTACAATATACAGTATAGTTCATACACCATGCTGTACAGTAAATATTATAATCCTGTACATCCTGTATATACTGTACAGCATGGTGTATGAACTATACTGTATATTATATGGCATGGGGTAGGGTTTATAATGCATTCTGTACTGTATGATGTAGGGGTTATACTCTATATTGTACGGCTTGGTGTATGGATTATAATGTATATTACACAGCATGGTGTAGGGGTTATACTGTATATTTTACATCATGGTGTATTAACTATAATATATATATATATTGTACGGCATGGTGCAGGGATTATTCTGTATTGTACAGTATGGTGCATGAGTTACACCGTATGCTCTTTGATGTGACAATTATCTTAAGTTTCCCTATTGCCCTCCTGCTGCCAAGGCTTAGAGGGAACACTGCCCCTGACCAGCGCCCCCTGCATTATATGCACCCCTGACCAGCGCCAAAACCATACTCTGCTTTCCAGGTATTAGTGCCCCCCCATTTTTGACTGTGTATCTTCTGTGTCCCCCCCCCATATATTGATCCTAGAGTCGCCACTGCTTATGCTAATTAGGTCCGGAAGGTGCCCAGGGACGGCGTTACTGTCAATGTGCTCAGAAATCTACACCTCTTTTACCCCTCTGGCCCGCCCTCCATTCCTATTATTACTTCCTCCTCTCCCTCACAAATCTCGTGCCTGCTGGAGGAAAGACGATGCTGCGCTGACCCGCCCCTTTTTTGGCTTCACTGCAGTCCTCTGCGCATGCACTGGTTACTTCTGCCCGCGCCACTGGATTTCAAACTATGGACCGGCGCATGTGCAGAGGACTGCAGTGAAGCCAAAGAAAGGGCGGGTCAGCGCAGCATCGCCTTTTCTCCAGCAGGCGCAAGATTTGTGAGTGAGAGGAGGAGGTAATTATATGAATTAAGGGCTGGCCAGAGGGGTGAAAGAGGTGTGGATTTCTGGGCACATCGGCAGTAACGCCGCCCCTGGGCACCTTCCGGACCTAATTAGCATAAGTTTTAAAAGTCTTTTTTGGGACATCTCATCGAGGGACTGCACAAATAAAGGTACCATTGGAATTAGGGCACATGATTCTATAAAATGATCTGAGCGGTCCAAAAGGCTTAGATTAGGTGAAAGACTCCCTTTAAAGGGGTTGTCCGCTTTTTACTATTGATGGCCTATCCACAAGCCGTGTGGACAGATGGGGTTAAAATAGAACTTTCAGCAAATGTATGTTTGGTAAAAAAAAAAAAAAAAAAACTGAATTTCATGAAAGAACACCTCTCCAACCATTAAGCAAGGGGGTGGATTAATCATATTTTGGAGTTGTGTTACAACCAATGGCATGGGGAACATTTCACAGGTAGAGGGAAGAATGGATTAAATGAAATTCGAGAAAATTCTGGAAGCAAATCTAACACCAGCTGTTAAAAAGCTGAAGTTTAAAAGAGGATGGCTTTTACAAATGGATAGTGATCCTAAGCACACCTCAAAATCCACAATAAACTACATCAAACAGCTCAAGCTGAAGGTTTTACCATGGCCCTCACAGTCCCCTGATCTGAACATCAATGTAAATTGTAGGATTTTGCTAAAATATGACGTAAAGTCATGATTTTATGAAAGACATGGAGATGAGTATTGCTATCTCTTTCTTTACTGGAATTCATAGCAGCAAAAAAGAACCATGTTTTGAAAACAAAGAAACCATGGTAACACAAACTCCTCCCACAACATCCAGTATAATAGTCCTGTAGTCCCAGAATTCCTCCTCTTTCTTTGATGGTGGACCTTGAACGGAACAGCAAGTCACCGAAACCATTTTCAACCGTAGAACTGTGCTCCAACCAGGATGGAACGATAAAAACAGGAAAGAAGCTGGTTTCAAACTGTTAAACCGGAAGGTTCGGTACCTCCAAAGAAGACTCCTCATCCTGTGAAGAAGTAAGGGAACTGATAACAACGGGTCTAGATTCCTAATCATAGAACATGGTATATATGATATGCACGAACACATAGCAATAATAAATAAAACATAAATAAACAATAAGTTGACAATGAAGGACATTACAACCAGGGAGGGAGAGACAAAAGGGAGGGGCAATACTCGCCTCCGTGTCTTTCATAAAATCATGACTTTACGTCATATTTTAGCAAAATCGTACAATTTTATTTCAAGACACGGAGGCTCCTATTGTGAGTTTAAAGCTGAGAAACAACAGAAGAAAATGCATGAGGCGGAGGCCGAAAGTGAAACTCACGAAAAGTAGAAACCCGAGACCAATCTGCAACCTTCATAACATCATTGAAACGTGCACCAGCCGTTGTCATAGAAGTAGCAAAGGCTTCTCTAGCAGAATGGGCAGTGAAGACAGAAGTATCAATGCCTGCTAGATACATAATCCACTTCACCCAATGCGCCAGAGTGACCGTGGAGACAGGGTGAAAGGGACGGCGGTATGAAAGAAACAGCTGCGGATCCGAAGGAGAACGGTGAGGAAGCGTGCAAGCTTCGTGTTCTTTCAGACAGGACACTGGGCAAAGAGCAGGAGATTGCGGGAAGGCTGGGTAAGAGATCGAACGAATATTAGTCTTTGTGCGACGTGTGATGTTAAACACCACTGCTTCTGGAGAAAAGGACCGAGCATCGTGATCCAGAGCTCTGACATCCGAGACTCGTTTGCAGGAGATTAAACAAAATAAGGTGACCAACTTGGCAGAGAGTTGTCGGAGAGACAATTCTTCGTTGGAAGGTGTGGGGACTCGCTCTGGTAGACAAGGTAGGCGGGTGCAGTATAGAGGCAAAAACAAGTTGTAAATCAATCTGCAGTGTTTATTCACACTTTAGGCACAACACAAGTCACTTTTCAGGCTTTGGTGCTTGTTCAGACACAGAAAACAAAACAATGTTGGTGCTTGATCTTGCACGGCAAAACAGAAACAAAGTTCACCTGGGATCCTAGGTGTCAGTTCACACCTGGCAGTAGTGCAGCTTTTACCTCTTGGTACTTCCACCAGCCCCAAGGCTGTGCAACCAATTCCCTTCGGGAGCTGGGCTCTCTAGTCCGCCTGACTAGGACCCCGCGACCCGAGCCTTGGCGTCGCTCTGTGTCCCACAAGTCCATACAGACA
This sequence comes from Bufotes viridis, assembly GCA_033119425.1. Taxonomy (NCBI): domain Eukaryota; kingdom Metazoa; phylum Chordata; class Amphibia; order Anura; family Bufonidae; genus Bufotes; species Bufotes viridis. Next base: position 91,519,669 of record CM065595.1, read on the forward strand.
GAGCCAGTCCCAGGCCACTGTCTTGCAAGCTTTCCGGTACTCTTTGCCAGGTCCCCAAACGCACACACTGAGACTTGCATAAACCTAGCTGTCTTTTAAAGGCAGCTAGGTATTAACCCACAAACCCGGACCGGCACCTAAAATCCGGTCCAGTATTTGCCCTCACCTGGCTACAATCAACCCAGCAGCACAGGCTGAGAGGAAAGTACCAGTTTTTTATCACCAAACCTCTCACTGTGTCACAAAGGCCAAGAAGAGAAAAAAGTTAACACAAGAGACACGTCCCAGGTCGAGGAGAACCTAGGTTTGGGGGGCCGAGACAGACGCGAACCCTTAAGGAGACAGCATACCAAGGGATGCTGGCTCGTCGGACAGCCGTCAAGACCCTGGTGAGATGATGAGATGGCAGAACGAAAAAGATTGATGGTCCGGTAAGCCTTTCCTTCCTCAAATAGTGAGGTAAGGAACTGAAGAATCTCCGTTAGAGGAGCTGAAAAGGGATCCAGGTGTCTAGCCATGCACCAGCTAGCTCAAGACTTCCAGGCTGCCCGATAAGAACGTCTGGTTCCGGGAGCCCAGGAGGACTCCAAGAGTCGTCTAGTTGACTCCGAAACATCTGTGACGATCCAGGGGTCCCGGAAACTCTGCACGCTAGGAGCTGCAGGGATCCTTCCAAGATTAGGGGGCGAGGCTGACCTGTCGGATCTAACAGGAGGTCCGGAAAGACTGGAAGAAGTAGAGGGCATTGGATCAGACACTGCAGGAGTTGGGGGAACCAAGACTGAGAGGGCCAAAAAGGGACGATCAGGACTAGCTCGGCCCTCTGGTGGCAGATGTTCGCCAAAACTCGAGGAATCATGGCGAAGGGGGGAAAAGTGTAACCGAGATGTCCGGACCATTCTTGTAGAAATGCGTCGACCGCCTGTAGAATCTGGGAAGTTGAGCATTCAGCCGGGAGGTAAAGAGGTCTATCGCAAGAGGAGAATATTGAAGCGTCTAATCTCCAATCACTGTAGTTGGAGAGAAAACGAGAGCTCCAGTCTGCTTGGACCTTGTGGAGTCCCGGGAGGTACTCCGCTATAACCGTGATGTTCCTGGAAAGGTAGTACTCCCAAAAGTCCCGAGCCAGATGGGACAAGACTGAGGAGTGAGTACCCCCCATGGCATTGATGTAACGAACGGCTGAGATGTTGTCCATCCGTAACCTGATGCAGGCCCTGCCCAGGCCATTCGAAAAACTGCGGATCGCAAAGGAGCCGGCCAGAAGCTCCAAAGAGTTGATATGGAGAGTAGTTTCCTCTGGAGACCACCTGCCCCCTGTGGACACTCCATCGCAATACGCGCCCCATCCTAGGAGACTGCCATCCGAGTCGACAGTGAGATCCGGACGTGGGCCGAAAATGGCTTTAACATTCCAAGCGTCCAGGTTGTGGATCCACCACCTGATCTCGTCCCTCTTGGTCCTGTCCGGAGTGATCATGTCCGCATAAGAGGCGCCTGTCTGCAGATGAGCTATCTTGAGGCGCTGAAGGGCCCGGTAGTGAAGCGGGGCTGGGAAGACCGCCTGAATGGAGGAGGACAGAAGGCCTATGATGCAGGCTAGGAATCGTAATGAAACCTGAGAGAGGGATAGCGTATGGGAGAGCTCCCTGCGGATGGCACGAATCTTGGAAGGAGGGAGGCTAAGGGTTTCCTCGGTGGAGTTTATGGTGAAACCCAGAAATTCTATGGATCGGGACAGAGTGAGCATGACTTCTCTAGATTGAGGAGGAAACAGAGTCGAGAGAGAAGGTCCATAGTCCATGACAGGTGAGAAAGAAGGACCGTATGGTCTTGGGCCATGAGGAGGATATCGTCTAGATACATTATCAGACGAATTCCTCGACTGCGGAGGCAGGCAACCACTGGACGCAGTAGCTTGGTGAAACACCAAGGAGCTGAAGAGAGGCCGAAGGGAAGGCAGGTGAACCTCCAAAGCTCTTCGTTCCAAAGGAAGCCTAGAAGGTTCCTGGACGACTCGGACACCGGGACCGTCAAATAGGCGTCCTTTAACCACTTCAGCCCCCCTAGCTTAAACACCCTTAATGACCAGGCCACTTTTTACAATTCTGCACTACACTACTTTCACCGTTTATTGCTCCGTCATGCAACTTACCACCCAAATGAATTTTACCTCCTTTTCTTCTCACATATCGAGCTTTCATTTGGTGGTATTTCATTGTTGCTGACATTTTTACTTTTTTTGCCATTAATAAAAATTTAACAACATTTTTGCAAAAAAATGACGTTTTTTTCTTTCTGTTGTAAAATTAAAAAAAAAAAATAACTATGTTTCTAGATAAATTTTTCTCTAAATTTATTGTTCTACATGTCTTTGATAAAAAAAAAATCCAATAAGTGTATATTTATTGGTTTGGGTAAAAGTTATAGCGTTTACAAACTATGGTGCAAAAAAGTGAATTTCGGCATTTTGAAGCAGCTCTGACTTTCTGAGCACCTGCCATGTTTCTTCGGGTGCTAGAATGTCAGGATAGTATAAATACCCCCCAAATGACACAATTTTAGAAAGAAGACACCCCAAAGTATTCGCGGAGGGGCATGGTGAGTTCATGTATCATTTCATTTTTTTTCACAAGTTAGCAGAAAATTACACTTTCTGAGGAAAAAAATATATAATAAAGTTTCCATTTCTGCTAACTTCTGGCAAAAAAAAATAAAAATCTCAGACGGACTCACTATGCCCCTCTGTGAATACCTTGGGGTGTCTACTTTCCGAAATGGGGTCATTTGTGGGGTGTGTTTACTGTTCTGGCATTTTGGGCGGGGCTAAATTGTGAGCAGCCCTGTAAAAGCTAAAGGTACTCGTTGGAATTTGGGCCCCTTTGCGCACCCAGGCTGCAAAAAAGTGTCACTTATGTGGTATCGTCGTACTCAGGAGAAGTAGGGCAATGTGTTTTGGGGTGTATTTTTACATATACCCATGCTGGGTGAGAGAAATATCTCTGTAAATTGACAACTTTGAATAAAATTTTTTTAAAAAGTTGTCGTTTACAGCGATATTTTTCACACAAAGTATGGGAATATATAAAAATACACCCCAAAACTCATTGCCCTACTTCTCCTGAGTACGGCGATACCACATGTGTGCCACTTTTTTGCAGCCAAGATGCGCAATGGGGCCCTAATTCCCATGAGTACCTTTAGGATTTCACAGGGCATTTTTACGCATTTGGATTCTCACGCTTTAGGACCCCTAAAATGCCAGGGCAGTATAAATACCCCACAAGTGACCCCATTTTGGAATGAAGACACCCCAAGGTATTCTGTGAGGGGCATGGCGAGTTCACAGAAAAAAAAATATTTTGGCACAAGTTAGCGGAAATTGATATATATATATATATATATTTTTTTTTACAAAGTCTCATATTCCACTAACTTGTGACAAAAAATAAAATTTTACATGAACTCACCATACCCCTCACGGAATACCTTGGGGTGTCTTCTTTCTAAAATGGGGTCACATGTGAGGTGTTTGTGCTGCCCTGGCATTTGAGGGTCTCCGCAATCATTACACGTATGGCCAGCATTAGGAGTTTTTGCGATTCTCCTTATATTGAGCATACGGGTAATGAGATTTTTTTTCCCGTTCACCCTCTGGGCTGAAAAAAAAATAAAAATGAACGGCACAGATTTTTTCATTCGCATCGATCAATGTGGATGAAAAAATCTGTGCCAAAATCAGTGACTGCGGTGCGGTGGGCTGGGCGCTAGCTACCTAACAAGTAGCTAACTAACTGGTGGTAATAAGGGACCCTTATGCCCCATTCACACGTCCGCAATTCTGTTTGCGGAACGGAATTGCGGACCCATTCATTTCTATGGGGACAGACTTTGTCCTGCTCGGATCTGGAATTACGGATCCGCGCTTCCGGGTCTGCACTTCCGTTCCACAAAAATATAGAACATGTCCTATTCTTGTCCGCAATTGCGGACAAGAAAAAGCATTTTCTATAAAGTTCTGGCAATGTGCGGCTCTGCAAAATGTGGAAAGCACATTGCCGGTGTCCGTGTTTTGAGGATCTGCGGATCCGCAAAACACATATGGACGTCTGAATGGAGCCTTACAAGGGGTGTGATCAATGGCAGGGGGGTGATCAGTGACAGGGGGGTGATCAGGGAATCTAGATGGGGTGATCAAGGGGTTAATAAGTGAGGGGTGGGGGGGTAGGCTGTAGTTAAACTCCTGAGAGGCGCGGCACTGTGAACGCGCACGCGCGCGCATTCACAGGAAATCTCGCGTCTCGCGAGATGACGCGCCGATTCGTCGTATTAGAACTACAGGACCGCCCGCCGGACGCATCCGTGCGTTAGGCGGTCCTGTAGTGGTTAAGTCCAATTTGACCATCCAATCTCCGTGGAGTAGCATGTCCCTGAGAAGGTGGATGCCCTCCATCTTGAAATGGTGGTAACGTACAATGGTGTTTAACGCCCGCAAGTTGATTACTGGTCTCATTTGGCCTCCTTTTTTGGCTACCAAAAACATATTGCTGATCACATGGCAAGTAGAGAGCGGAGCCGGTTCTATGGCGCCCTTGAGGTAAAGGGCTTGAAGTTCCCTGTCTAACAGGAGACGTTTAATAGGGAATAGGGATTCGGCGTAAGAAGATGGTGTATAGGAGAAATGGCGGCCGAAATCTTGCGAGATCTCGGCCGCCAGGGAGCGACGGAACGGAGGGCCGGTAAGCCAACAGAGGGGTGAGGGGGACTGCAATAAACGCGATAAGAAGCGCAGTGAAGGAAAGAGAGGCCAAGCTTACACTTGGAAGGGAGGGAATAGGCGCAACAGCGCGGCAACCAGAGGGGGAAAAAAGAATATAGGATAATATAAGATAAGAATCCCAACTGTGGAAGACAGGGGATAAGTTTATCTCTCAAAAGTACAGTTTATGTAGGGGAATATATATCTATACCATGTGAAATACAATGTGAAACACAATAAGATTACAGAAAACTCTATATAAAGACTATATATATATATATATATATATATATATATATATATATATATATACATATATATATGTCTAAAAAGGGGACAGTCAGTATAAATACAGCAAGAGCAGTGACGAGTACTTATCTGACTGCCAGCAGCAAAGAAAGAGGAGGAATTCTGGGACTACAGGACTATCATACTGGATGTTGTGGGAGGAGTTTGTGTTACCATGGTTTCTTTGTTTTCAAAACATGGTTCTTCTTTGCTGCTATGATTTCCAGTAAAGAAAGAGATAGCAATAGGAGCTTCCGTGTCTTGAAATAAAATCTGTGGATAGACCTTAAAAGAGCAATACATGCAAGACGGCCCGGAAATCTCACAGAACTGGAAGACTTTTGCAAGGAAGAAAGAATGAAAATCCCTCAAAGAAGAATTGTAAATATAATTTGCAGGTACTGTTTAATAATCTGTGTACCAAACCTGTGACTTTTCCTATAAAGGCCATAATAAAACAGTTCTCCCATGCTTCCAATAGGCTACACATTATTATTGATGACAAAGAGGATAATATTATGGACTAGATGGCTCACTCCTCCTCTCAGTCACAGCAGAATGATGTGGATTTCACCTCTGAGTCTGACACTGTGCCTTGGAGTGAGGGGTCATGCATTTCTCATGCTTGCAGCCCCAGTAAAGCCTTTAATTTGCATTATCCCATCTTCACTGTCCCCTCTTTATTGTGAGAAGAGGCAACAAAACTCCATCAGTAATGGAAGATACCAAAGATAGTCTCCCTGTTGGTGACTTGTCAGCGTTTGGACTGCCATGAGAAGGAGTTTCAGGGGGAGGTGGGGGACTTAATACATAGTTGTGTTGTTAGTGGTAGTAGTATTGGCACTTGTAGCCACGGTGTCACTGTCGTTTTGTCGTTTTACCGTGACACGTTCGCCGTGCAGACTGGTTGCCGGTGGCAACATGTAGTTTGTGGTTTGCACGTGCACTTCCTCTTTAAGGTGAGTCTTCCTGTTGTTTGGTGAGCGCAGGGTTTATTTCCTGTCTAGGTGTGGATCAGGGTGTGGTCTCTTGGAGCTATATAGCCTTGTCTTGTAGCCTGGTTGTTAGTTGTGCTCTAGCCTTGGTGTGATGATCTGCCCCTTTTTCCCTGATTCCAGGTCAAGTAGCAGTTGACATTGTATGGTGGGGAGTTTCCCCCACTACCCACCGTGACAGTATGTCCAACAAAGGCCACTCTTTGTTGCCTGCGGAAGTGGGTGCAGCATGTTTCGCTTTCTGGCGAACATGCTTCTCCTCTGGAGGGAGGATGAAAGGGGAGTTTCTGTTACAGTGCGGTTCTCTGTGACGGTCGTCGCAGTTGGTTTGTGAACCGTTACTTGTGTTTGATCTTCCCTCGTCCTTGACTCAGCTTCCCTGTTTCTGGGGTTGTGTTGCTGGCCGCATGCATTGGGTTCTGTCTTTGGTGTTTGCTGGTCCGGTGATGCTTGCTGGCATTGCTGGCAGTGACCTCATGTGAGTACAGGGTCTGAGTTTGGACGCAGTGGTCAGTGCGGTCACTCCTTGCTGTTTGGTGGCTGGCTGCCTGTTTCCTTGTCTTTTGGATAAGGCGTGCTGGTGGCAGTTTTGGGATGAATTGCTTGTGCTGTCGCTGATTCCCCCCCCCCCCCAACTTGTTGTGTGTAGTTTGCTGTTTGCACGTGCACTTCCCTTTTAAGGTGAGTCTTCCTGCTGTTTGGTGAGCGTGGGGTCAATTTCCTGACTAGGTGTGAATCAGGGTGTGGTCTCTTGGAGCTATATAGCCTTGGTTTGTAGCCTGGAGGTTAGTTGTGCTCTAGCCTTGGTACTGGCTACAAGCTATGCTCCATTCTTGGGCAATTCCATCTGCCCGGTCATTGAGGGCCACCTTGTTGGACATCAAGGTCTTTTAGCAATGTCATCCCTATGTCTTCTCCATGTCTCTACCCATCCTGATGTGTCTATATGTGGTGTGGGTTTGATTTGGGGTTTGGTTGTTGTCTAGTTCATTGTTACATGTCTGGTCTGTTGATGTTGTGTCCAGCATGTCTGCTAGACATTTCCCCTGTTTGTCTTTTTCCCTTGAAGAGGGCCCCATGGTTTCCTGGAGGGGGAACCTTTAGCCAGTGAACAGCTTTGTCTGTCACCGCCAGCTGCATCCGTTGCGCTTGGGGGTTCAGGCAATAGCAGGGAAGCTAGTTCCTGTGTGGTGGTGTGTACGGTATCCTGTGTTGTTTGTAGGTACTTGTACTTGTACATAGGTTCCAGTTCCTTGTGGAGGGTTCGGCTTGAGCATCTTACTTCTGCTTCGATGGGTAAGTGTCCATGTTGTACTGTGGTCTGTGGACATTCTGCCACAAGACACTTACCTGTTGAGTCACTTCCCTGTTCACTGTTTTCTGTCTGTTACTGGGCCGCTGGGAGATGGTTACTCATCCATGGTGTCGGAAGAACAGGCTGTCTCAGCCCTGTCACCATCTCTAGGGCTATTCAGGGATTCTAGAGTCCGAGGTTCCTGAGTATGGGCCCTCCTACCATCTGGGTCGGCTCATATGGCTAGGAGATCAGGACCAGGGTAGGTATGCTGTAGGAGGTGACCTGCCCCCTTTTCCCTTATTCCAGGTCAAGTAGCAGTTGACATTGTACAGTGGGGAGTTTCTCCCACTACCCACCGTGACACATGGTGGTTGTGGTATGGCAATGGTAGCCGTAGCAACAGTGGCACTAAGGGCAAATACAGAGCAGGGAATATCCTGATAAAAGTGGTGGGTAGGGTAAGGACTATGATTATAATTGTGTGTTGGACAGAACCTGGGAGCCACATCGGGGTGCTGAGGAGGAGGTGACATCAGAGGAGAAGGACAGTGGCCCTGGTGGCAATAAAGAGCAGAGGCAACGTATGGCCAAAGCCTGCTTCTATTGTGGTCAGCTAGGGAACTGGTGATTCCGCTGATACTGTAGATGCATGCCAAGCTTGGCTGACTCTAGCTCTCTGCAAGCAACTCCTGTATTGCTTTTTTTTCTCCTCAAGGCCAGTACACAAAGCTATAGCTGTGCCCAAGATCTGCAGGATTAAAATAAGCCTCGGGTGTTCAAACACAAACATGGGTCCCAGGTCTGTATTGCAGCACATGGAACAGCATCACTGGATCCTGCCCCAAATAAAATTGGCCAGCATTCCCATTCAGAACAAGTCTGCCCTCCTTCTTCTGGTGTCCTTGTCATCATCAGCTGCTTTTCCTCCTTCTCAGACTCCTCTTTGTCCTCTACTCCATCACGATCATAACAACCTGTGTGGTCATGATAGAACTATTCGAAACAAGCAATACGTTTGTGTGCAAGCTAAACCCCCATATGGCCAATTTGCTGGTGGTGCAGTTGCTGCAGTACCACTTAGTTGTGATAAATGTGGCACAGATCCGCACCTTCCTTAAAATTTTATTCTTCCCTAAAATGTACCTCTTGAACTTTTCCACATTTTTTCACGTTACACCCACAAATGTTAATCTTAATAAATAAAAATCTGGAGTGTGGCATGCATTTGTATTCAGCCTCCTGTAGTCTAATACCACTAAATAAAATCCAGTGTGACCATTATGCCTTCATAATTGCCTTATGAAGTCACCTAACTAAGTAAATATAGTCCACTTGTGTGTAAAAAAATAAATAAAAAATGTCAGTAGCTACAGCTGTTGTGTGAAGGCCTTTGTTAGTGAACATTACTGATTAAACAGCATCACAAAAACCAAGTAACACATCAGACAGGATAAAGTTGTGGAGAAGTGTAAAGCAGGGTTAGATTATATAAAATATCCAAAGCTCTGGAAATCTCACAGATCATTGTTCAATCCATCATATGTAAATGGAAGGAGTATGGCACAACTGCAAACCTACCAAGACATGGCTGTCCACCTAAATTGACAGCCCTGGCAAGGAGAACACTAGAGAAGCAGCCAAAAGGTCCATGGTTACTCTGGAGGAGCTGCAGATATCCACAGCTCAGGTGGGAGAATCTGTCCATAGGACAACTATCAGTTGTGTACTCCATAAACAGGGGTTTACCGCTAATAAAGGCAGACCACGCAGCTGCTATGGGGCCCGTGGCATGGGGGGGGCCAGAGTACATGAAAGGCCCAGCCCCCTACGTCTGCAGACTCTGTCAGCTTATGGTTATGTTTCTGCATTATGATCGCTACCTTACTAGCCTACCAGTTATTGAGCATTGAGGCGGCCCGCCCACTTGTCTTCCGTCCCAGACCCTGCTTGCTTCCCCTATACTCAGGTCAGGGCCCCCCTCCCCCATTGTGTGGACAGCATGCACAGATGTCCCTACCTGTCTGACCAGTGCAGTGATCAGTGACATCCAGGCTCCAGGCAGCATAGCACTCTCTCTTTTGTCTGCTGGACAGAACACTTGATTTGCCCCTGTTGGGTGCCACACCTGACCACAGCTACCACAGTAAGAGCAATGAGTTAAAAAAAAGTTCATGGGGGGATTCTTGATGGGGGGAGACAGAGGGCAGAAGCAAGCTGAGTTCCTGCAGGTTTGGGGGGCACTGTAGGATCATAGATGACTCATGATAGTGTGCCTCTGCCCCCTCCCCCATGACCTCTGCTTGCTAATGAATTGAATTGAATCATATAGAGCTATACAACAATGTGCTGATATGTGAGGTGCAAGCTGTAATTTATACCTCATACATATCAATTGATCACATATCAATACACTGCTGGCCAAGAACGGGTAGTGCGAGGGGCTATGAATGGGGCATGGAAGCCCAATTTAGATTCTTGCTAAGGTGCCCTCTGACTTCTATGTATGCCCCTATCCACAAATCTGGCCTTTTTGGAAGAGTGACAGGAAGAAAGCCATTTTTGAAAGCAAGGCATAAGAAGTCCCTTTTGCAGTTTGCCACAAGCCATATAGGGGACACAGAAAATATGGAAGAAGGTGCTCTGGTCAGATAAGATCAAATATTTTGGCCTAAATGCAAAACGCTATGTGTGGCAGAAAACTAACATTGAACATCACCCTGAACACACCATCCCCTCAGCGAAACATGGTGGTGGCAGCATCATGCGGTGGGGATTCTTTTCTTCAGCAGGGACTGGGAAGCTGGTCAGAGTTGATGGAACTAAATACAGGGGAATCCTGGAGGAAAACCTGCTAAAGGCTGCAAAAGACTTGAGACTGGGGTGGAGGTTCACCTTCCAGTAAGACAACAACTCTGCACTGTCAGTGCAGTCACATGCAGTCAGAGCTCCAATAGAATTGCTTAGATCAAAGCATATTGATGTGTTAGAATGGCGCAGTCAAAGTCCAGACCTAAATTCAATTGAAAATCTGTGGTAAGACTTGAAAATTGCTGTTCCCAGATGCTCTCCATCCAATCTGACTGAGATTGAGCCATTTTGCAAAGAAGAATGGGCAACATTGTCAGCCTCTACATGTGCAAAGCTGGTAGAGACATACCTGAAAAGACATGCACCTCTAGTTGCAGCAAGAGTTGGTCCTATTGACTCAAGGGGGCTGAATACAAAGACATGCCACAGTTTCCAGATTTTTATTTATTAAAAAGTTTGAAAATCATATATAATTTTTTTTTCACTTTACATGTACTTACCACTTTGTGTTGGTCTATCACATAAAATCCCAAATTTAGGTTTGTGGGTATAATGTAAAAAAATGTGGAAAAGTTCAAGGGGTATGGATACTTTTCAAAGGTGGCAGCGGTTGTAAAAGATTTTAGATTCAGTTACCAGCTCACAACACCCGAAATGACTTACCCAAAACCTAGCAAGATCAATTCCTCAACTAATAGCATTGCACAAACATGATGGGGAAAACTCCAGCGCTGTGAGTTGAACAGCAGGAGGTTTACAATACAAAAAAGAGGGGAGAAAGAAGGGTGAGCTGAGATCACTGAGAGTTTTAATTGTCCTCGATAGAGCTAATAAAGGAATTTAAAATAAAAGCTAAGTTTTAAAGACTAGTTAGTGCTGGGTAGGAAGGCGAATTGTGTCCTAACGGACGTTTAGAATTGAAATTACGTGGAGTAAAACCCTGTACTTAGCACTAAGAGGGTTACTAAAATAAAATAAATAATTTGAATACTTTTCAAGGCACTATAACACTTCTGTATGCCAACAGCCACAGTTTCTGCCATAGTCTATCAGTTAGTATTTTGGCCAGGTATCCGTAGTAGTGCAGTTCCACGCCTTCATCAAAATTTAATAATTCTCTTGAATTTTATTTTTCTTTGTCATCAGTCGCACTTTTTGTCATATATTTCATCTGCAGGACTTATGGCCAGTTGTTTGTTGTGGCGCAGTTCTAAGCCTTCATTAAGGCTCCTTTTCCCAATTAAAAGGGAAAGTTTTTTCATTCAGAAATATAATCATTCTCCATGTCATCAGCCGCAGTTTTCCCATATTCAAAAAGTTTGACTTTTTAGCCAGGTGTCCTTATAGGCAGAGTTCCGTGTCTTCACCAAAATTTTATTCTGCTGTATGATATTCATACTCCTGCCCAGATGTCCATTTTCTCCCCACAACAATTGTTTAAAATTGTACCATTTTTTTTTATGACTTTCCTGTCACATATCCTGTTCCCTAACCCCATGGATTTCGGAGGAGGCAGATTGCAACAGTGGCTTGAACTGGCCCAGTTTGCTCTTTCTGTACTGTCTTGTGCAGCCTCAAATGTTGTTTCCGAAAGAATTTTCAGCAGGTGGCGTTGTCACACCCAAATGGACAAACTTCTGGATCAGGCCAATAATTATATCTGCTATTGCTGATGGTGCTCCCATCATTCCACTGCCACTTTCTGCCTGCCTACCATCATGTTCCATACCATAAGGCTACTGTCACCACCACCATCGCAGCTGCTACTCACTGCTGCTATCCCCATACTGTAATTTCCATTTTCCTCTACTGACAATACCATTACCGCTACACAGCCGTCACTCCTACTACTACCCCAACACAGCTGCACACACAGACATATCTACGGCCTTGTCTGTTGCATGCTGTGCTGCTACTGCTGCCACTACTATTGTGGCCACATGTCACAATTACCCTACCCTTTCCACATCCACACTGTACTGCTGCTGCTCCAAATTAAAAGAGAGAGTTTTTCCAGGGCTATTCAGAACAAGCCACTGATTCTTCTGGCAATTAACATTTGTGAGTGCATAAATAGGCACCGGCATTCTGCGCTAGTTGTGGCATAATTTTTGGATGCTTGTGCTGAACAAGCTACTATATCATCTTGCATAAACCTGTGTGTTTAAACAGGGGCAGGGATCTGCCCCTGTTAAAGAATAATTTTTGGATGCTTAGTCCCAGCAAGCAACTTTTTCCCCATAACACCATGTGTGTTGAAATAGCATCTGCACCCAATAAGGGACAATTTTTGGAAGGTTTCTAAAATCTCAAAAGCATAACATACTGTCAAACAAACATTTACCCACAGCTATATATGTCAGTGTTACTCTATTATTATTTGCTATTGCAGTCATTACATTCAAGAGATTAAAAGAGGAGCGAGAGGAGAGGAGTGGGAGGAGAGAAAGAGAGAATGACAAAATATATAAAAAACTCTGAGTCTAAGGAGACCTCAGAGTGACATATACAATTTTTAGGCTAGTTGGAGGAGATTTCATTCATTTAGAATCAATTTTAGATATAAATTGCATTTTTAGACAAATTTGGTCGAATTGGGCACAAAATTAATTTCAAGAAATTCGCTCATCTCTTGTTCTAATTTTTTTTGTAAAAGTAACGTGCATATCTGGACACATCAACTTACTATGGCAGAGCAACCACAACATGGACTCAAACCACTTAGCAATATTGTTATCTCAACTATTCTGCTAAATGGGTCCAGTTTACTAAAAGCCCAGCATATGTTTAAAATAATTAATATGTATTCCATTGGCAAAACTACTTATTACAAGTATCAGCTAGCTTATCTCTACCCAGCTATAAACAAACAATTGCCTAAAGAACTGAAAATTGTACTAGCAGATAGGAGTACAAAACCTGTTTTCTTATATGGAGAAAAGGATAGTCCATGGTTTTCTGCTAAATTCAGTATATATACTATTATGGATGATACAAAAAAAATGTTCTTTTTCTGTACAGCAGTTGACACCGCAAACTAACTCTGTTTCACTTGAAAAAATTGCCTTCAAAAAGACCATGGATAATTTGTATTCCAAAAACTTAACTATCAAAATGGCGGTTAAAGATCATGTGACATTAGGAGAAATATGTGCTATCTCACATAAATATAATAATAAAAAACAATTATATTTGGTGGTGCTCCAGCACTTGCTCGGAAAATATACATATATCGGTATGGAAATGGATTTCTCTACTTTTCCATGTTACCAACAGGAAATGAACAGGAAAGGTCTGCTATAATGTGTGCCTACATCCACCCTTGAGAAACAGAGCGAAACGTACGTCGGGGTGGGCTCTCCTCTCTGCTAAGAAGCCCGTGTCCTCCTTTCCAAATGTCCCTCTGGTATATCTTTATGGAACATATGTGTCTCGTTGCTGTATTGTATGTGCGCTATTGCCCATCAGGCTAGTTCAGTTAGGCACTGTTCCATTTTATATATATTCCATATTGGGGGGGGGGGGGTTTGTTCATGTCAGCACTTCGATAGGGTTTTCTTACCCTATATAGGAGAGATAATCGGTGTCTTCTACGCATAGGAGGGGAGCCACATGTCTTGGCTACCATTTGTATTGCCGCCATATATATATATTTTAATATTGACATTATGTGTATTGTTGGTCTTTTTATCAACTAATAAAGTTTATGAAATTGTATTGCGCGTCCCTTTATGGTCATTTGGTGATATATTGTATAGTCACGCATTGTATTGTGATTGAGTTGCGTTGGCACTACATCCACCAGTGAAAGAATACAACAAACATCATACAAAATAGCTGTAAAAAATGAAAGACTACAGATCTTAAAGATCTTCGTCACATCTCCAACTTTTGCCATTAGATAGTTGGAGATATATTATATTACAGATCTAAAGTATCGGCCAAAAAGACTCCATTATTTTATAGATTCAATGGTAACTTCCACACACTTAGCAGCCCTTGACCATAACAAAATTGGGAAGCTGTAGCTTTAGTCAAAGCTGTAGTTTTCGAATTCTGCCTATAGTTGCCTTCCAGTAGGAACAAAGATATTTATTTAGGTTTATACAAAGGTCATAATACTGTAGAGTTGAGCGAACACCTGGAAGTTCGGATTCGAGGGGCTCGGATGAACTTCACAAAAAAGCTCGGGTTCGGGATCCGAACTTAACCCTAACTTGACCCCGAACCCAAACCCCATTGAAGTCAATGGGGACCCATACTTTTGGGCACTAAAATTGCTGTAAAATAGCCCTGGGAAGGGCTGCAAAAGGCGGCAAAATGTATATAAATGCCCTGCAAACAAATGTGGATAGGGAAATGACTTAAAATAACATAAAATACAGAAAAATAATAAATAAATGTTCTAAACCTGAGCCCAAGTGAGTGACAGTGTCACCCAGCAAACACAGGATGTGGCGGCAACGCCACCACATCTGGCACCGTCACCAAGCATCTCCACTGAATCCGATAGAAGTGTTCAGCTATCAGCTGTCCATCTCCCAAACACTGGAGAGAAAGAGAAATAGAAAGAGGAAGTACCCCCCTACCCACCTGCGATCCCTGGCTCTGAATGCCTTGATTTCGAAATTCCTGGTCCTTTGAAATGCTGTCATTCTGTCTGGTGACAGTTTTAAAAACCTTATGGCGGTGGCTGTCCCACAGTACGTGGATCCCAGCCGCCATTACTTTTGCAGGCGAGCCATCCCTTCCCTACACAAGCAAGTGGTGGACAAAATCAGGTGTACACTGCGCAACGCCATCTGTGGCAAGTTCCACATAACAACCGATACATGGACCAGTAAGCACGGCCAGGGATGTTATATCTCTCTTAACAACACACTGGGTAAATGTAGTGGCGGATGGCCCTGAGGCGTATAGCATTTTTGCGAATGTCCTTCCACCCCAGAGGATTGCAGGGCATTTCTCTTTGCCTCTTGTTCCCTCCTCCTACTCGGCTTCCTCCTCCTCCTCTACACCCCCCCCCCTCATCCACTCAGCATAACCACCCACAGCAGTACAGCCAGGGGGAAAGAACAGCAGGCTGTTTTAAAACTTGTGTGTTTGTGGGACAAACCCCACACTGCGCAGGAGCTGTGGACAGGCATGGAACAACAGACCGATGATTTGGTGCCACTGAGCCTCCAGCCCGGTTTGGTGTCGTGCGCTAATGGGCGAAATATAATAGCAGGTCTGGGCCTAGCCGGTTTGACGCACATCCCCTCTCTGCCACATGTGCTGAATTTGGGGTGCAGAAATTCCTGAACACCAGACAGTGAAAAGCAATTCAGTTAATTGAATACACACAACACCCCCATAAACCATTACTATTTACAAATTTACTTAAAAAGATATTAAAATAACTATAATGCAGCTAAACTAACTATATAAACAAACAAAACTATATACACACGTTATCCTTAACTTAAGGCCAGTGACATCCAAGTGGCTCGGAGGGTGGGTTCCTGCACCAACATAGGCCCTGGCCTTGAACACAATTGTCCAGTCAGAGAACAGTTCTGTTGCATTTCAGCAACATGGTGGAACCGTACACATACTGACTGATGGGTCTGCCCAGGGGCATAGCTACAGGGGAAGCAGGGGAAGCTACTGCTTTGGGGCCCTGACCTAAAAGGGGTCCATCCAGGAGGAGGAGGAGGACTAAAAGACTTTGTCAGGGCCCCCTCAACAGTATTATTCAATTAAATTATATACAGTGGCAGTATAGACAGTGTAGAAAGCGGATGAAACAGCTCCTGGGCCTGGTCTGAGAGAGCGATCTTTAGTAGCCCCAGGAATGGTGGCATGAAAGGAAGAGGTTGCGCAAAAATTACTGTGGGAGCGGGGGCCCCAGTCAAATATTTGCTGTGGTGCCCTATCATTTCTAGCTACGCCACTGGGTCTGCCCCATTCAACTTCTGGGTCTTCAAATTGGGAACATGTCCCGAGGTTGCCCTTTACGCCTTGGAGGTGCTGGCCTACCCTGCAGCCACTGTATTTTTTTTTTTTTTAAATATAATCTTTATTAAATTTTTTCATAAAGACAATATCTGACCGGTCTTAACAATAGCCATAATCATGCATAGAAATGACACGATACATCGTATATAATAACAGGTCCCTTAATAACCCCCCCAACCCCCCCACCCTCCGTTCGATGCACTCCTCATCCCTGCACAGCAAATATTTATCTCAGTCTACCAATAGTCTGCCCAATGTGCCCGCTATTTTATGTTTCAGGTACCATTCGGAATTTGTGAAAGGTGTCATGATTACTATTAACTCCCGATCCGAAAGAGCTGCAGATATAAAGGAGCTCCATTTTGCAAAAAATGCTTTAACCTGTCTACCCCGCATCTGTTCCGTATCTAGTCTGTCCATATCAAAACATTTCCTAATATGCAGAAATATTTCTGTGGCTGATGGCGTGTGTGGTTGTAGCCATTTAGCCAGCAGACATCGTTTAGCTGCCAATACTACCACGTGAGCTATCATGGGTAAGTAAGATCTCTCCGGGGGAATGTGGAACAGAACAAACTCGGGGGTTAGTGGTATCCTAATTTTGAGATGTAAGGCCAAATAATGCCGTACCATCTTCCAAAACTTCATAGAGGCACTGCAAAACCACATCCCATGTAACATGTTCGTTCCTGGAGTCTGGCATTTCGGACACGCTGTGAGTCTAGTCTGGTCCCCATCCCCACCGGAGTATTGGAAACCATAAATGGCTTTATGCAGAAACCGAAAGTGCGTTTCCCTCCATCCCTCATTTGTTACTATTTTTCTGACCTTGTCCCACCCTTGAAGAATTTTCTTTTCCAAATCTGGGATGGTGAAGTCCTTGCTCCAATGGGAGAAAAGACCCTCCATAGTCGGTTTTAACTTCATCTCCCTGATGTGGTTATAGAGTTCTGACAGTGACTTCTTCCCCCCTGCCTTATTAAGCAAAGTATCGAGAGAATTGGATGCCATCACGCCAGCTGGGGCCGAAATCCTAGTGGTAACAAAAGCCCTAACTTGCAGATATGGAAAAGTTTGATTTGCTAGAGTGAGTTGGAATCTGTCTCTCAAGTCATTTAGAGAGCACAGTCTCCCCTCCGGCAAGTTCCATACATGACTCACTGATCGAATACCCCTCTCCTTCCACTGGACAAAAAACTTAGAATCAATCCCTGCGGGGAATTCCGGGTGTCCCCACAGTGGCATATGTTTAGAGAAAGAGAAGGGTAGTCGATAAATCTTACATACTTCTTTCCATGCAATCAGGGTGTCACGTATAGTCAGACTAGCTTTCAATCCCTGCGGTACCGCTGTCCATTTGGAATGTAGCAATGCCCCCAACGACCACGGCTGAACCAATTGCGCCTCTAGGCGAGTGTTAGAGTAGAAGCTAGTGTCATTGAGCCAGTCTACACAATGTCGAAATAAGCTAGCAATGTTGTACAGCCGAAGGTGGGGGAGAGCTAAACCACCTCTGTTTTTGGGGACTTGTAGTTTCTGTAGTGCTATTCTGGGTTTTTTCCCTGCCCATATAAAGGTGCTGAATGCCGAGTTCAGTGCACGTATGTCCTTGTGCTTCAGAAGTATAGGGGCGGTCTGCATAATGTAAAGGAGTTTAGGGACACAAATCATTTTTATGAGCTGGGTCCTACCGCCCAAAGAAAGAGGATAGTTTTTCCACCTTTCCAAATCTGAGAGAATCTTCTTAATCAACGGGGGGTAGTTAAGTGCGTATAAGGAGTCAGGTTTCCTACCAATATGGATCCCTAAATATTTGATGGCCGTTGTGGCTATTTTTATAGTGACAGGCAATTGGGGCTGGACACGACCAGAATTTAAAAATAAAATTTCAGACTTAGTTTGATTAACCTTATAACCTGAGATACTGCCAAATTCTTTTAACAATTGGAAAACATAACCCAGGTCCCTCTGCGGATTTTCCAAAAAAATCAAAAGGTCGTCCGCAAAGAGCGCATGTTTCACAGTCGTCGTTCCCACGTGAATCCCTTCCACATTCTGGTCAGCTGCTAGCTTCCGAGACAAAGGCTCTAACGCCAGGTTGAACAGCAGGGGTGATAACGGGCATCCCTGACGGGTGCCTTTAAGAAGGGGGAAAGAAGGCGACAGGAAACCCGGGATATGTACCCTAGCATAGGGATTGGTGTATAAAGCGGTTATGTACTGTCTAAAGGGGCCTATAATACCCACATGATCCAGAACAGAACTCATCCATCCCCAGTCCACATTGTCGAAAGCTTTTTCAGCATCAATCGCCACAATGGCTGGGGATGAATGAGTTTTTGGGCGTAAAGAAGTTTCGTCTAATATCGTTAGGACCTTGCGGATGTTCGCCACTGCAGCCCTACCCTGGACAAATCCTACCTGAGAACTTGATATTAATTTCGGCAATATACTGGCTAGTCTGTTCGCTAATATTTTAGATGCTAATTTCAAGTCTACGTTAATTAGAGAGATCGGTCGGTAGGAAGAAGCTAGATGCAGGTCTTTACCTGGCTTAGGAAGCACTCTGATATGAGCCGTATTGGTCTGCGGTGGGATGGTGGCACCCTGCATGTAACTCGTGTAAATCTCCGAGAGAGTAGGGGCAATTTCGGGGGATAGTATACGGTAAAATTCAATAGACATCCCATCAGGACCTGGCGCTTTACCTAGAGCAGAGTCCTTTATCACCTGTTCCACCTCTTCTCTTGACACGGGAGAGTTAAGCATAGCCCTGTCTATGTCTGACACAGTAGGAATAACAGTCCCTTGTAACCATTCTGTGAGATTTACCTTTGCGCAGTTTGATGACTGATAGAGAGTAGTATAGAAGGAACTCAGTATCTCTACCACCTCCTTGGGGTGAGATCTCAGTTGACCTTTGTCGTCAATGAGAGCTCCAACCGTAGTCTGCGGCTTGGATCCCTTCGCTAGTCTGGCCAGCAGTCTACCAGCCTTATTGCCATACTTAAACAAGCGTGCTTCCCATGCAAATTGTGACATTTGTTCCCAGCGAAGCAACCAGTGCTCGTATGATTTCTTGGCCTGTTGCCATTGTTCCCGTAGGGACTGAGACGGAGTAAGGAGCAGTGCCGTGTAGGCGGTTTTGAGTTTGTCACTGAACAGTGCCAAGGATTGCTTAACTCTCCTACGTTTATCATGCACGTATGCCATGATTCTCCCTCTAAGTACTGCCTTACCAGCATCCCATAAAAGCTGTGGAGCCGTTCCCAATTCGTTGTCCTGCTTATATTCCAACCACCAGCCGCGTAACATGTCTCTGAAGTTCTCATCTCTCATCAGACTCGCAGGGAAACGCCAGATATAATCTGACCCCATGGGAACTCTGAGGGAGAGGGAGACAGATACTGGCGCATGATCGGATATCACAAGATCTTCTATTTTCGGTTCTGAGAAACGGTACATAGCAGATCTGGTGGTTAGAATATAATCAATTCGCGACCAAGATCCGTGTGCCTCGGAAAAGAACGTATACTCTCTCCCTTCCGGATGCGTCAATCTCCATAAGTCCACCATATCAGTCTCAGATAGCAGAGTCGCTAACCTGGTGTCACCCTTCCCTACCAAATCTGCGGTACCCCTGCCCCTCTTCCTATCTTCCCTCTCGTCCACAACTGCGTTTAGGTCTCCACCTACCAGTCTTGTCTCCACCGGGTCCTGACCAATACACTTCCCCAAATCCGAGAAGAATCCAGCATCACAGTCATTAGGACCGTATACATTAAATATACTCAGGTCCCCACTCGGTGAGGTGAGGTGTAGATGGGACAAGCGACCCTCCTCATCATGTTGATGATCAAGTATTGTGAATGGCAATCCTTTTTTGAGTAGAGTTAGTACCCCGCCTTCTTTCCTAATGCCCCGGATCCGTACACTTCTCCCACCCATAGGCGTTTCATCCTAGCCAATTCCCCTCTGCCAGGTGTGTTTCCTGAAGGAGGGCTATATCAACTCTCAACCTCTTAAGATGCCTCAGGATCATCATGCGCTTGCACGGTGAGCGCAATCCCTTCACATTCCATGATACCACCTTAATATGGTCAGCCATTGGGTATCAAAACAAGTGATATGAAGTGCAGGTTTTGTATGACAAGGAGTGCATCGAACGCCCAAATCC
Source organism: Bufotes viridis (assembly GCA_033119425.1). NCBI lineage: Eukaryota > Metazoa > Chordata > Amphibia > Anura > Bufonidae > Bufotes > Bufotes viridis. The sequence continues at coordinate 91,539,993 of CM065595.1, forward strand.
CACCCCCACCCCAATCCCATCCCCCATCAACACTAAACAAAATGTTGTACTGAAACGTGCTTAGGATAACTCCATCCCAAACAAAGAACACAATAGCTCTAATACAAAGTCGGACTTCACCTTTTTCCAACATGACAAATAGTCGAGTAGATATAAATCGCACACACAGAAAGCTCATAAAAGCAGAAACTCCCTCACTTAAGAGAACAACAGTAATAGCGAAAAGCCCCCCAGCACCCCACTGAGTGTCAATAGGTCTATGATCAGAACATAAAAACATAAAACTGCGGCTGCTGAACATATTAAACATAATTCAAAAGTGCATGAACGACACTGAATCCAGTGGATAGTAGTCCCTGCGCATCTGCTACCACAAAAGATCCAGTACAGGCAGTGTACAATCCTCATACAAAACCTGATCGTAGAGGTCCATGGCGTACACGGGATCTAAGGAAGTCCTCCTCCCAGACGCAGGGTTCTATCATGACGCCCTCCGGGTCGACTCCGCCGAGCGAGAGGTTAAGGGATCTCCTTTCCAAGGTAAGGCCGGGAGGTCTCTGCGCGGGGATCTTGTCGACAACCGCTGCGGCTTGGGGTCTCCAGGATCTTCAGTTAGATCAGCAATGAGTGGCCTTTTACGGTCCATAGTAAGGTCCTTAAGGTGGTGGCGTGCTTCCTCCGGGTCGTCAAAAGTAACAGTGCTGCCATCAGGGAGCGTCACCCTCAGAGTCGCTGGAAATAATAAAGCGAACCTCACTTGGTTATTAAACAGGGCCGAGCAAATCGGGGTGAACGCTCTTCTCTTTCGTGTAACCTCCGCAGAGAAATCTTCGAAAATCAGCACCCGGTGGCCCCTCAGCATTAGCCCACTTCTCTGTTGTTTGTAGGCTCTGAGTATCGCCGATTTGTCATTGTAGTCCAAGTACTTTACGATAATTTGGCGAGGGCGCGCTATACGCTGTTGTTGGGGTTGAGGTCCCCCCTTCATCGCGGTTTTGTCCACGTGCAGGTTCGGGCCTAGTCTGTGCGCACGTTCAACTTTACACGGGCCATTAACACCCAGCACCTCCGGTAATTCCACTCCACAAATTTCCATCAGGTCCTTTGCAGGGATGAGTTCAGGAAGGCCCACTAGACGGAGATTGCTCCTTCTGGAGCGGTTCTCCAAATCGTCTATCTTGGCCCAAAGCCTGGAGTTTTCTTCAACCGCCTGGGACAGGTGAGTTTTTATAATCTCATTATCAGTCTCCACCGCCACGAGCCGTGATTCAAGCTCTTCCAACTTGGTGGTGTGCACTCTCACCTCTGCCTGTAGCGCCGCCAGGGAGTGTCCAACAGTAGTCGAGAGGGCCTCCTGAAGGTCGGGCAGGATACGTGAGGCAACCTCCAAGGCAAGGTATTTGTAGTCCACTTCGGGCATACGATCGTCCACAGACTGGGGTTGCGACTCAACTTGTGAAGCCGGAGGGTCCATGTGGTCGTTCAGGTCCGCCGCCATTTTGGATTCAGCGGGCGCCGGCTCAGCCTTCGCTGCTTGCTTCTTGGTTCTGCCCCCCATGGAGGTCACAAACCGGTCCATTCACCGGTAGAAAGTATGAGAAAGGTAGTGTCCAGCTGCCGACAAGAAGGAGCTGCTGGATAATCGAGGGGGAGCAGAAAACGCGGAGTCTCAGCTACGGAGCTCTTACAGCTTGCTCCCGCTCATGCTGGCGCCGGAACCGGAAGTTCAGCAGCCACTGTATTGTCTGAACGTGTGTTTAGCATGGCTCGGGGCATTATCACAGACAAGCGCAGCCGCCTGTCTGCAGCCAATGTGGGCAAGCTTTTGTTTATTAAAAAGAACCAGGCATGGGTCCCACAAGACTTGTTTGTACCTTATGCAGAATAGACATGTATACCGGCCTCACCAAACCATTGTTATACTACTATGGTCTTACACTTTGTTTTATTTTTTTATATTTTCCCGATTTTTGGGGTCTACAGCAATTTATAAAAAAATAAAAAAAAACTATTGTTGGCGATTACCTTTGGCTTCACAGCCCAAAAAGGCTTTATGTCATGCATGAATTTAACTACCAATTGTAAGTTCCCTGACAGTTAGGCAGTGCAGCGGTTTGTACCTGGCAAAAATGGTAATATTGCACCCAACAATTTAAAAGAGGATTATTCACATTTTCGGTCACTGTCATCTATGCATAGCAGGGCTTTGTACCCGGCAAAAATGGTAATATTGCACCCAACAACATGGCCGGCTAGAGGTGTTTGTTTCTCCTGTCGTAAATCCCTCAAGTGCTCTCCTATCCTCCTACGTAGCTCCGGCCTCCTCTTACCAATGTATTCCATCCCACAGCCACATTGTGCACGATAGATCACCCCCTTTGTGTGGCAGTTAACAAAGCTCTTGATCTGGTATTGTTTCTGATTGACATGGCTGACAAAAGTGCGGCCCTGTGCAATGTATGGACACGCTAGACATCCACTACAACGATGGGAGCCAATCACAGGTCTTAACCAGTTAAGAAAGGGGTGTGTGGTCCCACTAAAGTGGCTATGTACCACAAAATTACGTACTTTGCGTCCGGTAGGTGACCTGAGGATATGGTGCAATTACCTTGGCCAAATTAGGGTCCAACAGAAGGGTCCCCCAATGTTTGGCCAGTATGTTTTTACCTCCTCCACTCCTGCATCAAACGTGCCCACCAATCGTATCTTGTCATCTTTTGTAGGGGACTTATTAGAATGAAGCAATTCAGTCCGAGTGGAAGTGAGTGCCCTCTGATAGGCCTTTCTTAATACACCGTCAGGATAGCCCTTCGCAGAAAATCTCTGACGTAAATCCTCTGCCTGTTTCTTAAACTGACGGAGAGTTAAGCAGTTCTTTTCATATGGAGATACTGGCCGGTTGGAATATCACGTTTTAATGGTACCGGGTGGTAACTCCCCCAATTCAAGACAGAATTGGTAGCTGTTGGCTTCCTGAACGTCTCAGTACAAATCTCTCCCCCTGGTCCCCTATAAATGCGAATATCCAGGAAGGGTAGAGATTGTTCTGACATTACAAAAGTGAAACGTATGCCAAACTCATTTCTGTTGAGGGTCTCAACGAGCTGTTCAAAGGTGGTGCTCATCCGCCACCAGATAATAAAGATGTCATCAATATATCTGGCCCACATCACTATATGCATAGTGAGTGGATACGGGGGATCAGTGAACACCACCTCCTTCTCCCACCAGCCCAGGAACAAATTTGCATACGATGGGGCACATGGACTCCCCATCACAGTGCTCCTGAGCTGGTGGTAATTGGACCCGTCAAACAGAAAGTAATTACAAGTAAGTGAAAACTGAAGCAACTTCAAGACAAAGGACACCCTCTCATAGTTAGAAAGGATTCAACAGCCCGGATACCTAGATTATGCGGGATAGAGGAGTATAAGGCCTCCACATCTATGAAGGCTAGAAGACAGTCATCATCTAATGTCACTCCCTCCAATCTTGCCAGCAGATCACTAGTATCCCTTGTATAGGAGGGTAAAGCTTTGACAAAGGGTGCTAGTACGTTGTCCACATATATCCCCACATTTTGGCCCAGGCTGTTAACACCTGAAACTATCAGTCGTCCCTTAAGGGGAACTATCCCCTTCTGGATTTTCGTCAAGGAATAGAATTTAGCCACCGTAGGGTGCCGACAGTCTAGAAAGTCAAATTTATCATCTGAAATAAGATGTTGGCCATTTGCAGCACGCAATATCTGTAATGGTTTAGACTGATAACACTTCGTGTGACTTTCTTTCAATTTTTCATAAGTCTCAGTATCAGATAACAACTTTAAACACATCATTTTGTATTGTGGGGTATCGAGGACAACAATATTGTCCCCTTTGTTTGAGGTTTTGATTGTTAAGCCTTTTTCTTTTTCGATATTTTTTAGTGCTAGGTATTCATCACGGGTACAGCTGAATCTCTTCTTTGGTACAGCCAATTTTTCCAAATCACAAAAAATCTGATTTAAAAATACATCAGCGCAGGTAGGATCACCTACAAGGGGCATTCTGATACTTTTTTTTTTTCAGAGATGTAAAAGGCCCTCTCCCGTCTAATGGGTTACTATCTGCCAAACTAAACAGTAAGCGAACGTCTTGCATGATCTCCTGGGATACACCCAATTCTCTGCTCTCACGTTTATCTAGCAGAGCAAAATGTTTAGACCAGCGTAACCTTCGGACAAACAAATTTAAATCTTTAACCCAATTAAATAAGTTAAACGTTGGCATAGGAACGAATGAGAGGCCTTTACTCAAAATATCAGTCTCCGCCGAGGTAAGGGTTCTACTGGAGAGATTCAGGATTTGTGAATTGCGTTCTCAGGAGTATGGTTAGAGGGAGGTAATTTTCGAATCAGCAAGTGGTAAGGCCCTGTTTGGTCTAAAAAACCCTGGCTCCCACTGTCTTGGCTACCTTTACCACCTCTTCCTCTGAACCTCCCCCTACCTCTACCTTGGTTCCTCTTGCCTCCTTCTCTTTCACCCTCAAGATTCCTGTTTGAACTTTTTGGCTGTCTTAATCACTCCTTTAAGGGGGGAGGGGGGTCTCGTTCCTCGAGTTTCAGCTTTTCCTCCTTCAGCAGCAGGTGCATAAAGTGTAGGGAGCTGTTAGTCGCCTCCTTCTCCCACTTAATACTGAGTCTGGAGCTTCTGCATCTGCTGGCTGGAATAAGGGGGATCCTCAAACCCCGAGGGACTATGTTATTCCTGATATAATTTTTAAGAGACTGAACCTCCCACCACGAGGTGACCTGTTCCTTATATACCTTTGTCAAGTCTTTAAAAGCTGCTTTCAGTGAAGGGGTATATTTGTTCTGTATAAAAGCTCTTTCTGAAAAAACCTCAATGGCTGCATTCAATCGTAAGTCGTGCTCAAACTCGGTTTTTAAGAAACCGGCCATACTCCAAAGGTTGAATCAAAAAAAGTAACACCAGAGTCAAGAATTGACCTAATAGATACCAGTCAATAGCAGCTAGAAAATTACAAAAGGAGCGGGGTACATTAAAACATAACTTTTAATTAATTAATACTTTAAAACGCCCAATACAAAACATATAAAGTGACCAGGTGAGTCACACACAATGTCAGAAATTGACCAGATTGGTGAACAGGTGAGAACTAGGGTAGCAGCAGGGCTGAGGGGGGAAGGGAATGCTGGGTATCTGCCCCTGAGAACAACCCTATACAATCACCCTCCCTAAACCGTGCTTTTGCTAACCTCCTAATTCACCCTATTCATACCCCTGACCAGTGCTCTGACTGCCCAGCTTCGTCCTGAAGGGGAGGGGGAAGGGGGAGAAAGGGGTAGGAGGCCCTATTACAACAAATCACCTACACCAGCAATACAGCATGCCTCAGATGAAAAAGACACCACTAACTTGCTTCATAACATGCATAGAACGCCCTACTGCCCAACGCGTTTCCCTGGCATTCGCCAGTTCATCAGGGGACAAAAGACAGTATAGCCTGAGTAAAATGCAATGTTCACAAAACCACACAACAGTTAATGCAGAGAGGTATCATATATTGCAGTTTACATTAACAGACTCCCAAAAAGTAACCCTAAGTTACAGGTATAGGGCAGGTTACATATAGAAAATAAACAGCTTATCTTGGTAAGTGCCAAGGTGTGGTCAGCCATCCATGATCAGAGTGCCAAGGCTGCGTAGTTTCAAGCCAGGCTGGTGACAATCCGCGTGTGGCAGCATCACATTAGCGCTCGGCACGACCGCACTATTTAAAGGTGCTCCCGCCGGCCGCCACTGTGGAGTTTTGGTCATATGGTTTAATACGTGACCACCAACGTCACGATCACGTGCACCTGTCATGTGATCGCAGGTCCTGCGACCTCAATACACTGGGACATAGCCGGGGCAGGTAAGCATAGTTAGGGGCGGACTCCGGATAATTTGACTCTGCCCACCAGAACCGGCTCAAATGAACCCTGCCTGATAATTGGATAAGTTCCAATGCAGGGTATTTTTTTTTTTTTTGAACATATATTTTATTGATTTCTATACAAGAATTTATGTATACAAGGTTGCAGGGTATTAAACCCACGGTGGAAAATTGTGGTGCCAATAAGCTGAGACAGATAGGCAGTACTCCTCGTGGAGTGCCCTCTGATAGTCAAATGAAGCTGCTGCAGAGACTCAGACACGCCCCCTCTACACGTGCTGCCTGAGGTCAGTGAAGAGAGAAGATCAAGATCGCAGGGCTGTGAGTAGTGAGTCTGCACTGTGACTGCCTCTGGGACAGGGAACTCTTCCAGGTGCTGCAGGATGTTGTAGTAGACAAGCAGCTTCATGATATTTGTTTTACTGCTTCATGAAGCAGTTTGACTCCATGACATCTTCCGCCCTCATATCCTGCTGTCTCCTTTCCTCCCTCATGTATCCAGAGCTCCTGTCTCCTATTGCTGCCCTGCACAGACCTCCTGCCACTACTTCTTTAATGAATCCCCCTCAGCCCCTTCCACCTACTTGCTGTGTTCATCCCTCCTGTCCATCCATGGCCCCTGTGTCACTCCTCTGCCTCTCAATATGGTGGTGTCTAAACCACATTCACCATAAGGACCTTCTAACGTCACAGGGTCACCCGTACTGCGCCCCTCACCCCATATTGTGCTCCCTTAAACCCTGCATTGTGCCCTCTTACCACACCCTGTACTGTGCCCTCTTATACCCTTTTATCCGGTCACAGTATGGTCGGTGTCATTATACTGTGTGGGGGGCACTGGGGGTCATTATTCTGAATGGAGGGCCACTGTGAGGTCATTTTACTGTGTGGGGGCACTGGGGGTCATTATATTGTGTGGGGGGTCATTATACTGTGTGAAGGGCCACTAGTGGTCATTATACCGTGTGGGAGCCACAGGGGGACATGAAAATGTAAAAAAATGACTGAAGGGGGCCCACTGAGATTCATCACCCAAGGGCCCAAATGAACTTAGAGCCTGCCCTGACTGAGGGAGTAGGTAAAAGGAGTATTTAAATTAAATATCATATAAAATCAGGTAGTACGATTGAAAAGTTAAAGGGTTTAAGCAGCGGCACAGATTGAATAGAACATAAAGATTAGATTGCAGTAGAGAGTGAGATACATATTAAGAAGACATCGGAGACAAACATCAAGAGACATCAGAAGACAGAGAGAGATCAAGGGAGAAGGTAGAGGAGTGGAGAAACAATAAGGAGAGGGATAAGATAATGATCATGAAGAGTCTTAGGAAACTAGACTGAAGGCTGATCATATAAAGGGAACGAATGATAGCTGCTCATTCAGTCCCCTCGGGTGTACCGTCTTCAACTCAAAGATCCAAAGTTTCTCTTTGTAAGATCAGATCTGCTATGTATCACAAAACCAGTGTTTATTGCAACAAACTTCAGAAATTTAGTATGTCACTGCTAAATTTTAAAATACGTTTTTATGCGTTGTATGCCAAACTGCTCTGTGTAACAACAAGACGGGTTTATTTCCCACAAAATACACTAATGCAGTATTTCACAGGTGAAATTTAAACATAGGTATTTGTGCGGTTTATTGAAAACTGCTCTGTGGACCAAGAATACTGCTTTTTTTCCAGAAAAAAACACTAATGCACTATTTCAGTGCAGAAATTTAAAATAGGTATTTGTACGCTGTATGCACAACTGCTCTGTGAAGCAAGAATACGTTTTTTTTTCAACAAAACAGAAAAATGCACTATTTCAGTGCTGAAATTTAAAATACGTATTTGGGCGGTGTATTTAAAACTGCTTTGTGGACCAGGAATACCGCTTTTTCCCCAAAAAATACACTGATGCACTATTTAACTGCTGTTTCCTTGCAGAAATGTAAAATATGTATTTGTACACTGTATACCCAACTGCTTTGAGACCAACACGGCTTTTCCCCGCAAAATTTACAAATGCACTATTCAACGGCTGGAAATTAAACGTATGTATTTGTATTCTGTATGCACAACTGCTTTGCGAACCAAGAACACAGCTTTTTTTTTTCCCCTAAAACACACTAATGCAGTATTTAAGTGCTGAGATTTAAAATAGGTTTTTGTACGCTGTATGCACAACTGCTTTGTGGACCAAGAACACAGCTTTTTCTCCCTAAAACACAGTAATGCACTATTTCAGCATTGAAATATAAAATTGGTATTTGTACGCTGTATGCACAACTGCTTTGTGGACAAGGAATACCAAAAATACACTGATGCACTATTTCACTGCAGAAATGTAAAATAGGTATTTGGGTGTAGTGATGTCGCGAACATAAAATTTTCAGTTCGCGAACAGCGAACGCGAACTTCCGCAAATGTTCGCGAACGGGCGAACCGGGCGAACCGCCATAGACTTCAATTGGCAGGCGAATTTTAAAACCCACAGGGACTCTTTCTGGCCACAATAGTGATGGGAAAGTTGTTTCAAGGGGTCTAACACCTGGACTGTGGCATGCCGGAGGGGGATCTATGGCAAAACTCCCGCAGAGTCGGGTTTTAATCCATAAAGGGCATAAATCAACTAACATTCCTAAATTGTTTGGAATAACGTGCTTTAAAACATCCAGTGTGTGTATATGATCAGGTATGATGTTGTATGGATCAGGTAGTGTAAGGGTTACGCCCGCTTCACTGACATTGACAGACCAAACTCCCCTATTAATGCACCGCAAACAGTTCATTTGCACAACCGCAAACTCCCCATTTGCACAAGGTTGGATACCAAGCTAGCTACGTCCCAGTGATGTCATTGAAGGTTTCTTCCTCCACCCAGCCACGTACAACACCAAGGGTCCCCAAAAGGTGAATTGAATTGATTTTTCGAATGGGGAGATGGTTAAAAAAAACGCTGGCTCCCTCCCCTTTGTTTTTATCCACGGTGACTGCGTCTGCGCCGTGCAATTTACTGTCACACCCGATATGAGTATAATTTTCTGTAGTACTATTCTCATCAGTTTAATCCCTCTAACGTCCCCAATCTGGGGGCCATTTATTGAATAGATTTTTCGAACGGGGAGATGGTTAAAAAAACGCTGGCTCCCTCCACTCTGCTTTAATCCACGGTCACTGTGTCTGCGCCGTGCAATTTACTGTCACACCCGATATGAGTGGTATTTTCTGTAGTACTATTCTCATCAGTTTAATCCCTCTAACGTCCCCGACTCCCCAATCTGGGGGCCATTTATTAAATAGATTTTTCGAACGAGGAGATGGTTAAAAAAACGCTGGCTCCCTCCACTCTGTTTGAAACCACGGTGACTGCGTCTGCGCCGTGCAATTTACTGTCACACCCGATATGAGTGGTATTTTCTGTAGTACTATTCTCATCAGTTTAATCCCTCTAACGTCCCCAATCTGGGGGCCATTTATTGAATAGATTTTTCGAACGGGGAGATGGTTAAAAAAACGCTGGCTCCCTCCACTCTGTTTTAAACCACGGTCACTGCGTCTGCGCCGTGCAATTTACTGTCACACACGATATGAGTGGTATTTTCTGTAGTACTATTCTCATCAGTTTAATCCCTCTAACGTCCCCGACTCCCCAATCTGGGGGCCATTTATTAAATAGATTTTTTGAACGGGGAGATGGTTAAAAAAACGCTGGCTCCCTCCACTCTGTTTGAAACCACGGTGACTGCGTCTGCGCCGTGCAATTTACTGTCACACCCGATATGAGTGGTATTTTCTGTAGTACTATTCTCATCAGTTTAATCCCTCTAACGTCCCCAATCTGGGGGCCATTTATTGAATAGATTTTTCGAACGGGGAGATGGTTAAAAAAACGCTGGCTCCCTCCACTCTGTTTTAAACCACGGTCACTGCGTCTGCGCCGTGCAATTTACTGTCACACCCGATATGAGTGGTATTTTCTGTAGTACTATTCTCATCAGTTTAATCCCTGTTACGTTCCATATCAGGGATTGCCTTTTGCGAAAAAAAATTTAGGCCGGGTACCTTCGACTGCCTTCCAGTGACAGACCAAACTCTCATACACTAAGCTGAATTGATTTCAGGAACCGGGAGATGGAAAAAGCAGCTTGGTCGGTCCTCTTACTCCCAAATTGGGGCACTGCGCGTGCACAGAGCAATGTGCTGTGACACCCTATATGAGTGGTGTCTTAACTAGTACTATTCCTATCAGTTTAATCCCTGTTACGGACCCTATCCGGTCGAATTGATTAACCATTGTCGAATTAGCGAACCATTACGACATCATGAAATAATTTAGTTCTGAGCTCTGTACTTGCTTTGTATTGGAATTGATGGGGATTTTTTTAATTGCCTGCATCATTTCTAATAAACTATTAAGAGACTTTATTATGATTTTTTATTTTATGTATTAAAAACCCATACAACATATAAAAAAAAAGGTAAATTAATGTTTTTTCTATGAAATATTATCCAGCCGCCCGATCGCTTTTGGTCTGACCATAATGAAGCAACGGCCTTATCATCTGGGGTGTGGCAACATTGCCAACACACTTATAGAGGTGATGATGATTGCTTCATTGTGATACGCAAGCCCCTTCACCACAACAAGGTAACGATCACGAAGGGGAATTGACACTTGAATGTGCCTTTTTTTTTTGGTTTGTTTTTGCAACCACAGTGCTGCACCATAGGACAGAAAAATTAGGCATGTACACATGCCTGAAAAATAATGGCACTGTTGCAGCCGCTATTGTAGCAGCGGCCGGAAAAATTTATGTTTTCCAGGCAGAAAAGTGACTAAAACATTGCGGCTTGAACCCTAGTTGGTGGTGGAGAATTCACGAAGGTCATCCGGTATGCAGACATTAAATACAGCAGCGTGGGGACCATTTTGAGGCCAAGGCATGTAATCAGGCCTTTTGTTAGTCAAACGTATCCCCAACTGTCAGTCCCTTCGGGATCCATGCCTCATTCATCTTTATGAAGGTGAGGTAATCAACACTTTTTTGACCGAGACGACTTCTCTTGTCAGTGACAATGCCTCCTGCTGCACTGAAGGTCCTTTCTGACAGGACACTTGAAGCAGGGCAGGCCAGAAGTTCTATTGCGAACTGGGATAGCTCAGGCCACAGGCCAAGCCTGCACACCCAGTAGTGAAGGGGTTCATTGCTCCTTAGAGTGTCGATATCTGCTGTTAAGGCGAGGTAGTCTGCTACCTGTCATTCGAGTCGTTCTCTAAGGCTGGATCCCGAAGGGCTGTGGCGATGAGTAGGACTGAAAAAGCCTCCGCATGTCCTCCATCAACAACACATCCGTAAATCATCAAGTCCTTGCCGCCGTGGTAGGAGGAGGATTACACTCACCTCTTCCCCTGTTAGATTCCCGCTGTGCTGTGACATCCCCCGTATAAGCTGTGTAAAGCATATTTTTTAGTTTGGTTTTGAACTGCTGCATCCTTTCCGACTTTCGGTAATTTGGTAACATTTCTGCCACTTTCTGCTTATACCGGGGGTCTAGTAGCGTGGCCACCCATTACAGATCGTTCTCCTTTATCCTTTTTATACGTGGGTCCCTCAACAGACATAAAAGCATGAAAGACCCCATTTGAACAAGGTTGGATGCAGAGCTACTCATTTCCTGTTCCTCGTCCTCACTGATGTCATTGACGGTCTGTTCTTCCCCCCAGCCACGTACAACACCATGGGTCCCAGATAGGTGACAACAACGAGCACCCTGGGGTGCCTGCTGTGGTTGGTCTTCCTCCTCCTCAAAGCCGCCACATTCCTCCTCTGACTCCTCTTCCTCATACTCCTCTTCCAGCGTTGCTGCAGGTCCGGCAAGCGATGATGACAAGGCTGTTTCTGGTGGTGATGGTGACCACAACTCTTCCTCTTCATGCTCATCTACAGCCTGATCCAGAACTCTTCGCAGGGCACGCTCCAGGAAGAAAACAAATGGGATGAGGTCGCTGATGGTGCCTTCGGTGCGACTGACTAGGTTTGTCACCTCCTCAAAAGGGCGCATGAGCCTACAGGCATTGCGCATGAGTGTCCAGTAACGTGGCAAAAGATTCCCAGCTCCGCAGAGGCTGTCCTAGCACCCGGTCATACAAATACTCGTTGATGGCTTTTTCTTGTTGGAGCAGGTGGTCGAACATTAGGAGTGTTGAATTCCAACGTGTCGGGCTGTCGCATATCAAGCGCCTCACTGGCATGTTGTTTCGCCACTGAATATCGGAAAAGTGCGCCATGGCCGTGTAGGAACGCCTGAAATGGCCACACACCTTCCTGGCCTGCTTGAGGACGTCCTGTAAGCCTGGGTACTTAGACACAAAACGTTGTACGATGAGATTCAACACATGTGCCATGCACGGCACATGTGACAACTTGCCCAAATTTAATGCCGCCAACAGATTGCTTCCATTGTCACACACCACTTTGCCGATCTCCAGTTGGTGTGGGGTCAGCCACTGATCCACCTGTGCGTTCAGGGCGGACAGGAGTGCTGGTCCTGTGTGGCTCTCTGCTTTCAGGCAAGTCAACCCCAAGATAGCGTGACACTGTCGTATCCGGGATGTGGAATAGCCCCTGGGGAGCTGGGGGGAATCAGTTGATGTGCAGCCAGACGCCGCAGCAGAAGAGGACTCAGCCGAGGAGGATATTGAAGAGGATGGAGTAGGAGTAGAGGAGATGGCAGTAGGTCTGCCTGCAAGTCGTGGTGGTGTCACCAACTCCGCTGCGGAGCCACGCATTCCATGCTTGTCAGCCGTCAGCAGGTTGACCCAATGCGCCGTATACGTGATATACCTGCCCTGACCGTGCTTTGCAGACCAGGTATCAGTGGTCAGATGGACCCTTGCCCCAACACTGTATGCTAGAGATGCCATGACTTCCTTTTCAATGACATGGTAGAGGTTTGGGATTGCCTTTTTTGAAAAAAAATTTCGTCCGGGTACCTTCCACTGTGGTGTCCCAATAGCGACAAATTTTTTGAAGGCCTCAGACTCTACCAGCTGGTATGGTAAAAGCTGGCGGGCTAAGAGTTCCGTCAAGCCAGCTGTCAGTCGCCGGGCAAGGGGGTGACTTTGTGACATTGGCTTCTTATGTTCAAACATGTCCTTGACAGACACCTGACTGTGGGCAGATGAGCAGGAACTGCTAAAGGTGAGAGATGGAGTGGCGGGTGGTTGAGAGGGGGCAGGGAGGACAGCAGTGGTTGACGTGGCTGAAGATGCTGGACCAGGAGGAGCAGGGTGGCTTTGAGTTTGTGTGCTGCTTGTACTCATGTGTTGATCCCATAGGCGTTTGTGATGTGAGATCATGTGCCTTCGCAAAGCAGTTGTACCAAGGTGGGTGTTGGACTTCCCACGACTCAGTTTCTTTTGGCACAGGTTGCAAATGGAATTGCTTTTATCAGAGGCAGACACACAAAAAAAATGCCACACTGCTGAGCTTTGCAATGACGGCATTCTGGTGGTGGCAACAGCATGCGTTGACTGGCGTGCTGTCTGGCTGACCCCAGGTGCCGATACATGCTGTCTGACTGTGCCACTAAATCCTTGCGACGACCTCCCCCTGCTTCCAACTCGTCTCCTCATTCTCTCTGTCTCCCCTTCAGAACTTTCCCCCTCTTCTTCTCTTCGAGCAGGCACCTACGTGGCATCCGTGGACACATCGTCATCATCCACCGCTTCACTTGTATCTGACACCTAAGCAAAGGAAGCAGCAGCGGGTACAACATCATCATCATCATCACACTGTACGTCCATGTGTGTAATCCTGCCTGACTGAGACATATCCCCGTAATCTACATCATCTGGCAATAATGGTTGCGCATCACTAATTGCATCCAACTGATGTGTAAATAACTCCTCTGACTGATCAAGTGAAGCGGCTGTGGTGGCTGTGGTGGTAGTGGTGGTGGTGGCGACGGGCGGGTGCGTGGTAACTTGAGAGCAGGTGACCGAAGCTGAGCTGGAGGAGGATGGTGCGTCAAGGTTCTTAGCGGAAGCTGTTGAAGATTGGGTGTCCTGTCTAAGCCAGTCAACTACGTTCTTTAGAATTTTTCGGGTTCAGGGTACATGGCCTCTGAAAACTGGGCATTATTCCAGGGACAGTGGAAATCACAGCACCACGACCACGACGGCCCCTGCGGGTGGCCTGCCTCTGCCTGTCATTTTTTTTTTAGATAAGTGGTACTACGCGTGCTAGGTACTGTGCCACCCGGTATGAGTGGTTGGCACTGGCAGTGGGCACACTACAGTCTGTGGAAGTGGGCCTGACACACACTGGCAGCAGGCAAGCAACTGAAATTAGACTACTGTCTAAAAATTAAATGCCTTATTTATCGGCAAGCTACTGTGCCACCCGGTATCAGTGGTTGGCACTGGCAGTGGGCACACTACAGTCAGTGGAAGCGGGCCTGACACACACTCACAGCAGGCAAGCAACTGAATTTAGACTACTGTCTAAAAATTAAATGCCTTATTTATCGGCAAGCTACTGTGCCACCCGGTATCAGTGGTTGGCACTGGCAGTGGGCACACTACAGTCAGTGGAAGAGGGCCTGACACACACTGGCAGCAGGCAAGCAACTGAATTTAGACTACTGTCTAAAAATTAAATGCCTTATTTATCGGCAAGCTACTGTGCCACCCGGTATCAGTGGTTGGCACTGGCAGTAGGCACACTACAGTCAGTAAAGCGGGCCTGACACACACTGGCAGCAGGCAAGCAACTGAATTTAGACTACTGTCTAAAAATTAAATGCCTTATTTATCGGCGAAGCTACTGTGCCACCCGGTATCAGTGGTTGGCACTGGCAGTGGGCACACTACAGTCAGTGGAAGCGGGCCTGACACACACTAGCAGCAGGCAAGCAGCTGAAATTACACTAAAGTGTAAAAATTAAATGCCTTTTTTATGCAAAGTCCTGTGCCAGCCGGTATGAGTGGTGGGCACTGGCAGTGGGCACACTACAGTCAGTGGAAGTCAGCCTGACACACACTGGCAGGCAACTAACCTTAGATTAAAGTGTAAAAATTAAGTGCCTTTTTTTTATGCAAAGTCCTGTGCCACACAGGATAACAGGGGTGGGCACTGGCAGTGGGCACACTACAGTCAGTTGAAGTCGGCCTGACACACACTGGCAGGTAACTAACCTTAGATTAAAGTGTAAAAATTAAGTGCCTTTTTTTTATGCAAAGTCCTGTGCCACACGGGATGACAGGGGTGGGCACTGGCAGTGGGCACACTACAGTCAGTTGAAGTCGGCCTGACACACACTAGCAGCAGGCAAGCAGCTGAAATTACACTAAAGTGTAAAAATTGAATGCCTTTTTTATGCAAAGTCCTGTGCCAGCCGGTATGAGTGGTGGGCACTGGCAGTGGGCACACTACAGTCAGTGGAAGTCAGCCTGACACACACTGGCAGGCAACTAACCTTAGATTAAAGTGTAAAAATTAAGTGCCTTTTTTCATGCAAAGTCCTGTGCCACACGGGATGACAGGGGTGGGCACTGGCAGTGGGCACACTACAGTCAGTTGAAGTCGGCCTGACACACACTAGCAGCAGGCAAACAGCTGAAATTACACTAAAGTGTAAAAATTAAATGCCTTTTTTATGCAAAGTCCTGTGCCAGCCGGTATGAGTGGTGGGCACTGGCAGTGGGCACACTACAGTCCGTGGAAGTCAGCCTGACACACACTGGCAGGCAACTAACCTTAGATTAAAGTGTAAAAATTAAATGCCTTTTTTGATGCAAAGTCCTGTGCCACACGGGATGACAGGGTGGGCACTGGCAGTGGGCACACTACAGTCAGTGGAAGTCGGCCTGACACACACTGGCAGGCAACTAACCTTAGATTAAAGTGTAAAAATTAAATGCCTTTTTTGATGCAAAGTCCTGTGCCACACGGGATGACAGGGGTGGGCACTGGCAGTGGGCACACTACAGTCTGTGGGCCTGCAGCTCCTCACACACAGGCAGGCCAGGCAACTGCAATATGTATATAAAGGAAAAAAAAAGCAGACTAATGTTGCAGCCCTAAAAGGGCTTTTGGGGTGCTGTCAGGACGCTGTCCTTACAGCAGAGATCAGATGAGTCTTTCAGGACTGGAGTGGACACTGAATTCACTAGCCTAGCTATCGATTTCCCAATTAAATCAGCAGCAACTACACTCTCCCTCCTCTCACTAAGACTGCAGCTTCAGAATAAATCTAAAATGGATGCTGTGCAGGAGGTGGGAGGGTCTGGGAGGGAGGGTATGCTGCTGATTGGCTGGAATGTGTCTGCTGACTGTGAGGTACAGGGTCAAAGTTTGCTCAATGATGATGTATAGGGGGCGGACCGAACATCGCATGTGTTCACCCGTTGAGGCGAACGCGAACAAGCTATGTTCGCCGGGAACTGTTCGCCGGCGGATAGTTCGGGCCATCTCTATTTGGGTGGTGTATTTTAAACTGCTTTGTGGACCAGGAATACCGCCTTTTTCCCCCAAAAATACACTGATGCCCTTTTTCACAGCAGAAATGTAAAATAGATATTTGGGCGGTGTATTTTAACCTCTTGCCGACCGCAGGATTGCGTCCTGGCGGCGGTCGGTTTGTTCCTCCTAGATGCGCGGTTGCGTCATCTCGCGAGACGCGAGATTTCCGGTGCGCGCGTTCACAGGATCGCGTCGGGGAGAACTTTAACTACAGCCTGCCAGCGCTGATCATGCGCTGGCAGGCTGTAGAAGTAAAAAAAAAAGGCATATCAGACGCTGTTTTGTTAACAGCGTCTGATATGCTTGCTGTTGGTTCCTTTGGTGGTCCCTTTTGCTTGGGACCACCAAAGGAAACTTTTGTAAGTGCACCAATCACCACAAAGACCCCCCCATCCACCCCCCCCGTCACTGATTAACCCCTGATTAACCCCTGATCACCCCATGTCACCCCCCTGATCACCCCCTGTCACTAATCACCCCCCTGTAAGGCTCATTCAGACGTCCGCATGTGTTTTGCGGATCCATGGATCCGCAAAACACGGACACCGGCAATGTGCTTTCCGCATTTTGCGGATCCACACATTGCCAGAACTATATAGAAAATGCCTTTTCTTGTCCGCAATTGCGGACAAGAATAGGATATGCTCTATCTGTTGCGGAGCTGCGGCCGGATGTTTGGGGGCCGAAACCCGGAAGTTTGCGGCTGCAGCTCCGCAAATGCTGATGCGGCGAGCACATAGTGTGCTCTCCGCATCACCGCCAGCCCCATTCACACTGAATAGGTCCGCATCTATTCCGCAGAATTGCGGAATAGATGCAGACATTTTTGCGGACGTGTGAATGGGGCCTTACTACTTTTTTTTTGCACATTTTTTGGCAGAGATTTTTTCATCCACATTGATCGAGGCTGAACGGAAAAAAAATATCTCATTACCCATATGCTCAATATAAGGAGAATAGCAGAAACTCCTAATGCTGGCCATACGTGTAATGATTGCGGAGACCCTCAAATGCCAGGGCAGTACAAACACCCCACATGTGACCCCATTTTAGAAAGAAGACACCCCAAGGTATTCTGTGAGTATGGTGAGTTCATGTAAAATTTTATTTTTTGTCACTAGTTAGTGGAAATTTGAGACTTTGTAAAAAAAAATAAAAAAATATCAATTTCCGCTTGTGCCAAAAAAACTGTGAACTTGCCATGCCCCTCAAGGAATACCTTGGGGTGTCTTCTTTCCACAATGGGGTCACATGTGGGGTATTTATACTGCCCTGGCATTTTAGGGGCCCTAAAGCGTGAGAATCCATATGCGTAAAAATGTCCTGTGAAATCCTAAAGGTACTCATTGGAATTTCGGCCCCTTTGTGCATTTTGGCTGCAAAAAAAAGGCACACATGTGGTATCGCCGTACTCAGGAGAAGTAGGGCAATGAGTTTTGCGGTGTATTTTTATATATACCCATACTTTGTGTGAGAAATATCGCTGTAAACGACAACTTTTGAATTTTTTTTATACAAAGTTGTCAGTTTACAGAGATATTTCTCTCACCCAACATGGGTATATGTAAAAATACACCCCAAAACACATTGCCCTACTTCTACTGAGTACGACAATACCACATGTGTGACACTTTTTTGCAGCCTAGGTGCGCAAAGGGGCCCAAATTCCAATGAGTACCTTTACCCTGGGTTCACACCTGAGCGTTTCTGAGACGCGTGTTTTACGCGCGTATTACAGCGCGTTTTTGCAAATAGAAAACGCGCGTCATACGCGAGTTCGTGACTCTGGAGACAAATTGAAAAAGGCATATCTACACTTTAACGCGCGTTCCCATTGAAGTCTATGGGTGCAAACGCGTGACAAAACGCCCCAAAGAAGCTCAAGAACTTCTTTGAGCGTAGGGCGTTTTACAGCGCGTTCAAACGAGCTGTAAAACGCTCGGGTGAGAACCATGCCCATAGGGAAAAATGAGTTTTCTCCTGTTGAGCGTTTTACAGCGCGTTCGAACGCGCTGTAAAACGCGCAAGTGTGAACTGAGGGTTAGGTTTTACAGGGTTGCTCACAATTTAGCCCCGCCCAAAATGCCAGAACAGTACAAACACCCCACAAATAACCCCATTTTCGAAAGAAGACACCCCAAGGTATTCGCTGAGGGGCATAGTGAGTCCATGAAAAATTGAACTTTTTGTCAAAAGTTAGCAGAAAGGGAGACTTTGTGAGAAAAAACAATAAAAAATCAATTTCCGCTAACTTGTGCCAAAAAAAAAAATCTGCTATGAACTCGCCATGCCCCTCACGGAATACCTTGGGGTGTCTTCTTTCCAAAATGGGGTCACATGTGGGGTATTTATACTGTCCTGGCATTTTAGGGGCCCTAAAGCGTGAGAAGAAAAATGCGTAAAAATGCCCTCCTAAAAGGTACTCATTGGTTTTAGGGCCCCTTTGCACATCTTGGCTGCAAAAAAGTGTCACTCATGTGGTATCGCCATACTCAGGAGAAGTAGGGCAATGTGTTTTGGGGTGTATTTTTACATATACCCATGCTGGGTGAGAGTATAAATATTTTTAAAAAGTTGTCCTTTACAGAGATATTTATCACACCCAGCATGGGTATATGTAAAAATACACCCCAAAACACATTGCCTTACTTCTCCTGAGTACGGCGATACCACATGTGTGCCACTTTTTTGCAGCGAAGATGAGTACCTTTAGGATTTCCCAGGACATTTTTACGCATTTTGGATTCTCACGCTTTAGGGCCCACCTTGGAATACCTTGGGGTGTCTTCTTTCTAAAATGGGGTCACTTGTGGGGTATTTATACTGCCCTGGCATTTTAGGGGCCCCAAAAGCATGAGAAGAAGTCTGAAATCCAAATGTGTAAAAATGCCCTGTGAAATCCTAAAGGTACTCATTGGCATTTGGGCCCCTTTGCGCATCTTGGCTGCAAAAAAGTGTCACACATGTGGTATCGCCGTACTCAGGAGAAGTAGGGCAATGATTTTTGGGGTGTATTTTTACATATAACCATGCTGGGTGTGAGAAATATCACTGTAAACGACAACTTTTTCAATTTTTTTATACAAAGTTGTCAGTTTACAGAGATATTTCTCTCACCCAACATGGGTATATGTAACAATACACCCCAAAATACATTGCCCTACTTCTCCTGAGTACGGCGATACCACATGAGTGACACTTTTTTGCAGCCTGGGTGCGCAAAGGGGCCCAAATTCCAACGAGTACCTTTAGCTTTTACATGGCTGCTCACAATTTAGCCCTGCCCAAAATGCCAGAACAGTAAACACACCCCACAAATGACCCCATTTCGGAAAGTAGACACCCCAAGGTATTCACTGAGGGGCATAATGAGTCCGTGGGAGATTTTTGATTTTTTTGCCAGAAGTTAGCAGAAATGGAAACCTTATTATTTTTATTTTTTTCTTCAGAAAGTGTCATTTTCCGCTAACTTGTGAAAAAAAATGAAATCATACATGAACTCACTATGCTCCTCCGTGAATACTTTGGGGTGTCTTCTTTCTAAAATGGTGTCATTTGGGAGGTATTTATACTTTCCTGGCATTCTAGCACCTGAAGAAACATGACAGGTGCTCTGAAAGTCAGAGCTGCTTCAAAATGCCGAAATTCACTTTTTTGCACCATAGTTTGTAAACGCTATAACTTTTACCCAAACCAATAAATATACACTTATCGGATTTTTTTTTATCAAAGACATGTAGAACAATAAATTTTGCGAAAAATTTATATAGAAATGTAGTTTAAAAAAAAAAAAAAATTACAACAGAAATTGAAAAATGTCATTTTTTTGCAAAAATTTCGGTCATTTTTGATTAATAGCAAAAAAAGTAAAAATGTCAGCAGCAATGAAATACCACCAAATGAAATATGTATTAGTGAGAAGAAAAGGAGGTAAAATTCATTTGGGTGGTAAGTTGTATGACGGAGCAATAAATGGTGAAAGTAGTGTAGTGCAGAATTGTAAAAAGTGGCCTGGTCATTAAGGGTGTTTAAGCTAGGGGGGCTGAAGTGGTTAAATGGCTTTGTGGACCAGGAATAACGCCTTTTTCCCCCCAAAATACACTGATTCCCTTTTTCACAGCAGAAATGTAAAATAGGTATTTGGGCTGTGTATTTTAAATGGCTTTGTGGACCAGGAATAACGCTTTTTTCCCACCAAAATACACTGAGGCACTATTTAACTGCTGATTTCCCTGCAGAAATGTAAAATATGTATTTGTACACTGTATACACAACTGCTTTGAGACCAACATGGCTTTTCCCTGCAAAATTCACAAATGCACAATTCAACGGCTGGAAATTAAAGTGAACCTGTCACCGGGATTTTTTGTACAGAGCTGAGGACATGGGTTGCTAGATGGCCGCTAGCACATCCGCAATATCCAGTCCCCATAGCTCTGTGTGCTTTTTTTGTGTAAAAAAAAACGATTTGATACATATGCAAATTAACCTGAGAGGAGTCCTGTTCCTGGACTCATCTCAGGGACAGGACTCATCTCAGGTTCATTTGCATATGTATCAAATATTTTTTTTTACACAATAAAAGCACACAGAGCTATGGGGACCTGATATTGCGGATGTTCTAGCGTTCATCTAGCAAACCATGTCCTCAGCTCTGTACACAAAAACCCAGTGACAGGTTCCCTTTAAACTTAGGTATTTGTATTCTGTATGCACAACTGCTTTGCGAACTAAAAACACAGCTTTTATTTTCCCCCTAAAACACACTAATGCACTATTTAAGTGCTGAGATTTAAAATAGGTTTTTGTACGCTGTATGCACAACTGCTTTGTGGACTAAGAACACAGCTTTTTCTCCATAAAACACAGTAATGCACTATTTCTGTATTGAAATTTAAAATTGGTATTTGTACGATGTATGCACAACTGCTTTGTGGACAAGGAATAGCAAAAATACACCGATACACTATTTCACTGCAGAAATGTAAAATAGGTATTTGGGCAATGTATTTAAAACTGCTTTGTGGACCAGGAATACCGCTTTTTTTCCCAAAAATACACTGATGCACTATTTAACTGCAGAAATGTAAAATAGGTATTTGGGCGGTGTATTTTAAACTGCTTTGTGGACCAGGAATATTTCACTGCTGAAATTGAAAATACGTTTTGGTGCGTTGTATGCACAAGTGCTCTATAGCACCACAATACAGATTTTTGCCCCAGACTACAGAAATGGACTATGTCACTCCTAAATTATACAAAAGGTAATGTAGGGGACTTGACCTGCTAAAAAAATGGATTTTTTCCTTCACTGAGCTACCAAAAAGGATTTGACTGATGTCCCTGGCAGGCTGGCACACATGCAGGTCACATGCAGTTCCAAGGATACTGCAGTGGCTAAAATGGCCGCTGACCCCCACCTCAGTAACAGATGGATAAAAAAAAAACACTTGGCTCTGGGCTGGGTACAAAAATGTAGGATTGCAGTAGCACCCTCCCTCAATAATTGCTGTAGCTTGAAGATTTCACACCACCAGGTTCAACAGATTTCTTTCCTAATCTCTCCCTGAGAGCACTGGCAGCAACCTTACCCTATACTAACAGCAGCAGAGTGACGTGCGGCGCCACGTTACTCCAGCTTATAAAGAGGCTGGGTCACATGGTGCACTCAGCCAATCATAGCCATGCCATTAGGCAAATATGTAAAACGCTTGCAGATTGGCTGCTCTGCAGCCTTTCAAAAAGCGGGAAGAATCGCCGAACAACGGACCTGAACCCAAACTTTTATGAAAATGTTCGGGTCAGTGTCCCGAACATCCTAAAATTCGGTACGAACTCGAACTATACAGTCCGGGTTTGCTCAACTCTAGTTGTTAAAAACATGTACGAACTAACCAACCAGAATTTCTTATCAGAGATTATGAGATATGTGATCGCTCTTGTAAATGAAGAGAAGCATTGTTCTTGGTCGTCCCAAAAAATCTGATTATCCTGTAAGTATAGCTTCTATTCCGTGATGTTTTTTAAACCTAGAGAATCTGAGTCTTGTGTGAATTCATGCACTGTTGTAAACATTTTAAAGGAAATCTGTCACCAGCGACATCCATATCCAACTGTTTTCTTAGAGACATAACTGTTGTTCACCTGATTAAAATGTTGCTTGAGCCAAGGCTCCATCCCTGAATTATAGCTTTTTCTTAATATGCAAATTGGGCCTTTGGTGCAATAATGGTGTCACCATTGCTCTTGTTACACCCAAGCTGCATTCCTTTCTGTAGACACCCTCTCCTTCACTGCTTTGCTACTGCCTGATCTATATCCCATTGGTCATGTGATCACTAGGGGCTGTGAGAGTTGCTGCATTTTATCAGACCCAGATTAGCTATGGAGTGTACAGTGATGTTCAACCAGTATTTCCCCAGTTTCTCGGGCTACTATGTCAGCCCCAGTTACGAGAAGAAAAAGAAAGTCCCCTAAAGTACTTGTATGACCTTAGAGGCAGTGGCCTGCACAAAGTGAAAAAAAAAAAAGAATAAAAAAAATATAACAAAAACACACACATGACCTGCAGCTTCTAGCTCCACCCTCATGTAGCATAATGTAACAAATGTGAAATAAATACTATATTCCACCTGCACCTTGAGATATGCTGACTGACCTCCTTTTTTTTTTGCAATTTGTACTGGAGTTGTGGTTGACTCCATTTGGTCTTGCACTCCTGACCAGCCTGTCTGCCCCATGGGCTGATTTTGATTAGTGTAGGTATGGGGTTGTAGCCTGCTCTCATTGCATTCATTGAAGGCCATCTGGCACCAGGAGAGGTATAGAGTGGGCTTAACATGCATGTTGTTACCTGCATTCCCTTGATTTAATGAAGGCCATTATGGCCCCAAAAATAGTAAAAGGCAGAGTGGACCCAGCATGCATGTGGAACCTACACTCCCTGAATTTTATGGTGGCCGTTAAGGCACATAACAGGTAGTATTTAGGCTTTTTTCACACGGGCATCCTGGATTTGCTCCGGATGCGTCCGGGGTGCTTTGCGGGAAACCTGCGCGAGTACGCACCCAATTTGAGTCAGTTTTGACTGCAATTGCGTTGCGTTGTTCAGTTTTTTCCACGCAAGTGCAATGCATTTTGCACTCGTGTGATAAAAAACTGAATGTGGTACCTAGACCCGAACTTCTTCACTGAAGTTCGAGTTTGGGTTCAGTGTTGTGTAGATTTTATTATTTTCACTTATAACATGGTTATAATGGAAAATAATAGCATTATTAATACAGAATGCTTACTAAAATGTGGCTTGAGGGGTTAAAAAGGAAAAAAAAATGAACTCACCTCATCCACAGCAGCCAGCATAGTCTTCCTTCTTCTTCTTCCAGGACCTGCAAAAGGACCTTTAATGACGTCATCGCGCTCACCGTGTGGTGACGTCAGCGCAGGTCCTGCTGAATGAAGATAGGATTCACCACACAGACATACATGTGGCAGAATTTACATATATATGGATATCCTGCACTTAAGTCAGTCAGAAACGAGACACATGCAGCGCTCACTCATAAGATACATGTGGTACACAAGAAACTTCTACATGGGTCACATGCCACTGATGAATATGTCACATGCTGCACATACACCACTGATACATAGATCATATATAGCACACACCAATCACACATAGGAAACACACAATGCACACCCCAAGACATTTATGCCTAACCCTATTAAGCAAGGGGTTGTCTCACATCAGCAATTGACATTTATCATGTAGAGAAAGTTAATACAAGGCACTTACTAATGTATTGCGATTGTCCATATGGACTCTTTTCCATCACATAATACACAGCACGTATCCCTGGTTTTGACTACTCTGCAATCCAACAGCAGTGGCCGTGCTTGCACACTATAGGTAAAGATGTTGGCCTATGCGCACTTCCAGCCTTTCCCTATAGTGTGTAAGCACGGCCACCACTGCTGCGTTACACGGTGGTAATAACCACAGATACGTTCTGTGTATAATGTGATGGGACGGAGGCAAGATGGACAATCACAATACATTAGTAAGTGCCTTGTATAAACTGCATGATGAATGCCATTTACTGAAGTGAGACAAACCCTTTAACCTCTTTAAGCATAAATGTCTGGCATGAAATTTACCAAATCTTAACCTCCTCAAATTGCATATAATCTAAATAATATTTAAAAGGATTGTCCTACCATAATAACCTTTTGCCTATCTACCGGATACATGATAAATATCTGATTGCTGGGGTCTGACTGTTGAGGAAGGAGACCGAGATCTCCGAAATGCGTCTGGTATAAGAAGACCCCCCAATATATTGCTGCTATTGGAAGTTTTATGCCATATTGGAAGTTTTATTTCATGTATCCAGAGCGCTCTAGGAATTTCTATTGATATAACGACATCCAAGTGAGACTAACAGATTTACAGACTAGCACTAGGACCCGGCAAACTTCCAGACCGGGAGGAGACACTGAGAGGCACGGGCATTGTGGCTTCTGTGCGCACGTGGGACGCCGCGGCCACAGACTCTTCCGCTGCCAGCGTCCAGCCTGCCGTCACCGCAGAGGGAGCCTCCAAGCTGTACCACCAACATTCCTGCACGTACCAATGTAGGATAGAAGGTATGCCTGCAATTTGATACTTATACCACGGGACATTCATAGTGGTCACTCCGATCTCCAGACAACCGCTGGTGGTTCTACTCCAAGACCGTGAGTAAGACACTCAAAAATATACTGTGTGAAATCATATCGGAGGACACTTATTTATAAATAAGGCATCATTCAAAAATAAGGCAACATTACTAGTGAACCTCTATTTGGTCCTCCAAACCATCAGATATACAGTTGTGTTCAAAATTATTCAACCCCCAATGCTGTAAAGGGTTTTAGGGAATTTAGTGTACATTTGTAATTGTGTTCAGAATGAAATCTTACAAGGACTTTTTAAAGAACCAAATGCAACTAAAATGACATCAATTGTTTTTGTATTACAGTATTAAATGTTTTTTTTTTGTGATTTCTTCATTGACACAATTATTCAACCCCTTAAAGACTACCACTCTTAAGAACAGAGGTTCATTCAAGTGTTTTTGATCAGGTATTGAAAACACCTGTGGATGTCAAGGAGCAGCAACCAAGCATAATTAGCGCCAATTAGGCAGATTTAAAATGACTGTGATACTCAGCTCCTTCTAGACATTTACTAGTCTGTTTACAAACATGGTGAAGTCAAGAGAATGGTCCAGGAAGACAAGAGAAGAGGTGATTTCTCTTCACAGGAAGGGCAATGGCTATAAGAAGATTGCAAAGATGTTAAACATACCAAGAGACACCATAGGAAGCATCATTCGCAAATTCAAGGCAAAGGGCACTGTTGAAACGCTACCTGGTCGTGGCAGAAAGAAGATGCTGACTTGGACTGCTGTGAGCTACCTGAAGCGCAAAGTGGAGAAAAGTCCCTGTGTGACTGCTGAGGAACTGAAAAAATATTTGTCAGATGCGGGTACTGAAGTTTCAGCTCAGACAATAAGGCGCACACTGCTTAATGAAGGCCTCCATGCCAGAACTCCCAGGCGTACCCCCTCGCTGTCTCCAAAGAATAAGAAGAGTCGACTGCAGTATGCCAAAAGTCATGTGGACAAACCACAAAAGTTTTGGGATAGTGTTCTGCGGATAGTGTTCTGCGGAACTGTTTGGGCCCATGGATCAACGCTATGTTTGGAGGAGGAAGAACAAGGCCTATGAAATAATGAACACCTTGCCTACTGTGAAGCATGGCGGGGGGTCAATCATGCTTTGGGGCTGTTTTGCTTCTACAGGTACAGGGAAGCTTCAGTGTGTGCAAGGTACCATGAATTCTCTTCAGTACCAGGAGATATTGGATGAAAATGTGATGCAGTCCGTCACAAACCTGAGGCTTGAGAGACGTTGGACCTTTCAACAGGACAATGATCCCAAGCATACCTCCAAGTCCACTACAGCATGGTTGCAGATTAAAGGCTGGAACATTTTGAAGTGGCCATCGCAGTCACCAGACTTAAATCCGATTGAGAACCTCTGGTGGGACTTAAAGAAGGCAGTTGCAGCGCGCAAGCCTAAGAATGTGACTGAACTGGAGGCTTTTGCCCATGAAGAATGGGCGAAGATACCCGTAGATCGCTGCAAGACACTTGTGTCAAGCTATGCTTCACGTTTAAAAGCTGTTATAACTGGAAAAGGATGTTGTACTAAGTACTAAGATTGAATGTCACTTGGGGGTTAAATAAAACTGATAATGATGTGAGCACAGAAAAGACATTTGTGGTTATTTCATTATAAACGTTATGTTATATTTGTCTGACTTACAAGTGCCTCTTTGATTTAATTGCAAACAAAATGACTTAAATGATCAAAATCAATGTCAAACTGGCCAAAACACTCAATTTCAGTGGGGGTTGAATAATTTTGAACACAACTGTATAATATACCAATATGATGTTGCCCGCTTTGTTGACTAATGCCTAAGCTTAAAATACGCGGCCGCAAAAAAAAAGATTTGGATGAAATTCACACCGGATGAACTATTCTACATAAATATATGCTGGATGAATTATCCACTATAAGAGGATGAACTTGCTATATGAATTATAAATTTTTCATCCACTTTATTTTTGCACTTCATTTTTTGGAAACAAATTTGTGAATTAACTTTATGCTGTTGTACTTCAAATATACATGCCGGATAAACTGTCGATTTATAAGTGGATAAACTTGTTACAAGCAGTCGTTACAACTTTACATTATTCCTGCGTAACTCTGCTAAACTTGCAAGCAGTTGTTACAATTTTACCTCTGCGCAATTTTTTTTATGAATTGTTATTAATTACTGTATTGTTTTAGCCATAGCTATTTTTATTGCTTCTATTCCATATATGGGTAGGCTCTCTATGTGGAGTACAATACGTAATAATCGCTGCATTTTTTTTACATATTTTTTACTTTATTATTTTTATTTTGCTATATGCCTTTAATAAATTCATATAAAGAAAATTATGAGTTCTTCCTAATGAGGTGTGCCCGACCACTGTAAATAACACTCACCTACCTGTGCTGTATGGGCAATACCAGAGGCCAGTGGGCTAAATTACAGGAATGTAAAGGCCGACTTGCAGCAAACTCCTGAGGAGTTTGCTGTGAGTCGGCCATTACATTCCTGTAATTTAGCCCATTGGCCCATGGTATTGCTCATACGGCACAGGTAGGTGAGTGTTAGGTCCCGAGCTAGACACCATTACGAATTACGAATATATAGCGCGATATTCAAAATATTCGCAAAATCGCAAAGTGCCGATATCTGCTATAAAACTTCACTTTTCGAATATTCGTGCTCAACACTAACACTTGATCCTAATCCTGTTGTTGCTTCAATGACAGAGATATATTTTTCATCCCGCTGTAGCTCTTCCTGCCTATCGTCAGGGCAAATGGCAACCCTACAAAAGTATATTTCTATGACAAGTGGGTTTCTAGTTATATCTACCCAAATTGTGGTTATTTTTGTGTTTTCTATGATCCCCATATACAGTGCTACAATTATTATAACTTACTTCATCCTGCCCTATCTCCCTCCCTCACAAGCTCTGGATGATTTCTTAACTGAAATTTGAGACCAGTCACTTCTAACTAATGACCACCTTTTGTAATTAGACTTTTGTAGCCTAGAAGGATATTGGCAGTTCCCTAACTATCTTGCAGTGTGACAAGTGTATCCAAGAGGTACGCTCAGCTATTTTTACTGCAGTAGGTGTGGTGAGTAAAACCTGATATAGTCCCTCCCAATGAGGATGATGCCAGAGTTTCCTCTTTATTACTCTGATCAGCGCCCAACTTCCAGGCTTCACAGTCTCACTCTCATGTGTAGGGTCATCTTAGGTAGCTGCATGTGGTTCACCTCCAATCTCTGGAACGGGTAATCTGCTCTTGTGGTGCTCTTCATAGGAACTCTGGTAGGCTTACTATGGTTATGCCTTGCACATGTAAGGCATCCCTATACAAATTTTTCTCAACCGCATTCTAAAACCCTAGGGCAAACTAGTTCTGTAAAACTATGGCCCTTGAAGTTATGGACCACTGACTGAGACAGAGTGGTCATCATGGAAAACAAACAACAGGGCAGACAGACCTTAGGGTGTATACACCAGAACCCTCCTAGGCTTACCTACAGAGCTCAAGAAACTGAGGCTCCGCCAAATGGTTCCAAAGTCATGTGCTACACCGAACACATACCTCAAGTCCATATGGATGTTCACCTCTTTTCTCTTACCCAGATTACACGCTGCAGTGATTTCCTTCAGCTCCACATCTTGTGTCATACAGCTAGAAAGGAGTGGTTTCTGCATTTTATTTTATTTTCTTCTCCTCACTATTTTGGACTACGGAATAACCAGTGACGAATGATCTTTAGTGCTTGTCCCCTGATATCAAGCCATCTACAAAATACTCAGCAGAAGGGTTATTGAGTGGGACACCAGTAAAATTTGCCAATCCACTTGTTTCCATATCTTCCACATATATTGTGAAGACACATTCCAGCCAATCAGCAGCATACCCTCCCTCCCAGACCCTCCCATCTGAACAGCATCCATTTTAGATTCATTCGGAAGCTGCAGTCTTAGTGAGAGGAGGGACAGTGTAGCTGCTGATGATTTAATTGGGAAATCGATAGCTAGGCTAGTGTATTCAGTGTCCACTCCAGTCCTGAAAGACTCATCTTAACTCTGCTGTAAGGACGGCGTCCTGACAGCACCCCAAAAAGCCCTTTTTAGGTCTGCAACATTAGTCTGCTTTTTTTTTCTCTCCATATATATATTGCAGTTGCATGGCCTGCCCGTGTGTGAGGAGCTGCAGGCCCACAGACTGTAGTGTGCCCACTGCCAGTGCCCACCCCTGTCATCCCGTGTGGCACAGGACTTTGCATCAAAAAAAGGCATTTAATTTTTACACTTTAGTGTAATTTTAGATGCTTGCCTGCTAGTGTGTGTCAGACCGACTTCCACTGACTGTAGTGTGCCCACTGCCAGTGCCCACCACTGTCATCCCATGTGGCACAAGGCATTTAATTTTTACACATTAGTCTAATTTCAGTTGTTTGCCTGCTGCCAGTGTGTGTCAGGCCCACTTCCACTGACTGTAGTGTGCCCACTTCCAGTGCCCACCACTGATACCGGGTGGCACAGTAGCTTGCCGATAAATAAGGCATTTAATTTTTAGACAGTGGTCTAATTTCAGTTGCTTGCCTGCTGCCAGTGTGTGTCAGGCCCACTTCCACTGACTATAGTGTGCCCACTGCCAGTGCCAACCACTGATACCGGGTGGCACAGTAGCTTGCCGATAAATAAGGCATTTCATTTGTACACATTAGTCTAATTTCAGTTGCTTGGCTGCTGCCAGTGTGTGTCAGGCCCACTTCCACAGACTGTAGTGTGCCCACTGCCAGTGCCAACCACTGATACCGGGTGGCACAGTAGCTTGCCGATAAATAAGGCATTTAATTTCTACACATTAGTCTAATTTCAGTTGCTTGCCTGCTGCCAGTGTGTGTCAGGCCCACTTCCACAGACTGTAGTGTGCCCACTGCCAGTGCCCACCACTGATACCGGGTGGCACAGTACCTAGCAGCATGTGTAGTACCACTTATCAAAAAAAAAAATGACAGGCAGAGGCAGGCCACCCCGCAGGGGCCGTCGTGGTCGTGGTGCTGTGATTTTCACTGTCCCTGGAATAATGCCTAGTGTTCAGAGGCCATGTAACCTGAACCCAAGAAATTCTGAGGACATAGTTGACTGGCTTAGACAGGACACCCAATCTTCAACAGCTTCCGCTAAGAACCTTGACGCACCATCCTCCTCCAGCTCAGCTTCGGTCACCTGCTTACAAGTTACCACGCTCCTGCCCACCGACACCACCACCGCTACCACCACAGCCACTTCACTTGATCTGTCAGAGGAGTTATTTACACATCAGTTGGATGCAATAAGTGATGCGCAACCATTATTGCCAGATGATGTAGATTACAGGGATATGTCTCAGTCAGGCAGGATTACACACATGGACGTACAGTGTGATGATGATGATGATGTTGTACCCGCTGCTGCTTCTTTTGCTGAGGTGTCAGATACAAGTGAAGCGGTTGATGATGACGATGTGTCCACGGATGCCACGTGGATGCCTGCTTGAAGAGAAGAAGAGGGGGAAAGTTCAGATGGAGAGACAGAGAGAAGGAGGAGACGAGTTGGAAGCAGGGGGAGGTCGTCGCAAGGATTTAGTGGCACAGTCAGACAGCATGTATCGGCACCCGGGGTCAGCCAGACAGCACGCCAGTCAACGCATGCTGTTGCCACCACCAGAATGCCGTCATTGCAAAGCTCAGCAGTGTGGCATTTTTTTTGTGTGTCTGCCTCTGATAACAGCAATGCCATTTGCAACCTTTGCCAAAAGAAACTGAGTCGTGGGAAGTCCAACACCCACCTTGGTACAACTGCTTTGCGAAGGCACATGATCTCACATCACAAACGCCTATGGGATCAACACATAAGTACAAGCAGCACACAAACTCAAAGCCACCATGCTCCTCCTGGTCCAGCATCTTCAGCCACGTCAACCACTGCTGTCCTCCCTGCCCCCTCCCAACCGACCGCCACTCCGCCTCTCACCTTTAGCAGTTCCTGCTCATCTGCCCACAGTCAGGTGTCTGTTAAGGAAATGTTTGAGCGTAAGAAGCCAATGTCACAGAGTCACCCCCTTGCCCGGCGACTGACAGCTGGCTTGACGGAACTCTTAGCCTGCCAGCTTTTACCATACCAGCTGGTGGAGTCTGAGGCCTTCAAAAAATTTGTCGCTATTGGGACACCACAGTGGAAGGTACCCAGACTAATTTTTTCTTTTCAAAAAAGGCAATCCCAAACCTGTACTATGTTATTGAAAAGAAAGTCATGGCATCTCTGGCATACAGTGTTGGGGCAAGGGTCCATCTGACCAGTGATACCTGGTCTGCAAAGCACGTTCAGGGCAGGTATATCACGTACTCTGCGCATTGGGTCAACCTGCTGACGGCTGACAAGCATGGAATGCGTGGCTCCGCAGCGGAGTTGGTGACACCACCACGACTTGCAGGCAGGCCTGCTGCCACCTCCTCTACTTCTACCTCATCCTCTTCGATATCCATCCCTGCTGAGTCCTCTTCTGCTGCGGCGTCTGGCTGCACATCAACTGAATCCCCCCAGCTCCCCAGGGGCTATTCCACATCCCCGATACGACAGTGTCACGCTGTTTTGGGGTTGACTTGCCTGAAAGCAGAGAGCCACACAGGACCAGCACTCCTGTCCGCCCTGATTGCACAGGTGGATCAGTGGCTGACCCCGCACCAACTGGAGATCGGCAAAGTGGTGTGTGACAATGGAACAAATTTGTTGTCGGCATTGAATTTGGGCAAGTTGTTACATGTGCCGTGCATGGCACATGTGTTGAATCTCATCGTACAACGTTTTGTGTCTAAGTACCCAGGCTTACAGGACGTCCTCAAGCAGGCCAGGAAGGTGTGTGGCCATTTCAGGCGTTCCTACACAGCCATGGCGCACTTTTCCGATATTCAGCGGCGAAACAACATGCCAGTGAGGCGCTTGATTTGCGACAGCCCGACACATTGGAATTCAACACTCCTAATGTTTGACCGCCTGCTCCAACAAGAAAAATCTCTCAATGAGTATTTGTATGACCGGGGTGCTAGGACAGCCTCTGCGGAGCTGGGAATTTTTTTGCCACGTTACTGGATGCTCATGCGCAATGCCTGTAGGCTCATGCGTCTTTTTGAGGAGGTGACAAACCTAGTCAGTCGCACCGAAGGCACCATTAGTGACCTCATCCCATTTGTTTTCTTCCTGGAGCGTGCCCTGCGAAGAGTGCTGGATCAGGCTGTAGATGAGCGTGAAGAGGAAGAGTTGTGGTCACCATCACCACCAGAAACAGCCTTGTCATCATCGCTTGCTGGACCGGCGGCAACGCTGCAAGAGGAGTATGAGGAAGAGGAGTCAGAGGAGGAATGTGGCGGCTCTGAGGAGGAGGAAGACCAACCACAGCAGGCACCCCAGGGTGCTCATTGTCGTCATCTATTTGAGACCCATGGTGTTGTACGTGGCTGGGGGGAAGAACAGACCGTCAATGACATCAGTGAGGACGAGGAACAGGAAATGAGTAGCTCTGCATCCAACCTTGTGCAAATGGGGTCTTTCAAGCTGTCATGTCTGTTGAGGGACCCTCGTATAAAAAGAATGAAGGAGAACAACCTGTACTGGGTGGCCACGCTACTAGACCCCCGGTATAAGCAGAAAGTGGCAGAAATGTTACCAAATTTCCGAAAGTCGGAAAGGATGCAGCAGTTCAAAACCAAACTAAAAAATATGCTTTACACAGCTTATAAGGGTGATGTCACAGCACAATGGGAATCTAACAGGGGAATAGGTAAGTGTAATCCTCCTCCTTCCACTGCGGCAAGGACTGGACGATTTACAGATGTGTTTTTGATGGAGGACATGCGGAGCTTTTTCAGTCCTACACATCGCCACAGCCCTTCGGGATCCAGCCTTAGAGAACGACTCAACCAACAGGTAGCAGACTACCTCGCCTTAACAGCAGATATCGACACTCTGAAGAGCGATGAACCCCTTCACTACTGGGTGTGCAGGCTTGGCCTGAGCTATCCCAGTTTGCGATAGAACTTCTGGCCTGCCCTGCTTCAAGTGTCCTGTCAGAAAGGACCTTCAGTGCAGCAGGAGGCATTGTCACTGACAAGAGAAGTCGTCTCGGTCAAAAAAGTTTTGATCACCTCACCTTCATAAAGATGAATGAGGCATGGATCCCGAAGGGACTGACAGTGGGGGATACGCCTGATGACATGCCTTGGCCTCAAAATGGTCCCTATGCTGCTGTATTTAATGTCTACATACCTGATGACTTTCGTGAATTCTCCGCCACCAACTTGGGTTCATGCCGCAATGTTTTAGTCACTTTTCTGCCTGGAAAACATCAAATACAATAGCGGCTGCAACAATGCCAATATTTTTCAGGCATGTGTGCATGCCTAATTTTTCTGTCCTATGGTGCAGCACTGTGGCTGCAAAAACAAAACAAAAAAAAAAGGCACGTACAAGTGTTAATTCCCCTTCGTGATCGTTACCTTGTTGTGGTGAAGGGGCTTGCGTATCACAATGAAGCAATCATCACCTCTATGAGTGTGTTGGCAATGTTGCCACACCCCAGATGATAAGGCCGTTGCTTCATTATGGTCAGACCAAAAGCGATGGGATGGCTGGATATTATTTCATAGAAAAAAAAATTAATTTACCTTTTTTTTTAAGTTGTATGGGTTTTTAATACATAAAATAAAAAATCTTAATAAAGTCTCTTAATAATGAATATGAAAGGCTGGCACACCTGTCCGTGTGGTTTACAGTTTATTTAGAAAATCACTTAAAATCTGCAATTTCATGTAATATAGATAAAAAATGTAATATAGATAAAAAATGTGATATAGATAAAAAATGTCCCACAATAATTCACTCTATGCAGATAAATTTCAAGTATGGGGATCACTCTAAGAGTTAAATTAGTAGCTGAGGATAATTGGGAAGAGCTTTTGTACATATTAAATATATGTCGGTACCTATAAACAAGTGCTGTATGTTACAGCGTATTTAAATAATTCTGTGACATGTGAAAAGATAATACTGTTGAAAAAATTGTGCAATGTGCAAGGAGTTAATTGTGCAAACTCAGCAATGTGCAAATAACAGCATAAAGAGTTAATAAAGAAAAAATTGAAATGGTAGTAAGCAGCACAATATAATGCAATATATAAAGATGGGATATGAAAAATGTGATGTAAAATCATACAATCAAAAAAAGGGGGAGGGGGCGGTAGGTCCCAAATAGTCCTGTGAAAAAATAAAAGAAGGAAAAAAGGAAAAAAAGGAAAAAAATCCAAGGTGTTATGGCACCTTAATGGTTAATCACAGTAGTTCTTCCTTTATCTGATTATAACATAGATGTTTTGTGAAATTTCCTCAGTTCCTTTATAAAGAGAAAGTTGCTCGGTTTGTTTATATGATTGATAGTCTTAAATTTATGTTGAAAAGGTCTCTATTAAAAGATTATGATGTCAGTCATATAGGATATCTTCAGAGCGAATGCTGCTGTTAAATCGCTCTGCTCCCTTCCGTACGGTATCTGAAAAACGAGAAGGTTGCGGCTCAGTGCCGATTCAACTTACATATTCTGCCGGCCGGCAATGTACTGTCCTGTCTTCACCTCTCTCGGCGTCCGCGCGCCAGCCCTGCACGTGGTGAAGCTCGGCGTTTGCGGAGAGGAGGGTTCAGGGTTAGATGCGATGTTCTGTATTCTCTCCTGCGGATGTTAGAATCTTTGATCCGGGATATCCTTTGTAGGTGTATAAGGGCAAACTCCCAAACGCGTTTCGGGGACTCCTTTCCCCTTCATCCCCCACTGATGAAGGGGAAAGGAGTCCCCGAAACGCGTTTGGGAGTTTGCCCTTATACACCTACAAAGGATACCTACAAATTATTGTGGGACATTTTTTATCTATATCACATTTTTTATCTATATTACATTTTTTATCTATATTACATGAAATTGCAGATTTTAAGTGATTTTCTAAATAAACTGTAAACCACACGGACAGGTGTGCCAGCCTTTCATATTCATTGTATCTCTGTGGACTGTTAGGGTGTTCCATTTTGGCTAGAGCACCCTTGAATCATTGTTACGAACGGGTGAGCTATTCACTTCTTTCTTGATAAAGTCTCTTAATAGTTTATTAAAAAAAAATGCAGACAATTAAAAGAATCACCATCAATTCCAATACAAAGCAAGTACAGAGCTCAGAACTAAATTATTTTATAATGGTTCGTTAATTCGACTATGGTTAATCAATTCGACACACATCCCCGGATAGGGTCCGTAACAGGGATTAAACTGATAGGAATAGTACTAGTTAAGACACCACTCATATAGGGTTTTACAGCACATTGCTCTGTGCACGCGCAGTGCCCCAATTTGGGATTAAGAGGACCGACCAAGTTGCTTTTTTCATCTCCCGATTCCTAAAATCAATTCAGTTTGGTGTATGAGAGTTTGGTCTGTCACTGTGAAGGCAGTCGAAGGTACACGGCCTAAATTTTTGTTCACAAAAGGCAATCCCTGATATGGGATGTAACAGGGATTAAACTGATGAGAATAGTACTACAGAAAATACCACTTCTATCGGGTGTGAAAGTAAATTGCACGGCGCAGACGCAGTGACCGTGGATTAAAAAAAAGGGGAGGGAGCCAGCGTTTTTTTTAACCATCTCCCCGTTCGAAAAATCAATTCAATTCACCTTTCGGGGCCCCTTGGTGTTGTACGTGGCTGGGTGGAGGAAGAAACCTTCAATGACATCACTGGGACATGGCTAGCTTGGTATCCAACCTTGTGCAAATGGGGAGTTTGCGGTTGTGCAAATGGACTGTTTGCGGTTGTTTGCGGTGCATTAAAAGGGGAGTTTAGTCTGTCAATGTCTGTGAAGCGGGCGTAACCCTTACACTACCTGATCGATACAACATCATACCTGATCGTATACACACACTGGATGTTTTAAAGAATGTTATTCCAAACAATTTAGGAATGTTAGTTGATTTATGCCCTTTATGGATTAAAACCCGACTCTGCGTCCACTACGTAATTTTCCATGGGAGTTTTGCCATGGATCCCCCTCCGGCATGCCACAGTCCAGGTGTTAGTCCCCTTGAAACAACTTTTCCATCACTATTGTGGCCAGAAGGAGTCCCTGTGGGTTTCAAAATTCGCCTGTCTGTTGAAGTCTATGGCGGTTCGCAATGTTCGCGAACATTTGCGGAAATTCGCATTCGCCGTTCGCGAACGGAAAATTTTATGTTCGCGACATCACTACTGATGAGCTCTACATGAAGAGTTGTTAGATAACTAGCCTGGCAGTGTAAGAAACAGTCATGTAATGTCCACAAGTTTCATTACTCTGTTAAACTGTGTTAAAATTCAATGTATATGTGTTTCTCTATTACTGTGATACTGGTCCTTTAAAGCAACTGCTAAGTGTTGAAGTGACACACCCTCTATGATGTCAGCCTGCCTCGGATGCAGACAGTGTGAGCATAGAGAAGGAGGAAGTGACGAGACTTGTGCAGAAGCTGCAGCCATGTTGGCAAACTACAGAACAGGTTTTGTGTTGTGTTAAAAGTGTGTGGAGATACTAAAGGACTTCCCTGTGCAGCCAGGCTGTGTGAACTTCGGTCTAGAGATGGACGGAGTATAAAGAAAGGACTGTGTGCAGCAACTACTCAGTGGAGCTGACATTGGACAGTGTGAATTGCCACCAACAGTAAGAGACTCACAGTGCTGTCGAGGTACCGGACAGTAACTGTAAAATCCCAGATTACATCACACCCCAGTATATACTTTCTGCAGGAGGATCAGAGTGCGAAGGGGACATCTGCTGTTGAGCTCCATTATATCCAACTGGTTTCCAGCCTGCTGAGGAGGACTCCATTATTCCGGATCTTGCGTTCACCGAAGGAAAAGGACGACATCGGGCCCCACCGTGCACTTTTACGAACTGTAAGAGGTCCACTTGGACCACTGGGATAAGGGGGGTGCACACCCAATTGTGAAGTTAGGGTCAGTTAGGGACAGTTTGTGGGACTATTGCTGTCCGCACTGCAAATACAGACGTAGAAAAGGTGAAAATTGTTGCAGTATTTGACTTGAAATTGTTTATGCTATTCTGAATATTTTGCTTGTCTTTATTTCTGTTATCTCATCATTAACCTGCCTATATTAATCTATAGTAAACGCAATTTTCTTAAACTTGACCACTGTGTACGCACTCTTTTCTGGTCGTGGAGCCAAACCACCTGCCTTGCTCTCGGTTCACAGCAGCACACTTGCTCAGAGCTTTCCTGGGAGTGAGAGAAGCCACATCTGACTGAGAGACCCTGAAGGTCCAGAGCAAGGAAAACCGCAAGTATCACAAGTTGCTGTTCAGACTGTGTGTCTATTTTGGGTGGACTGAGGCTAGCTCAGCCCCCATCCTAGAGAGGGACTCACTGTTTAGTTAGAGTCTGGACAAGGCTAGGTGTTTTGTTTATGTTTTGGTTTATACAACCTGTGGAAATAAAACTGTTTAAATGCACTTCTGTCTTCTGAGTCCTCCTTGTGCGTAAAAGCCTGACTATTTCCCCTACAGGGGCAGGTGCTGCAAGGGAGTTAAAGGGCCAGAAGCCTGTTCGGTGAAGCAAGTGCTGCTCGGGTTAGGCTGGACATTTCTACTGTGTTTGCAACTAAAAGTGTGCAGTGAATTAAAGGGCCAGTAGCCCAGCAAAGGTGGACTTGTTACTGCAAATGTTTCTTGCTGCCCAGAGAGTCTCCTGGCTTGGAGGATATGGTAAAAACTTTGCTGCAAGCCATTGCAGCACAGCAACATGCAAACAAAGTGCAGCAGGAAACTAATCGCCAGGTGGAGGATCTGGCGCGGTCTATGACAATGCAACTTACCGCTCTAATCGAGATGCAAAACAAAGATCGTGCTGTTTTGACTAAGATGGTGCAGTGCTTTGCAGACCGGACCCTTGGGTTGACTGAAAGTGGCCCCATGGGGAATAAGGACATATGTGCTAGGAACTACCTAAAAAAGATGTCCACCATGGACCTTTTTCTGATTGGAGAGGCTCAGAAGTCTTATTATGATTTGGATCCTGCAGACGCACAGGATTAGCGTAAGCTGAAAGTT
The DNA here is from genome assembly GCA_033119425.1 of Bufotes viridis. Lineage (NCBI taxonomy): Eukaryota > Metazoa > Chordata > Amphibia > Anura > Bufonidae > Bufotes > Bufotes viridis. The sequence continues at coordinate 91,578,329 of CM065595.1, forward strand.
GAAATTTTGGCCCGGTTTGGAGTCACTTTGTCAGTTCTGGCCCAAAGAGTGCACTATTAGGTTTTTCAGGCGGACAAACCTGCTTGTTCCCAAATGTACGACCTGATACATTTAACCAAGAAGTGGTAACAGCCAGATGTTCTGTCAGCTCCAGAGATCGGCCAGTGGGTGGTAGTGGACAGATATCTTAGAGCCCTTCCCCCCCAAACTATGCAAGTGGGTTACCCATGATTACCCTAATGATGCAGATGCGTTGGTCTCCCTGGTGGAAAGATATGCAGCGGCAGAGGACCTGATACATAAGTCCCGGCTAACACAAGAAAGTACCCGGCAAGGGGGTTCTTCTGCTAGGGAAGAGGGGGCCCTAAAAAGGACGCAAGGTCAAAATCGGAACTCTGTCTGGAACGGTCAGAAAGGTCCAAGACTGACTTTCTGAGATCAGAACCTATCAAATGCTTCCGGTGTAAGGGACCAGGACATATTGCTGCTAACTGTCCTTTAAACTCTGAACCCAGGCAGTGTAATATGAATACTATGTCAAATGTTAAATCTATGTTTGCCAAGGTGTTTTGTGCTGATGGGCCCACTAAAAAAGATTGACAAACATCTGTGTCGCGTGTCCATAGAGGGGAGGGAGGTGCAGGCTTTCCTGGATACTGGCAGTATGATCACATTAGTCAAAGCCAATTTGGTAAACTCCAATAGCGTACAGACCCAGACAGTAGGGGTCACCTGTATTTATGGGGAAACTCGTGGGTATAATATGGCATGGGTTGTCATAGCAGGTACCTTTTCAGGTAGCGATAATACCCACACTCATGTATGACGTAATACTGGGGAGGGATTTTCCTTTTTTCTGGGAATTGTGGGAGGAAAAGGTTAATGAGCCACCAGTGGTTACGGTCTCTGGAGAAAGGGTAACAGAAGTCACAGAACCTGAGGCTCTTGATGAAGTTCTGTCATCTCCTGATAATGTCACATTCCCTTTTGATGTAATGTAAGGGGACACCGAAGCCCCTGATGTAAGTGAAGAGCCAGAGGAGAGGGTGGAAGATGTCTTAGTGGATATAAAGGTTTCACGCAACAATTTTGCCACAGCGCAGCTGAATGACCCTACTTTGGTTTGGGCCCGAGAAAATGTAAAAATAATAAATGGAGTACTGGTTTACCCAGGTGTCACGCTTGCTTATCCCCATATAGCGATGTAAAATAACTTCCTATATCAGATGACGAGCAAGGTGAAGAGTAAGACATTGTAGAACAGCTAATAGTTCCCAAGTCATTTAGGAGGGTGGTCTTGGATCTAGCACACGGTCATTTGTTGGGGGGACATCTGGACATGGAAAAAACAAAATAACAAATTTTAATGTGTTTCTTTTGGCCAGGGCTTGTAGCAGATGTACGGGATTATTGTACATCCTGTCCCGAGTGTCAGTATACCGCCCCTTCTCCTAAATTTCGAAGACTACTGGTAACCTTACCCATTATGGAAGTGCCATTTGAATGAATAGTGATGGATCTGGTAGGCCCTATTGTGAAATCAGCTCGCGGACATCAGAACATACTGGTGATCCTAGACTATGCCACCAAATATCCAGAAGCTATTCCGTTAAAAAATATGATGGCAAAGACCATAGCTAAAGAGTTGGTACAGGTATTTAGTGTGGTTGGGATCCCTAAAGAGATCACCCCATTTATGTCCAGAATGACCAAAGAATTATGTAGGCTGTTTAGAGTGAAGCATATACGAATCTCAGTCTATAAGACACTGAAAAACATGTTGAGAAAAGTGATTGCCAAGGATGAGAGGGATTGGGATTGCCTACTTCCTTATTTAATGTTTGCCATACGAAAAGTACCACTCAGTATCTCGCTATCAACCATTTACATTCTGCTTTAGCTACAAACTTCACACACTCAAACAGTCAATGAATGACTTATGACTGCAACACTTTATTTATACTTCATTATCCATTTTCAGGGTCATGAGGTCACTTCACTCACAGCTGCGGCCCCCGTTGTCTCCCTTCATACAAGTACCCAGCTTTCCTGTAACTCAAAAATCTATTCACACACAGATATTAAGGGAGAAAGAGACATATTAAAAATGCAATTTCTGGCCAATAATGGACATACTTCTTATCTTTTTGCCTACAAACAGAAAGTTATAACAGATACAAATCAAATTATTCAAGACAGAAACTTAAAAAATCACATAACAGGATAAACAAAATTAATACAATTCCACGTGGACTTACTGAGATATATATATAATAACCCAAACTATATACAAACAATCATCATTGAAATTACTTATTATTTAGGAGCATATATAAAAATACAGTGTTCTATACACAGCACTTGCAAGGATATTCTTAATTCAGGGTAATCTGAATACAAGGTATCATTTTAAGGTATCCTTTTAAATGTGTCGTCCATTTTCTTCAACTTCCAAACTTCTATCTTTTTTGAGAGACTTTCAACCACTTTCTTCTCCTTTTATCATCATACTTTTCAATTTCCTTAACTAATTTGTCACATCCAACCACACTCAACTTCCCTTTAAACTCAAACTTTTTCTGCCACTTATCCACATACTTCTTCATTCTCTGGTCTAATTTGTGCATATACTTAACATCACCTTCTAAAGAAACATTCTTCTGACAACAAGAAAGACTTCCACATCCTAAAGATTTCCCTAATAGTTTAAAGATAAAATCCTGGACTTATCACTTGGGATTTAACCAGTCTAGTTTTTAAGATATCCTCAATTCTGTTAGTATCTATCTACACTATTTTCAAGTAATTATAACGTGCCTTAAATGATAAAAGAAAGTTCCTACAATTGTTGGTACTGTTAGAAACACGTATATTCGACCTATACACTATAAAAATTAGGTATTTAGATATCAAAGGACTTTATCCGGTATATATTTCATAGTACCCTTTGTCTACAATTTACAAAATCCTCCATCCTTCTAAAAAAAAAATGTGGGTGAAAGATTTTTCTTTATATTTCTGATGACAAGAATGCTCAAATGTCAATAGTCCTATAATTATTAGAACAGTTCCTTTAGTACAGTGGGCATTGACCCACTTAAACTGAGAGAGGGCTCAGTTAAATTCATTAATGACCAGGATCCCATTTGTCCTTAGAAATTATACTATGACCTAACTATCTTCCTCTCTGTCTTTTTATTTCCACCCAAATATTCCCAAAAAATGATAAAGAAATTACCTCCTAACAACACAAGGTAATGACAACTTGATTTCTCCAATAAATTAAGGGTTTATGGAAAACTTGGTCACTCACAGATCTGAGATATATTTGACCTGAAAGCTTCTCAATCAAAGTTATAGTACAAATGCAATTTTCACAACATTAATTACACGATGGTAGACACTTTTACATGGGGTGGGTGTTATTATTTGGGAAATGTGCCTAGATATATAAATATATTTTTTTTTACAGTTTTCTACCTATCATTTTGTGTTCAGTCCATTTTTTTACAACACAGAAACCTGACATTTTAACAGGGGTGTTTAGACTTTTTATAGCCACTGTATATACAAAACATATATTTTATGGCCAGGTGGGATGACTTTAAGAGTCCTGAGTAACAGTGCTCACTGCACTATCATTCGGGCAAGAATCAAAGCCACTTTCCAAAACTTTACCCTCCCGGGACTGTATTGTACGCCGCATTCTGGATGCCCAGAGCAACTAGTCTAAATACAGACAGTAATGTCGCTCATCCGAGGTGACTTTGACTGGTATTTGTAAGAGACTGTCTTTACTCTTATGTTTGCAACACAAGACATACAAAATAGACAACTTACATACAATACAGACAAAATAAACAATATACATAAAGATACTTAGACAATAGTTAGTTACATAAACACAGTTACTTGTTGCATGTCCTTAAAGTCCCATCTTTTACATTCATCACCGGACAGCTAATATTTAGGGCTGTTTGCTATTTAGTAGAAACAGGGTAAATAAAAGAGGGGGAGGTGTCTGTTTATGTGAATGTCATGATGTTAGTATGAAGGATGATATGATGGATGAGGCAAGTAATGCAGGGAAGTTAGTATTTCAAATGTGGTCATAAAAGAATGCTTGGAAAATAGTCACCAAAATGTATGTATAATTTTTATTTCAGATGCAAGAAAGAGGAACAGGCATGGATGTAACCTTATTATAAAGGCACATAATCTGTTTTATGGGCCTATAAGGTAGCCAGTAAATGTTGCAAGTAGGCAATCAGACAAGCTAAAGTAGAAATGTGTGGACAGAAACAGGAATCCCCCATAATGTTCAAAAATAAAAAGATTTTACTTAAAATGCTTGTCTCATAGCTGATAAAGAGGGAAATTTGGTCACATGTAGGATGCAGCAGCTGTCACTGGGAGCAGAGGGGAAGGGCAGTGAATCAGCTCAATAAACTTCACAGTGAAGATCCACCTCCAGTGCACTTATGGATCAGAATCTACCAAAATAAAACTTCATAGGCTGAGTTCACACTTCAGTTATACTTACTTGATCAATTATTTCCATCAGTTATTGTGAGCCAAAACCAGTAGTGAAGCCTATTTAGAGATCAGGTGTATTGATTTAATTTGTACCTATTCTGTGTTTTTGACCCACACCTGGTTTTGGCTCACAATAACTGATCAAAAATAAGTGACCGAATAACAGAAGTGTGAACTCAGCCTTATTTTCACTTTTCATGATAAAAAGTTCTACATAGGGTATATTTATACTGCTCTCCCCAGCCCCTATCTAGTGCTATCAGCAGTGTTGAGGAAGGAATTTTTTCCACTTTATGAGGAACTGGATCTCTGCCATTTATGGTGCTTTTTTGCCTTTCATTGGATCAACTTGGGTTTCTAACTGATGAACTTGATGGACTTGTTTAATCCCCTGCTGCTCCAGTGGTGCTGCTCAGGAACTTCATGCCATTATTGTTTTTTTATTTACTTTTTATTCTGCAATGATTACGTGCTGTGCATGCAAATTGTAATAGCGGCTGTGGAATGCCGCTTTTCCCCGTCTACTGCTGCAGTACTGGGCTCTGTTGGGGTGTGTGCTGTGCTTCAGAGGATTCAATTCCACAACTTCCTACTCACAGCATGATTATGGATGGTTTCATGTTACACTGCTCTAGGGGCGGCATGCATCACTCTCTGGGCTGGCTGGGTTAGGTCAGATGATCTCACTGACCAACCCTGGCTCTCCTGCAGGTATTGAAGTGGCTCAGCCCTCTTCCCAGATACCTCAGTGTTTAGGTCCTTGACTTTTGCTTAAGAGCCTGATAACCACTGGTGCTCCTGATCTATACTTCGTTCCTGGACTCTGCTTATTGTTTGGTCCTTGCCTGCTTGCTTCGACGCTCCTGTTGCCTACCCTGATTGCCTGACCTTTACCTGTTCCGCCTGCCCTGACCTATTGCCTTTCTGACTATGTCTTTGCCTCATCCTTGGTCCTGCACCGTTGCTCCTGGTAACGACTCTGCCCGCCTGACTACGCTTGTTCTTCTGGTACCTACTCAGGTACCTTCTGGTCCACCCGGACCAGCTGCCACTGACTTGGTGGTTGCTCTGGAGTAGCCCCTGGTAACTACCCTAACAGCTGAAGCCTATCCTCATCGTCAGAGGCTCTAGCGAAAACCAGGTAGTTGCTTAGACACTCCCCTCCAGAGTATAGCTAGTCAGTGGCACAGTAGGTTCACATCCGCTGAGCCGTGACAGTACACTGAGGCTATGGACCCTGCTGGTCACTCCAAGCCTGGTCTTCCACCTGTCATCCAGGAACTGTTACAAGAAGTAAAGCGCCTGAGCGAACATCAGGATGTTATTATGCGGTTCTTGCCAAACATTACTGCTTGTCTGGATGCCTTCTCGTCTGCAGCTCCTGCAGGGTCATCTGACACCGCCACTCCGGCTATGCCTACTTCGGTGAATCTGGGTCAGTGCGCCACCAGTGTGAAACTTCCTCTGCCTCCACACTAAAGTGGAGATCCAAAAACCTGTTGTATATTCCTGAACCAGTGTTTGATCCACTTTGAGTTGCATGGGCAGAAGTTTCCCACTGAGTCCAAGGTTGCCTTCATTGTGTCCCTGCTGTCTGAGGAAGCTCTGGCCTGGGCAAATCCTATTTGGGAACATAGATGTCCACAGACCACTAATCTGCAAATTTTTCTGTCTGCCTTCTGGCAGGTCTTTGAGGGATCTGGCCGCACGTCCTCCGCTGCATCAGCTCTGCTATGTCTATGACCGGGTTCCTCATCTGTGGGTCAGTACTCCATTAAATTCCATACCCTGACTGCTGAACTTGCATGGAACAACGAGGCTCAACTCACGGTGTTCTGGGAGGGCCTTTCTGAGTGGATTAAGGATGAACTAGCTGCTCGTGACCATCCGTCTTCTCTGAATGATATGATCACCTTGGCCTCAAAGATAGGGGTTACCACTCCCAGAACCAGTGTTAATAGGTTACCACTACCAGAACCAGTGCTTTTCGTGACCATGCCCCTCAAGCTGCAAATTGGGCTTCTGTATTCAGAAAGGATTGCTTCTACGTGCTGCCAGCATCCCTGAATCTGGTTATTCTTGCTTGTCTTTGGCTGCGTCAGCACTCTCCCGTTTTGGACTAGAATTCTGGTCAGATTCCGCATTGGGGAATTATCCTTTCATTCCCGCTGCCTTTCGGAAGGCTCAGAGGACTCTGACGAGGAGGGAGCAAATAGACTGGCAGAACTTCAGGAGCAGCTTCGCGCAGCACATAAGCAGATTGCTGCTCTACCACGGGATCCAATTTCCAAGCCGAAGATGAATTCTGAAAAAATGAAGGTGAAAGATGCCTATGTGTGGCGCTGTGGTAAAGCACGCCCATCACAAAATAAAAAGTCCTCCAAGAAATCCGCATCTGGAGGAAACGCTAGCACAAGCGGCACAACCCCTGAGGTTTCAAAGAGTTCTAAGAAATCTTAAAGATCTCTGCCTCTACCTTCACCAGTCATGTATGACTCCACCAACCTATGGTAGGAGCCTCAGTGCATTGTTGATCCTGATCGCTCGATCTCTTTGGCTCCTGTACCCGTAAAAGAAATTCCTCCTGGCAAGACATTCGGACCATCTGCCAAAAAGATGGGACGTAAGGGGGGTGTAGCTGGCCAGCTAAGACCTGTCCTAGGTTGCTAATATGTGTATACAGCTAGACCTGCCAATAACCTTAATACAGTTCATATGTTTATATGTCAAAGACAGAAAAAGAGTTATTTGCAGTGACTTCATGTTTTGGATAAAAAAAGAACTTTAAAAAAAATCACAGCACTCCCAATCTTGAATCCAATTTTTGTGTTTATTGGTACCGAAAAACAAGCAACGTTTCAACACAAAAGGTCTTTTTTTATAGCTACAGGACCCTGTAGCTTGAAAAAGACCTGTTGTGTCAAAACGTTGCTTGTTTTTCGGTGCCAATAAACACAAGATTGGATTCAAGATTGGGAGTGCTGCGATTTTTTCAAAGTTCTTTTGGTAAACGAGGGGTCCCTGAGGCCGGGGCCTGACATATCGAGCACCGCCGCCATAGTATGGACTAATATATTTCAGTAAGTGGTGCTGTCCTTTCTCTATTTTTGATTATTTATGTTTTGGATGTCATATAACAGTTATATATTGTGTTCACAGAAGCAGAAAGATAATATGCCTTTAAGATACAGTAAAATGAATGTAAGGTAAGCTCAATGACACAGCAGAATTATCAACAGAAAGCATAGAGTTAAACTGTTGTTAACTGTATACTGAGACCACTTATGTATGTTTAGCTATAAAAAGCAAACTAAGCTCCAAACTAAAGTGCAAAACTGCTCAAAGCAAACAATCTGCAAACAGCTACTGCTAACTGTATACTGCAAACTGCAAACCAAGTTGAGCAAGTAGAACTATTGGTTAAACCTCAGATATACCTCTCAGAGAGATGATAAAGTGCTTAAATAACTTAAAGTGAGAGTACAGATACTGAAGAAAGAAATATATCCACTATTTTATGTTGAAGGACAAGATTGAACAGTTGAACCACCATTTTGTGATACTTTATTCAACACGTGTTTGTACATGGACTATGTGCTGCAGAGGTGGCAGTGTTATATATGAAGAAAAGTTGAAGTTAATAAAGAATTAATCTTAAGCATTTGGTGTGCTCTTTAAGCCTACTGTTTCCATAGAACGACGTTAGAAGAATTAAAGCAGAGTAACAGCCAGTCTGGTTAGACTAAAGTTAGAGATATCAAATTCTTCTAATGCCACAGCGCAAAAGGCACTTCATTGTGCTGCGCCTGCCACAGTGGAACTATTAGACCTCAGAAGGTGAAGCGATAGCGCTCTTCAACTTGCACAGTAAAGAGTGCATTTGAGCAGCAGAGCACCAGCATACACGGCTGCTCAGCAACTGTTCTCTGAGTGAGCAAGCAAAGACAACTCAGCGGAGCTACCATTGAGGCCATAGAACGTGTGTATTAGTCAAACTGCAGCCCACCCTTAAAGTGGCAGAACAGCAAAGGAAGGATAGTCAGAGAAAGAGCGCCAACCCTCCTACGATCTAGAGAGAGAAAGAGACGCATTGAGGGAGGACAAAACTCCTGAGCCAGAGTGCCCGCACTGCTATCCACGAAGAGGCCACAAGTTGAAACCAGCTAGTTACCCGCCATTAGCCCCAAAGCCGGCAAAAGTGTATCCAAACCAGTGCATCGCAAGTCAGCCACAGAGCATCGCAAGTCAGCCACAGAGCATCGCAAGTCAGCCACAGAGCATCGCAAGTCAGCCACAGAGCATCGCAAGTCAGCCAAGGGCATCGCAAGTCAGCGCAGAGCAACGCAAGTCAGCGCAGAGCAACGCAAGTCAGTGCAGAACATCACATTGCATGCAAGAAAAGACAAGTCTCCTTTAAGAGTGAAATGTGTTCCAGCAACCTTCAGATCACAGTATCCTGCTCTTTAAAAAGGTCAGAGCTTTCCTTTTTATTACTTATAATTGCATATAGGCTTTGGCATAAAGAGACATTTTTGTGTTCAGGATTCAGGAATAAAAGACTTTAAAGTAAATCAAAGAACAGTTTGTAGTACACGGACTCTAAAGTATTTAAAATAAAAGTCATTTATTGCCCGCATCTATTGCTATTGCATTTAAAGTGAAAGCCATTTATTACCTGCATCTATTGCTATTGCATTTAAAGTGAAAGTAATTTATTTCTGCAATTGTCAGTATTGCATTTAAAGTTAAAGGTCTTTTATTATTAGTATTTATTTTTATAGCATTTAGAGTAAAATGTCTGAGCCTAGTATTACCATGCCACTGTTAGAGGATGCAAAGCTAGAGAGAGTAGACGGGGAAGAGCAAGAGAACCTGTCTGAGTCAGAAGAGTCTAATGCAACAGTCGTCTTGCCTTAAGCCAGTGTTTCTCAACTCCAGTCCTCAGGGCCCACCTACAGGTCATGATTTGAGAATATCCCACAGAATGAGTACCTGAGGTGAGTCCTGATGCACTGACACTAATTATATCACCTGCTAAATACTAAGGAAATCCTGAAAACATGACCCGCAGGTGGGCCCTGAGGACTGGAATTGAGGAACACTGCCTTAAGCAAATATAGCCCAAACAAATGAACTAAGACGTTCATTATGTGCCGGAAAACAGACCCCACAGATGATGGAAAATTTAGAGCAAGAAGCAGCACTGAAAGTAAAAAAGTGGAAATTATACATTAAAGACCTTCGTAGAAAGCTGAAACAAGAAAGTATAAAAGGGAACTTGAGTGATATGGTAGAGATAGTAGAAGAATCTGAATCAGAGCTTATTGCAGCATATGTCAACCTGCGGTCATCTACAATACCATCCCAGGATATTGAAAGGAACATGGACACATGTACTACTAAAGACTTAGTTCTCTCATGAGCTTTACTATCATCTGCAGCAAACGATGATGAAGTTAAAGAAAGAAAGAGAATGAATGACTTTTTTTTATAAGAGACTATGCTAGGTCCTCCTTAGGTGGAACGACAATCTCAAGTGTGACTTCCTTCGTGAGCAGAAATGCCAGCCCTATATCAAAGTCCTCAAGCACTTCGGCCAAAAGAAAGGAATTAGCTGAACGATTCGGTGCCAAGAGAGCAGAAATAGAGATGGAAGCTGCCATGGAGGCACAGCGCCAACAGATGAAAAGTCTGGAAGCTGAAAGGGATGCAGAGCGCCATCAAATAGAAAGTCTGTAAAGGCAGAAAGAAGTTAAGATCATGGAAGCCAGACTCGGAGTACACAAAGAGGATATGAATCAGAGTAGTCATAGATTTAAATCTGTAATAAATGAAGAAACAGACTCCAACTTTCCTCCATACACCCAGCATGTAGTGAAGAAATTAGTCATTATCCTTCCATCCCTGCTCAGAAAGACAAAGAGAGGCTTAATCCAGTGTTAGGAAAAAGGTGTGTGAATTTAACCTCTATCTCTACCAGAAAAGATGAAGAAAGGGACTCACCTAATTTAGAACTAAGAGAGAAAATATAACCTGATGATTCTATTCCTAGATGTCATGGCACTAGTCAAGAGACTGTTACAACTTTTGTCCCAGTAAGACAACACAGAACAGTCCTCGCTAGACTTCCCGTTCCAGAACCCACTGTATTTTCAGGAAACGTACTGAAGTTCATAGAGTGGAAGGCAAGTTTTGAAATGATCATTGAGCATCATTGTTTCAGTACAGTTGACAAGTTATTCTACCTTCAGAGATATGTTGGTAGAGAAGCAAAAGGAAGTTCGAAGCAAAAGGAAGTTCTTGAAGGTAACTTCTATAGAAAAGACGAAGAAGCCTACAAGCAAGCTTGGGAAAAATTGAATTCAAGATACGGTCATTCTTTCCTAGTACAAAGAGCTTTTAGAGAGAAATTGAATAACTGGCCTAAAATAGATCCTAAAGAACATTTCAGACTCCAAAAGTATGGTGAATTCCTGCAAGCATGCAGCAATGCCATCCCACATGTTCAAGGACTAGAAGTACTGAACAACTATCTAGAAAACCACAGGATGCTAGCTAAGCTACCTGAAGAAGTGGCTTCTAGATGGAATCGCTATGGTACTGAACAGTTAGATCTAGGTAAGGACTTCCCAAGAGTTCTCTGAGTTCGTCAATAAGAAAGCACAGATAGCATGAAATCCAGTAACAGCATCTTACGTCTTAAAATCCTTAGAAGAAAGGCCTGCAAGAGAGATAAGAGCAAGAACAACTAGCTTTGCAAGTTCAATGTCATTACTAGGATCAGTAGAGAGACAGAACCGGCAAATCTTCAGACTACCTTCAAATGTATGTTCTGTGGAGAAAACCACTCCATACACAAGTGCCAACAATTGAAGGAGAAGTACCCAGAAGAAAAAAAATTGTATTTAATAACCAACTGTGTTTAAGATGTCTAAGAAAAGTCCATGTTACTAAGTAGTATAAGAAAAAGGCCACATGTAGCATTTGCAAAGGACGCCATCCTACACCACTACATGAAGAATGTCCAAAGAAAAACAAATCCTCAATACCTAAAGATGCTGAGGAAGAAAAAGTATCAGTATTCTCTTGCAGAGTGAGGGAAGGAGAAAGCAGTGGCACATCAATGGTTGTATCAGTGTGCATTTCAAATCCTAAAGGGAGGACCAAGAAGGTATATAGCTATGCGGTACTGGATGCTCAAGAAATTGATCAAGAAATCTGCAAGAAATTCCAAGTGGCTACAGAACCAGTGAAGCTCAAACTCACCACAATGACGGGAAGAGACACATTGGTGAACAATCAAAGGGTCAAAGGACTGAGAGTTAGAGGACTTCATTCAAACTGCATATTAGATCTACCTCAAATGAATGGGAGCACCTATCTGTCATATCTCATGAAATGTCCCCGCTGAAGGAGTTTGGTGTTGGACTGTTGATAGGCTACGATTGTCCTGAAGCCTTGGTACCACGAAGGGTAATCACAGGAGGAAAGGGTGAACCCTACGCTGTTCAAACTGATCTAGGATGGGGTGTTGTTGGAGGAAAACAGCAGATTGCAAACTCAAGACATGTGGCAGGATTGTGTCATCGAATATCAGTCCAAGAGTTACCAACTGTGAGTCCAGCAAAAGCTACCAAAATCTTTGAATCTGATTTTGAGGACATAAGTTCTAAAGAAAAGAGTGTATCCCAAGAAGACATAAAGTTCGTACACACTCTAGAAAAAAATATTCATCAGAATCAAAAAGGTCATCTTGAAATGCCCTTACCTTTTAGGGAACGACCTCGTCTGCGAAATAACAGAAATCTTGCCCTAGCAAGATTGAAATGTTTGAAGAAAAGGATGGGAAGAGATCCCAAACTCAAGAATGATTATTTGAAATTCAAGAAAGGCATCCTTGAAGAAGGACATGCAGAGAAAGTGAATAATCAACCTAAAGGAGGAGAAGTGTGGTACATTCCACATCAAGGTGTTAACCACTCAAAGAAACCAGATAAGATTAGAGTAGTATTTGATTGCTCAGCAAAGTATGATGGTGTTGAATTGAACGATCATCTAGTAAAAGGACCAGATCTTACAAACACTCTGCCTGGAGTACTCTGTAGATTTCGAAAGTATCCCGTAGCGGTCATGTGTGACATTGAAAAGATGTTCAACCAGTTTCATGTGAAGAATGAAGATAAAGACTTCTTAAGGTTCCTATGGTGGGAGGACAGAGATACAGATACAGGGAGTGCAGAATTATTAGGCAAGTTGTATATTTGAGGATTAATTTTATTATTGAACAACAACCATGTTCTCAATGAACCCAAAAAACTCATTATTATCAAAGCTGAATATTTTTGGAAGTAGTTTTTAGTTTGTTTTTAGTTTTAGCTATTTTAGGGGGATATCTGTGTGTGCAGGTGACTATTACTGTGCATAATTATTAGGCAACTTAACAAAAAACAAATATATACCCATTTCAATTATTTATTTTTACCAGTGAAACCAATATAACATCTCAACATTCACAAATATACATTTCTGACATTCAAAAACAAAACAAAAACAAATCAGTGACCAATATAGCCACCTTTCTTTGCAAGGACACTTAAAAGCCTGCCATCCATGGATTCTGTCAGTGTTTTGATCTGTTCACCATCAACATTGCGTGCAGCAGCAACCACAGCCTCCCAGACACTGTTCAGAGAGGTGTACTGTTTTCCCTCCTTGTAAATCTCACATTTGATGATGGACCACAGGTTCTCAATGGGGTTCAGATCAGGTGAACAAGGAGGCCATGTCATTAGATTTTCTTCTTTTATACCCTTTCTTGCCAGCCACGCTGTGGAGTACTTGGACGCGTGTGATGGAGCACTGTCCTGCATGAAAATCATGTTTTTCTTGAAGGATGCAGACTTCTTCCTGTACCACTGCTTGAAGAAGGTGTCTTCCAGAAACTGGCAGTAGGACTGGGAGTTGAGCTTGACTCCATCCTCAACCCGAAAAGGCCCCACAAGCTCATCTTTGATGATACCAGCCCAAACCAGTACTCCACCTCCACCTTGCTGGCATCTGAGTCGGACTGGAGCTCTCTGCCCTTTACCAATCCAGCCACGGGCCCATCCATCTGGCCCATCAAGACTCACTCTCATTTCATCAGTCCATAAAACCTTAGAAAAAGTCTTGAGATATTTCTTGGCCCAGTCTTGACGTTTCAGTTTGTGTGTCTTGTTCAGTGGTGGTCGTCTTTCAGCCTTTCTTACCTTGGCCATGTCTCTGAGTATTGCACACCTTGTGCTTTTGGGCACTCCAGTGATGTTGCAGCTCTGAAATATGGCCAAACTGGTGGCAAGTGGCATCTTGGCAGCTGCACGCTTGACTTTTCTCAGTTCATGGGCAGTTATTTTGCGCCTTGGTTTTTCCACACGCTTCTTGCGACCCTGTTGACTATTTTGAATGAAACGATTGATTGTTCGATGATCACGCTTCAGAAGCTTTGCAATTTTAAGAGTGCTGCATCCCTCTGCAATATATCTCACTATTTTTGACTTTTCTGAGCCTGTCAAGTCCTTCTTTTGACCCATTTTGCCAATGGAAAGGAAGTTGCCTAATAATTATGCACACCTGATATAGGGTGTTGATGTCATTAGACCACACCTCTTCTCATTACAGAGATGCACATCACCTAATATGCTTAATTGGTAGTAGGCTTTCGAGCCTATACAGCTTGGAGTAAGACAACATGCATAAAGAGGATGATGTGGTCAAAATATTCATTTGCCTAATAATTCTGCACTCCCTGTACAGAGCCAGCAGAATACAGAATCAAAGTTTCACCAGTTTGGAGCAGCATTGTCTTCATGTTGTGCCAATTATGGTATGAAGTACATGGCCAATCAGAATAAAAAGGATTGCCCATCAGCAGAACATTTTCTGAAGAAAAACGTTTACGTAGATGATGGTCTTATAAGTCTAGAGTCCACAGAATCTGCAATCAAACTAGTGAAAGAAAGCCAAGAGTTATGCGCAAGAGGAAACCTGCGCCTTCACAAATTAATCTCAAACAGAGAGGTACTGGAATCCATCAGCGACTCTGAACGTGCATCAACAATGAAGAATGTAGATCTCAATTATGATCATTTTCCAGTTCAGAACGTACTTGGATTGGATTGTTTGAAGTATCTATTGAAGAGACAGTTGTAACTAGACACACTATTCTTTCCGCAGTGGCTTCTATATATAATCCATTGGAATTCTTGGCCCCAGTGATCCTCAGAGCAAGAGAAATACTACAAGAATTATGCAAACAGAATTTAGGATGGGATGAACACATATCTGAAAATTTGAGGCCAAGGTGGGAGAGTTGGATAAGAGACTTGCAAAACTTGAGGGAAGTTTGGATACCCAGATGTTTTCTACCTCATCACTTCGGAAAGTACAAGAAAAAAAGAACGTCATCACTTTTCGGATGCCGGTAGTCAAGGTTATGGTCAGTGCTCGTACATCAGAGTAATAGGAGAAGGAAAAATACACTGTGCTCTGGTTTTGGGAAGGCCAGAGTTGCACCTACCAGTATTCAGACAATACCAAGATTTGAATTGACAGCAGCTGTTTCAGCATCAGTAAGCAAGTTTCTGAAAGAAGAATTAGAATTGAAAATAGATGAAGAATATTTTTAGACAGACTCACAAGTTATCCTAGGATACATAAACAACGAAGCTCAGAGATTCCATATCTTTGTCGCCAACAAAGTTCAGAAAATTTGTGAAATACCAAATCCAGAACATTGGCATATCATGCTCCAAGAGGCCAAAATGTAACAGATAGTGTTAATTAGTACTCGGGTGCTCAAGTAGAACACTTCCTGATGCTCGGGTGCTCTACAGAGCACCTCAGCACAATGGGAGAACCCAAGCATTAAACCAGGCACCCTCTGCTCTGAAGAGAGGAGGGTGTTGGGACTCTAGTTCGGGCTTAGGAGTCCCTGCTCTAACTTCATGTATAGCTATGTCCATATATGGAGTCAGTGCTTGGGGACACCCAATGTATTTAAATCTTACTTAGTCTGTATTTCAGAAATGTTTCTGCTAGGATTTGAACTCACTTCTGCATTAGAAGCAAGCATCTTAAACACTGGGCTATACAACCCAATGATAAGCTGTGCTGGAAAAACCTCATAGTAGTATCAGTAAGTATTCCTTCTGTATAGGAATACTTACTACTTTAGAAACTACTATGAGGTTTTTCCAGCACAGTTCATCATTGGATTGTATAGCCCAGTGATTAAGATTTTTGTCTCTGATGCAAAAGGTTGAGAGTTCAAATCCCGGCAGATACATTTCATAAATAAAGACTAAATTAAATATATATTTTATATGTTTTTTAGTAATTGTAAAAAATGGTTGGCACAAAATAAATGTGTAATTACAAAAATAAAATAAAAATAAAATATATATATATATATATATGTGTGTGTGTGTGTATATATATATATATATATATATATATATATATATATATATTTATTTTCCCCTTTTAGTAATTAGTAATTACTAAAACTTTTTTTGTAATTACACATTTATTTTGTGCCATAAATTTTTTATAATTACTAAAAAAACATGAATTTAATTTAGTCCCTATTTCTGAAATGTATTTGCTGGGATTTTAACTCACAACCTTTTGCATTAGAGGTAAGAATTTTAACCACTGGGCTATACAACCCAACTATAAACTATGCTGGAAAAACCTAATGAGGTTTTTACTCATGAGGTTTTTCCAGCATAGTTTTTTATTGCCTCTAATGCCAAAGGTCTTGAGTTCAAATCCCAGCAGAAATGTTTCTGAAATTCAGACTAAATAAGATTTAAATACACTGGGTGTCCTCAAGCACTGACTTCATATATGGACATAGCTATATATGGAGTCAGAGCAGGGACTCCTAAGCCGCACCCTCACACTAGAGATTCCCCCACTGTACAGTGATCTTATGCATAGATATAGAGGCTAAATTAGATCTAAATGCACTGACTCGAGCACATGTGGTGTTCGTCCAAACACCGCGATGTGCCGAGCATCGCGATGCTCGAGCCGAACTGGTGTTCGGCCGAGCATGCTCGCTCAACACTGGTAACAGAATTGAAGTTTTAAAATTTTTTCACAGGTCCAGACTTCCTTTGGGAAAAGGAAATCATAACCAGTAAAGGTCATACAGAATTGTCTATGGGTGATCCAGAAGTAAAAGTTGTACAAACATTGAGCACTGCTGCCAAGTGTCAAGATGAAATACTTGAAATACTAGCCAGATGTTCAAAATGGAATACAGTCATAAATGTAGTAGCTTGATTTCAATGTTTTGCAAAGGGAATCAGAAAGAAGGAATCATTGAATGTAGAGGAAAGAATGAAAGCTAAAGAGACAGTCATAAGACTCATTGAACAAATATTCTATAGTGAAGAGTTGAAGAGACGACTTAGTCATGAACCTAAAAGACTTCCAAATAACCACCCATTGTAGAAATGTAATCTTGTTCTGAAGCTTGGTATACTGAAGGTGGCAGGGAGACTGGAAAATGCATTGCTACCTAGCAGAGTTAAGCATCCAGAAATTCTACCCAAACATTCTACCTTCACAAGATCAATTATTGATCACTACCACAACAAATTCTTGCATCAGGGAAGAGGCTTTACCCAACGCTGTTTGAGAGAAGGTGGTTACTGGATAGTGAAAGAAAGCAAAGTTATAGCAAAGTATGTAAGTAAATGCGCAGTCTGTAGAAAGGCACGTAGACCTACCGAAGAACAAAGAATGGTAGATTTACCAGCAGATCATGTAAACCTATCACCACCATTTCTTTATAGCGGAACAGATTGATTTGGCCCATTCATCACCAAACAGAACCGCAAGGAGTACAAGAGATATGGACTAATATTTACATGTCTAAGTTCCAGAGTGATTCACCTGGAAATGTTAGATGATATGTCAATGCCTTAAGTTGTTTCATAGCCATTAGAGGTACCGTCAGAGAGCTTAGATCTGATCAAGGATCTAATTTTGTTAGAGCAAAGAATGAATTGAAAAAAGCTCTAAAGAAGATTGATAAAGAAAAAGTAAGTATTTGTTAGAGAAACAGTATAATTTTTATATGAATGCTTGTAAAGGGGGAATATTAATTACCAATATTAGGCTAATATCAGTAATTAATATTCATAAATAGGCGTAAACAGTCTATAGATAGTCACGCCTATTTATGTCCATAACAGCACACTTCTATTGCCTAGCACGTCACCAAGTCGCTTACACATACTATATGCATGCGCTTAACTCACTACGCTAAACGCTAATAAATACACGCTACACAATTCTATCAGTAAAACGGTATTTAATAACACTTGACGCACACAGATGTATACTAAATAACACAGCACTTCGAATATAATACTAACTACACTACACAATCCCAATTTCCACCCACAACACTAGCTAATACAAGTTACACATACACACTTAATATGGCAGCCCACCCAGCCTGGTTCTGGTCTATCCCTAGGGGGATAGAAGGAGCAGTAAGGGGGTACGTACTGCTGAGCAATAGTACAGCAGGAGGGGTTGCCAGCAGGGTTGGCTGTTATCAGAGGGGTGTACTGGGCAGGTGGGGGTAGTAGGGGAGTATAGGGGTTAATGGGGGGAATAAGAGGTTCAGTAAGGGGTTAATGCAGGGGTCTGCTGAGAGGGGTACATGAAGAGGTTAAGGCCGGGGTAGGAAGGGGTTAATTCAGGGGTAATATCGTTGGTGGTAGTGGGGGATATAGGGGCAGCAGGGGTTAATTGTTGGTGGTATAGGGGGAGTTGCTACTTATGCCGGTTTAAGCTCGTTGTCCAGGGGATGCTCGTCGTCCAGGGGATGCTCGTCGTCCAGGGGATGATTCTTGTGGGGCGGCTGGCTTTCTCTTTCAGTGTTGGGCTGGCCGGACATTTATGTCCGGCCGCCCGCACTGCCGCCCCGCCCACCCAGCAGCGCGCGAGCGCACACTACTGGCAGGGACTGCTGACTCGAGCTTGCTGACAGGTGGGAGATCCTTTGATCTCCCGCCTGCAGCCCTCTGCATTCCGGACCGCGCGATAGTAATCGCACTGCCGAAATGCACATAATAGAGGGAGGGGAGGTTTCTCCCTTCTCTCTATTATGTATAATTATCTCCAGCAGTGCTGGAGATAATTAAAACAAAGGACTCCGATTCTTTTGAATCTGAGTCGTTTGTAGTCACCACGATGACCGGACCTTGTCCGGTCATTCTGGTGCCATTGACCAGATTGCATCAGTGTGAATGCTTGGGGCACATTCACACTGATGCATCTGGTTTCAGGTCGATCAGGGGGCATACCATGGGGCCTATGGAGGGAATATATATATATATATAGAGGGGGCATATAATATATATGTATATATATATATATATATATATATATATATAGGGGACGTATAAAGGGGACATATAAAAGGAGCCATATGACTATAAAAGGGGCCAACAAGTGGCACATAAGGGGGCACATTCCCACAGGGGCAGCAATGAGCCCCTGGAGAATACTAAGGGCAGATGTGCGCAGATGCTGGGCACATCTGCGCACATCCTCCTATAATGTGCCTATTTATATATACATATATATTACACATGCATGCCTACACATGCATATATAAATATACATGCATATATTTCAACCCTTCCTTAACAATCCCCCTGTTGTCAGAAATACGACAATATTCTGGGGGGAAGGGTTGAGACATATTTGCCCCCCCTCAATCCCATCCTTGGTGATAGTTCAGGAAGAACTGTAGTGCACACTGATCCTTAGGTACCTAGACATCACCCATTCAGCCTCTGACCTGCCCTTCACCGTAACCAACTCCTCCATCCACAGGATACACCGTTTTCTTCTTCTCACGGGAACTTCCTTGACATCTTTCGCTTTGATTGTTTCGGTATCAGCCCCTCCTACTGTCCAGAGCGGCTTGACCCTCGCAGTCTTTGACTGGTCTTTCTTCTTCCGGTGTTAGTCACCCCCACTGAATTTGGAGTGACCACACCCTCACTATCTCTCGGTGTTGCGGCCGATTCATCACCAAACAGAACCGCAAGGAGTACAAGAGATATGGACTAATATTTACATGTCTAAGTTCCAGAGTGATTCACCTGGAAATGTTAGATGATATGTCAATGCCTTAAGTTGTTTCATAGCCATTAGAGGTACCGTCAGAGAGCTTAGATCTGATCAAGGATCTAATTTTGTTAGAGCAAAGAATGAATTGAAAAAAGCTCTAAAGAAGATTGATAAAGAAAAAGTAAGTATTTGTTAGAGAAACAGTATAATTTTTATATGAATGCTTGTAAAGGGGGAATATTAATTACCAATATTAGGCTAATATCAGTAATTAATATTCATAAATAGGCGTAAACAGTCTATAGATAGTCACGCCTATTTATGTCCATAACAGCACACTTCTATTGCCTAGCACGTCACCAAGTCGCTTACACATACTATATGCATGCGCTTAACTCACTACGCTAAACGCTAATAAATACACGCTACACAATTCTATCAGTAAACGGTATTTAATAACACTTGACGCACACAGATGTATACTAAATAACACAGCACTTCGAATATAATACTAACTACACTACACAATCCCAATTTCCACCCACAACACTAGCTAATACAAGTTACACATACACACTTAATATGGCAGCCCACCCAGCCTGGTTCTGGTCTATCCCTAGGGGGATAGGAAGGAGCAGTAAGGGGTACGTACTGCTGAGCAATAGTACAGCAGGAGGGGCTGCCAGCAGGGTTGGCTGTTATCAGAGGGTGTACTGGGCAGGTGGGGGTAGTAGGGAGTATAGGGGTTAATGGGGGGAATAAGAGGTTCAGTAAGGGGTTAATGCAGGGGTCTGCTGAGAGGGGTACATGAAGAGGTTAAGGCCGGGGTAGGAAGGGGTTAATTCAGGGTAATATCGTTGGTGGTAGTGGGGATATAGGGGCAGCAGGGTTAATTGTTGGTGGTATAGGGGAGTTGCTACTTATGCCGGTTTAAGCTCGTTGTCCAGGGGATGCTCGTCGTCCAGGGATGCTCGTCAGTCCAGGGGATGATTCTTGTGGGGCGGCTGGCTTTCTTTCAGTGTTGGGCTGGCCGGACATTTATGTCCGGCCGCCCGCACTGCCGCCCCGCCCACTCCAGCAGCGCGAGCGCACACTACTGGCAGGGACTGCTGACTCGAGCTTGCTGACAGGTGGGAGATCCTTGATCTCCCGCCTGCAGCCCTCTGCATTCCGGACCGCGCGATAGTAATCGCACTGCCGAAATGCACATAATAGAGGGAGGGGAGGTTTCTCCCTTCTCTCTATTATGTATAATTATCTCCAGCAGTGCTGGAGATAATTAAAACAAAGGACTCCGATTCTTTTGAATCTGAGTCGCTTGTAGTCACCACGATGACCGGACCTTGTCCGGTCATTCTGGTGCCATTGACCAGATTGCATCAGTGTGAATGCTTGGGGCACATTCACACTGATGCATCTGGTTTCAGGTCGATCAGGGGGCATACCATGGGGCCTATGGAGGGAATATATATATATATAGAGAGGGGGCATATAATATATATGTATATATATATATATATATATATATATATATAGGGACGATAAAGGGGACATATAAAAGGAGCCATATGACTATAAAAGGGGCCAACAAGTGGCACATAGAGGCACATTCCCACAGGGGCAGCAATGAGCCCCTGGGGAATACTATGGGCAGATGTGCGCAGATGCTGGGCACATCTGCGCACATCCTCCTATAATGTGCCTATTTATATATACATATATATTACACATGCATGCCTACACATGCATATATAAATATACATGCATATATTTCAACCCTTCCTTAACAATCCCCTGTTGTCGGAAATACGACAATATTCTGGGGAAGGGTTGAGACATATTTGCCCCCTCAATCCCATCCTTGGTGATAGTTCAGGAAGAACTGTAGTGCACACTGATCCTTAGGTACCTAGACATCACCCATTCAGCCTCTGACCTGCCCTTCACCGTAACCAACTCCTCCATCCACAGGATACACCGTTTTCTTCTTCTCACGGGAACTTCCTTGACATCTTTCGCTTTGATTGTTTCGGTATCAGCCCCTCCTACTGTCCAGAGCGGCTTGACCCTCGCAGTCTTTGACTGGTCTTTCTTCTTCCGGTGTTAGTCACCCCCACTGAATTTGGAGTGACCACACCCTCACTATCTCTCGGTGTTGCGGCCGATCTTCAGGCGTAGTCCACCCCCAAGGCTGGGGCGGGTTCACCCTCACAATCTCAGTCTCTGACTGCGCCAACTTTCTTCAAGCACGACTTTTGTCCGACATCTCTTGTTCCATCTTGATTGAAGGGTGGTTGCGGTTCTCCGATGGACAGATGAATAGGTCTTTACAAGGCAGGTCAGATTTTTCGAGGTGATGTCATGGTATCTAAATTCTAACTGCAGGAACATTTCCACCACACTACACATTCAGCCCTTCCCTTATGAACCTCACCGTTCCAGGGTTGAAAATGGCAAATGGCAAACAGAGAGGGCCTGTCCCTATCGTGCCCTAATCTTATCCCCATTCACACAAAATACATCCTATTACACAGTTCCCCTCTCCCAACCCACGAACATCTATTAAAAAGCATATTATACAATAGTCTCTGGGCCGTATGGGCCAGGCTGAATCCCTCCACGCAATCTTTTGGGTTCTTTTTAGGCTTCCGGACTTTAGTGAAATCAAGTCCTGAGTCTCCGGCGGTTAAGTTCGTGTAGTGCTGTCTGGTTCTGGTCTAGTATGTCCGTTAGCCTCTTGACTCTCCGATACATCCACCCAAGTCCAAGATACATGAGTCCAACCAGAACCAGAAGCACTATCACTGGGTGTATTAGCAAATTGAAAAATGAAGTTGCCTTGGGACTGTATCCAAAGAGACTCTCCCACCAAGAAACCTTCGAGTCTTTGTCCAGTGCTATGGCAACTGCGGTAATCTTGGTTCGGACATGGGTGAGTTGGATGGTGGCTTGTTTTTCCATCTCCTGAAGATGCTGAATAATCTCTTCCTCTTGGCCGAAGTCCATCAGGAGATGTCTAAGTTCTTTACCGAAGCCAAGAGGAATCTTCTGCAGTCTCACAGGAATATCGGGACGGATGTCAAGTCTTCTCTCTGGAGTAATCGGGGTCCTTCCCTGCTGCTCTGCAACGTCCAGACCTAGAACGGGACTAAGGGTACAGTACACTCCGGGGAGGAGTTCTCCTCGCTCGGTGCAATTAAGGCCAAAAATTGCATATGATGGATCACTCCCTTGGTACCACCAATACCCTTGCCCCAAATATTTCAAAGAGGATGAGGGTATTGGGTTGGCCTTCATCTCACAGGACCCCTCGGTGTTCCAACACTGGTGTCTGAGCACCCGATCCTGACTACCCTGACAGAGGATGGCATCCTCTCTCATCTAACATCCCTCCGTGTCAAACAAGGAGGGATGGCCTTCTTCATAGGTTAGAACGCCCGAGGGGAGCTGTGGATGAAACACCGTCTGGTTATTTATCACTGTACCTAGGTTGATGGCACTGTATCCCTGTCTGAGGCGACCGGACACTGGTGCCAAGGACGAAGCAGTGCAGGTTAGATTTTGACACCCATGCCACTGAACCACCGACCAGTTGGTGTGATTCATGGTAAAAGGAGAAATCAGTGGACTTATTCGCTGATGGAGGTTGAATGGGAAGTGGCCGCTGTGGAGCGCTGAGACAAACTGTTTAAGGTTGTCCGAGAGTTCTCTTTGGACCTGCGTACATGCCAGGGCAAGTTCAGCCCGATCCTGCTCCTCCAAGAGACCCACAACTAACCTCCTAAACTTCTCACGTATAGAGGAAGATAGAGAGGTAGTGGCATCTATGTGTGAATGCTGTAAACCCTCTAAGACATGGTTCACATCAAGCTGGGTCTTAAATCCTTTCCCGGCATGTCGCGCAACCTCCCCAAGCTTATTTCTCAGGACTTCCATAGCCATAGTGTTCAGGGCGCCCACTCCCAACGCACCTCCGCCAAGTCCCATAGCCAATAGATCTCTCCTCCCCCTGTTCTTCCTATACCGGGAGTCTTCTTTCCTGACCTCTTGCCCCGCCTCTATCCAACCTCTTACCAGATCAATTTGGTTCCTAACAAACTCCTCACACCGATGATCCCAATGATCAACTCGGAAGTCATCTACGGAAATTCTCCAGGTGAACAGGATGAATTTGGCATCCGTGATGATCTTCCAAGGGGATGACAGTTGAGGAGCTATAGGGTCTGCCAATTGATGGATAGGGGCGGTGCAAGAATCTGAGTGTGGTTTTACTGGTTGGAGACCTTCTGTTTCATAGGGGACCCTCACTACCGCAACACAGACCTGCCCCCGTCCCTTGAATGGATACCACTGTTCGTCTTCTCCAGCCTGCAACACTAGTTTCCCTACAGGTTTGGATTGAGACAGATAGACCCACTGAGTAAATGTCCAGCACCCTTCATCGGCTGCCTCGCAAAAAGGCCACTTAAAGAAACCATCTATATTGATGTCAAAGTTAATGTCCCTGCCTCTAGGGTCTTTCCAATCAGAAGACACATACCTACTCCGGTATTCCTCAGTCATAGGGGTACCATCCATCCATACATCCACTGTAGGGTTGTCCACCCCGTTGCACACTAAATCCCACCTCCAGGGATTAGTGTCCAACATCACCATCTGGTTATCCTGATCCCAGTGGGCATAGGTGACGAAGTAGTATCCCATCACCTCAGGAACGCAGTTGTCTCTCATGATTGTGATCATGAAAGATCGTATGGATGGAGATCCCTTTAACTGAGCATACCTAGGGTCCTTGGCATCGGTCCGTACCTTTAAAACTGTGGCTCTATACAAGCCCTCTAGTTTTACTGGACCACTCTGATCATTCCAAATGACCTGACCAGAGTCATTGCAGTTTAACTTTAACATCATTACACTGGTTCGTAAGTAATCTGTGGACACATGTCCCTGTACATAACTGGATTCCCTGGTGATAATCATCCGGGAATCCCTCAACATACAATAAGCCTTCAGGGTACCTTTTACTGGAATGGGCCTATCGAAATATGTCCTAACCCTTAACCCGTCTCTGCTATCCTTCCCTAGGAAGGTAGCTTTCAGGATGTTCCAACCGCTGTACTCTGCCCCAGTGACATCTTCAGGACTCAGCAAACCCTCCTTGGTGCACAACACTGTGGTAGTGTTGTCTCTCATTTGCTGGTAAGGATGCAAGTGTGGGTCCCTAGACACCCATCTCAGAAATTTGATAGGTGTAGGGTCTGAGTCCTGAAAATTCCTGAATTCCTTGAGACAGAGGGCGTGTAAGTCATGTTGTATGGCAGACACATTCTCCACCGGGGTATAATGTTGAATTACACCATTGGCAAAACCCTCTCTCTGGAAACCATACAGATACCATTGACCTGGTGTAAAGGTAAAGTTCTCGTATGGTTCCAGGATTTTGCCACCCAAATATTCCACCATTAAAAGGCCGGGTCTATTAATTGATATGCTGGCCATACCAATATTAGTCCCCAGGCCCTCCCCTGAAGAGGCTGAGCCCGCCACCAACATGCTTACCACCAGTGTCGCAAGCTGGATACGTATCCCATTCAGAGGACGCCTATCTCTTTCCTGGTAGTGTGGGCCCATGAAGTGTCTCCCTCTTGTGTTCTGTAACAAGACGGAATGTTATGTGTAATGGATTCATCATTGACCTGCCAAGCAATAACCCCCCCCCCATCACCCAACTCGGAACGTCATACGCTATGGAGTTGGGGAGGCTCGGGTGGCTTTGGCCTGGTCGACGTGAATCCACAAGACTTCCTGGCGTCTACGGGATTTCTTTTTGTTTGTGATAGGCCTTTGTACCTTCAGCATGGTGTCTCCCATTACTTCAAGGACTTTGTACGGTCCTTCCCAGTTTGCATCCCATGGACCAGCCCGACGAAAAACTTTTACCATAACCATCTCTCCTACCGCGGGCATTGGTGTCTCCCGATGTAGGTACGGTTTGTGCACCCGTATAGCAGCATGAGGCAGTAACTCCTTCAGGTTCTGCTGAACCTGTTGGAGAAACATGTCCCTGGCGATGGCGTTTTTTGTGGGCTCCGACACTTGGGGTTCGTTTGGTAAACATGTGGGCATCTTTCGTCCGGTCATGAGTTCAAATGGGGAGATGCCGGTACTGGAGGCCTCGGTGGCTCGGATCCCCATTAGCACCACTGGAAGAGAGGTTACCCAAGAGGATCCTTTCTCCAGCAATGCCTTGGAAAGCCGGGTTTTGATGGTCTGGTTCATCCGTTCCACTATGCCCGCTGACTGAGGGTGGTAAGACACATGAAACCTCTGCTTTATGTCTAGGAGACCACAAAGCGCTTTCATGACTTTACCCATGAAATGGGTCCCTCTGTCTGATTCTATCACTCTGGGGATCCCCCATCGTGACAGAACTTGTTCCCAGAGAACACGGGCAGTAGTGGAGGCCGAATCATTGACCGTAGGGATGGCTTCTACTCATTTCGAGAATACATCCACTATCACCAGGGCGTAACGACAGTTACGACTCCCATTTGGCAAAGGTCCGATGAAGTAAATTTGGATTGCGGACCATGGACCATCAGCAGGAGGAATCCGCTGCAACACCGGTTTCAGGGCTGGCGCCCTTGGGTTAACCTGAGCACACACCAGGCACTGTTGTGTGACCTCCTCTACCGTGTTGGACATCCCAGGCCAGTACAATTTGTCTCTCAAGAGAGGCAAGAGCTTATTCCGGCCAAGATGTCCAAACAGTTGGTGGTTCAACCGAGTCATCTCTGCTTGCAGATGCTGTGGAACCACTGGAAGAGGAAGCGACTGTGTCCCGGTGTCTTAACACAGGATCCCCTGTTGTAAGGACCAGGGATGCTGTGGTGCCTGGATGTGTGTCATTAGAGGAGGATCCTTGGCTTGCTCCTCCTCAAATGACACCGGGCCGTCACTCAGATGGGTACGTGCTGCAATCCGGTACTTGGGCAGGGGCTCAGTGCCTGGTTCCCGAAGGGTCCCAGACACTGCAGCCAGTTTTGCCAGTTCGTCTGCCTGATTGTTTCCTATTGTCAAAGGTTCGTCCCCTTTTTGATGCGCCGGGATTTTGATGATGGCTGCTTCCGCCACGTGTGCCTTGCCCCACTCCCACAACTCTTTCAGGACTGACACGTGAGCCAGAGGTTTGTTTTGGCTGTCCACAAATCCTCTTCTCTTCCATACGTCAAGGTGCAGTGTGAGGGAACGAACTACATATGAGCTGTCGCTATATATAGCTCGTTTCCCTGGAGGCTGAAGAAGCAAGGCTTCCTTAACAGCCTCCAGTTCTGCCTGTTGTGCTGACATGTGACCCGGTAGCCGGACCAGACTCTGGGTACCAGTGGTCTCATCCAGCACAGCAAAACCTGTGACATATTCCCCATTCAGATAAAACCGAGAGCCATCTACAAAGATGACCCTGTCATCTGGATGACTGTCAGTCCTGAACATCTGTGGAGAGTCGTCCATTTCTGGTTGGCCACAGTCGTGTTCAGTTCCAGTCAGGTTCAGCAACTGGGACAGAACATACTTGGCCTTGCAGATTCCGGCTGCTGAGATCCATGATCCATCTCCCGAATCTCTGTTGGGAGACTCCAGGGAGAGTATCACGGAGCAAAAGTGCC
Organism: Bufotes viridis; assembly: GCA_033119425.1. Taxonomy (NCBI): domain Eukaryota; kingdom Metazoa; phylum Chordata; class Amphibia; order Anura; family Bufonidae; genus Bufotes; species Bufotes viridis. The sequence continues at coordinate 91,605,673 of CM065595.1, forward strand.
AGCGGGGAATGTGGAGTCTGCAAAGTGAGGGGCCGGAAGCCAACAATATGCTCCGTGGTCTTAACGGCATAATGTATGGCTGCCAGCTGTTTGGCACATTCATCAAACCCTCGTTTGACGGGCGAAAGTAACCTGGAGAAATATCCCAGCGGTCTGGTCTCGTACCCTACTTTCTGTAGTAGGACCGCTGAGATAGACTCCATCCCTGCGTGCGCCTGTATGGCCATTTCTCCATCGGGATGTGGAGTGGCCAACACAGGCTCTGAGGAAAGGTCCCTCTTCAGAGTTGAAAAGGCCTCTTCCTGCGCATCGGACCAACCTTTGACTGAGGGTTCTTCTCCTCGAGGGAGTTCATAAAGAGGTTTCGCCTTGGCCGCAAAGTCTTCTATGAACTCCCTCATGAAGTTGGCCACCCCCAGGAATTTTCTCAAATCCTGAAGAGTGCCAGGCCTGGGTAACTTTACCATGGCTTCCACACGGGCCGTCATGATTCCTTTGGTTCCAAAAGAGATTCTGACCCCGAGGAAAATTGCCTCCGCTTTGGCCAAGTTTGCCTTATGGGGACTCAGCTTGAGTCCTGACTTTGCCAGAAGTCCCAGCAGCTCTCTCAACAGAACCAAGTGTTCCTCCATGGTCTCTGTATGCAAAAGCAGGTCGTCCACGTATTGTAGAAGGCATTCCGACCGTGAGAACACGCTCAGCACAGCCGCCAATGCCTGATGGAAATACATGGGGCTGCTGTGGAACCCCTGGGGCAGTACAGCAAACATATACTGTTTGTCCCCCACCGTAAAGGCAAATTTGTACCGACAGGACTTCATGAGTTCGATGGAGAAGAACCCGTTGGCAACATCAATGGTCGAGAATACGCGGCTTTTGCCGCTTATCCTGGCCATGATGTCGGGAGTTTGAGCCACCACTGGTGCTGGCATTGGGGTGTACTTGTTAAGAACCCGGAGGTCTATGGTCAGCCTCCATGCATTGGTGTCCTTTTTCTTAACTGGCCAGAGGGCATTGTTGCACTTAGAATTGCCCTCTATGACCCCACCCTTGGTCTTCAATTCATGGACGGTGTCCATGATTGAATGGGTGGCCTCTGGTGGAAATTGATATTGGCGTTGAGGTGGAGGGTCAGGACCCTGTATGTCCACCTGAACGCCAATCAGCCTGCCACAGTCATTTTTGCTTTGGGCCCACAGATCAGGGTACTCGTACACAATAGGCTCGAGGTCTGGATTGTGTGAGACCTTGTGTGAGCAGTTGTCTACTGCTGGCAAAGGTGGTCCCAGACACTGGCGTTGGATGACAAACACCTTGGCTCGTCTGGGACCTTTCCACACAATACAATTTGCCAGATCCAGGATCCACCCATTTTGTGTCATTACATCGGTTCCGATAATGTTATCAGAACCGGGGTAATACCACATGGGTATCCTGAGGGTCGTGCACTTGGTAATCTGAATGATTACCTCGTCAATTCTGTGGGCCTTCACCCCCCCTTGTTGGTGATCAAATCCGATCACCACACACTGAGGGCTGTTGGGGTGTAAATCATGTTTGATATTAGTAATGGAAATTTCCGCACCAGTATCAAGCATGATATTCGTTTCCTTATCTTTTATCATGGCTTCTATATGGGGTCTCCCTGAAGAATCCAGTATGATTGGACATACTGGTGCCAATTCTTTAGGGACCCCTAATCCTCATTCGATATCCACCAGACTCCCCGTAGGTACCCGAGTGGTACATACTGCCACTTGTACGCTCTTTTCTTGTTCCTGGGGTGTGGAATCTTTTGATTCCACCCCCCCCTGGGACATTCACAACCGCCAAGTATTTTGGCGCTTGACCTGATGACTGTCCCATATTCCTATCAATCTGTTCCCCCTCATCCTGAAACCGTTATTGTTGCCATTTCTCTCTGAATTTGTCCGGTTAATCTTTAACCATTGTGGACAGTTTTTCTGTATATGCCCTTGTTGTAGGCACAGAAAACACTTGAAGTTTCCTGCCTTTTCCAACGGCGGGGCCGTGGGGCGAACAGTAGATGTAAACTTCGTGTGCTGTACCCATTCGTCGTACGACTTAACGCGTACCGGCACACGCTCCCTCACTTTAACGGACTTCTTATTGTGCAGTATGTCCTGTCTACACTGCTCAATAATCATGGCCGTGTCCGTGAGGGATGGCTCCCTAGCTGCACTCAGTCTGATTGCAGTATCAAGGTATGGGAACTTTTCCACAAACATGCGCACCATACCTTGATCTTTGGTAACCCTCCTGTACATAGCTTCAAACCGACTACACAATGATAAGGGTTCATCATGTATAGAAGGCTTGAACTTTGACAGGACCTCTGGAGTGACATCCCAGTGACCCGTGGCCAGTCTCGTGAGTATGGAGAGACGTTCCTCCTTGTCATGAAACTGGCCGTTCATGGGTTGCATCCTCCCTGTTACCTCATACCTTTGATTAAGATGTGTCGGTAACCACACTTTGAACAGCTCCATGCGATATTCCGGAGCCACTGAATATTTGTTACAGTGACCTTCGAAAATATCGCATGAGGTGAACGGATCTACATTGGGATCGTATTTCGGGATCTCCTTGCAGATCCGCAACAGGAAGTTTATCCCTTCCATACTGGAATGGTTAGGATACACCTCTTCCTGTTTCTCCGGACGTGTTGGCGGATTGGAAGTGGTATATGGCCATCCACTTTCCTCTCCCCAACCGTTGTCCTGTTCCTGGAAACGGCTGCTACACGTGTTCTCCCCGGGTGTCTGGGTGAACCGTAGCGACCGTTCCACCTGTCCCCTAGTATCTACCATTACGGATGTAGTATCCGTTGGAGACCTTGGCGCTGTCGCCGCTGTCTCCCCCTGTGCCACTCCCGAAACACATACTTGTTTCGTGGGCACCATACCGTTGGTACTGGGCCTGGACAAATCTGCAATAGTTTGCGTCTTTGCAGCCAGATCCCTCCTCATCTGAACAATCAGGGCATCCATAGATGCCGCATTTTTCCTATACTGATTAATCTCAGTGTACAGCCGGTGTAGCTCTCTGTCCACATCAGAGTAGAGACACTCCTTGTCCGATAGTCTCGACTCTAACATACAGATTTCTCTGCCCCTCTCAACTGTACACTGGGCCTCTTCTTGTAATTGCGCTTCTAGTGTGTGTATTCTCCTATAGTTATCAACGCAACAATTGCAGTGGAAGTTTGCCTTGTCCGCAACTTCCTTTGCCTTGTCCGCAACTTCCTCTTCCTTTCTTGCGCTGGCGAGTGCATCCGTGTGTTCCGCCTTCCAAATGATATCCTCATAGTTGAGAACCAATTTGGCTAACATTTGGAGGCGTTTGGTTGTCTTGTTAAAGATACCCTTACTAATGCAAACCATATCATGAGCGTAAGCCTGGTCCAGAAAGGCGGACCACAGCAGCTCAGCGGATTTGTATGTAGTAGGGGGAATGGGATTAAAAGTGCTGTTTCTAGCTAAGTGTTGGAGTGGGGAGAAGTTCATACTCACACTATTCTGAGCCTCCATCTTCTTTGCGGTGCTGTACTTTTCCGTCCCTTGCGGCTGCTTGAAAGAAGTCCTTTCTTCCGGATCGCTTCTTCTCGCCCAGCCGGACCTGTACACACCTCCCACGCAGATGGATCTCTTCCCGTGACGTATCCTTCTTCCACTCCAAACGGTGGTGACCGTGCAAAGGAATAGAACAAATATTAGTACTCAGAACAATTATAGATTCTCTGCAAAAGACTTTGGTCAATTCTTGGTATTAATGGGAAGGATCGTTTCTCCTGTCCGAAATTATCAGGTCTTAGAAGTTCACACTCACCGCTGACCACGTCTCTCCTGCCTGATAATTTACAGTTCTAGCGACCCTTAGCCACAGCACCAAAAATTAACGCAAAATCCACGCAGTGGGCCTGGCTCGCCAATGTAAAGGGGGAATATTAATTACCAATATTAGGCTAATATCAGTAATTAATATTCATAAATAGGCGTAAACAGTCTATAGATAGTCACGCCTATTTATGTCCTTAACAGCACACTTCTATTGCCTAGCACGTCACCAAGTCGCTTACACTTACTATCTGCATGCGCCTAACTCACTACGCTAAACGCTAATAAATACACGCTACACAATTCTATCAGTAAAACGGTATTTAATAACACTTGACGCACACAGATGTATACTAAATAACACAGCACTTCGAATATAATACTAACTACACTACACAATCCCAATTTCCACCCACAACACTAGCTAATACAAGTTACACATACACACTTAATATGGTAGCCCACCCAGCCTGGTTCTGGTCTATCCCTAGGGGGACGGAAGGAGCAGTAAGGGGGTACGTACTGCTGAGCAATAGTACAGCAGGAGGGGTTGCCAGCAGGGTTGGCTATTACCAGAGGGGTGTACTGGGTAGGTGGGGGTAGTAGGGGAGTATAGGGGTTAATGGGGGAATAAGGGGTTCAGTAAGGGGTTAATGCAGGGGTCTGCTGGCAGGGGTACACAAAGAGGTTAAGGCCGGGGTAGGAAGGGGTTAATTCAGGGGTAATATCGTTGGTGGTAGTGGGGGATATAGGGGCAGCAGGGGTTAATCGTTGGTGGTATAGGGGGAGTTGCTACTTATGCCGGTTTAAGCTCGTTGTCCAGGGGATGCTCGTCGTCCAGGGGATGCTCGTCGTCCAGGGGATGATTCTTGTGGGGCGGCTGGCTTTCTCTTGCAGTGTCGGGCTGGCCGGACATTTATGTCCGGCCGCCCGCACTGCCGCCCAGCCCACCCAGCAGCGCGCGAGCGCACACTACTGGCAGGGACACGTGGGCTGGCACGGTGAGATGACATCACCGCGCCAGCCCGCGCCTCTCAGCACGCGAGCGAGCTTGCTGACAGGAGGGAGATCCTTTGATCTCCCGCCTGCAGCTCTCTGCATTCCGGACCGCGCAATAGTAATCGCGCTGCCGGAATGCGCATAATAGAGGGAGGGGAGTTTTCTCCCTTCTCTCTATTATGTATAATTATCTCCAGCAGTGCTGGAGATAATTAAAACAAAGGACTCCGATTCTTTTGAATCTGAGTCCTTTATAGTCACCAGGATGACCGGACCTTGTCCGGTCATTCTGGTGCCATTGACCAGATTGCATCAGTGTGAATGCTTGGGGCACATTCACACTGATGCATCTGGTTTCAGGTCGATCAGGGGGCATACCATGGGGCCTATGGAGGGAATATATATATATAGAGGGGGCATATAATATATATATAGGGGACGTATAAAGGGGACATATAAAAGGGGCCATATGACTATAAAAGGGGCCAACAAGTGGCACATAAGGGGGCACATTCCCACAGGGGCAGCAATGAGCCCCTGGGGAATACTAAGGGCAGATGTACGCAGATGCTGGGCACATCTGCGCACATCCTCCTATAATGTGCCTATTTATATATTACACATGCATGCCTACACATGCATATATAAATATACATGCATATATTTCAACTCTTCCTTAACAATGCTCCATACAGGAGGAGTTTGGGAAAGACAAATCAGAACTGTAAGAAATGTGTTAAGTTCAATGTTAAAAAAGAACGCTGGAAGAATATATGATGCTTCCCTTAGGACCCTATTCTATGAAGTAATGTCTATTGTTAACAGTCGTCCACTTACAGTTGATAACATCAACGACCCAACAAGTTTGGACCACTTAACTCCCAACCATCTACTTCACCTTAAGTCTGATTACATAAAGCCACCGCCTGACAAGTTCAACAAAGAGGATTTATATGCCAAAAGGAGATGGCGAAGAGCTCAATATCTATCAGAACAGTTTTGGAATAGATGGAGGAAGAGTACTTAGCCAATCTGATGCTAAGAAGTAAATGTCAAACACCCAGAAGAAATGTCCAAGTTGGTGACATGATGTTATTGAAAGAAGAAGATTTACCTAGAAGTCAATGGAAATTGGCCAAAGTTCAGGAAGTTCAAAAGGATGAAGGAAGACTAGTAAAAATAGTACTGTTGCAAATTGGAGACTCAAAACTTGACAAGAAAGGAAAACGTCTCACTACTACACTTAGGTTGGAACGTCCTATACAGATATTAGTTGTTCTACTTGAGAGTGACAAAAGACACTTGAGAGTTGGGAACCTGATGGACAATTCCTCAAATTCATATATAAGTCCTACTACTGAGAACATAGAACTATAGGTAATTTTGGTGGGAGTGTAGCTGGCCAGCTAAGACCTGCCCTAGGTTGCTAATATGGCTTATACGTGTATACAGCTAGACCTGCCAATAACTTTAATACAGTTCATATGTTTATATGTTAAAGACAGAAAAGGAGTTATGTACAGTGACTGTGTTTTGGATGTTATATAACAGTTATACAATGTGTTCACAGAAGCAGAAAGATAATATGCCTTTAAGATTCAGTAAAATGATTGTAAGGTAAGGTCAATGACACAGCAGAATTATCAACAGAAAGCATAGAGTTAGGCCTAATTCACACGTCCGCAAAATGGATCCGCATCCCTTCCGCAATTTTGCGGAAGGGTTGCAGACCCATTCATTTCATAGGGGCAGGAATGGATGTGGACAGCACACTATGTGATGTCCGCATCCGTGTTTCCGCATCCGTGTTTCCGTTTCCGCAAAAAAATAGAACATGTCCTATTCTTGTCCGCAATTGCGGACAAGAAAAGGCATTCTCTCTATAGTGCCAGCAATGTGCGGTCCGCAAAATGCGGAATGCACATTGCAGCCGTCCGTGTTTTGCGGATGCGTGTTTCCGTGTTTTGCGGATGCGTGTTTCCGTGTTTCCGCAAAACACACTACGGACGTGTGAATAAGGCCTTAAACTGTTGTTACTGTCTTGACCAATCACAGCAAGCCTCACACTGAGCCTTTGTGGGAAATCCCCTAGCTGAATTTCCTAAGTATAGACCAGAAGCTGAACAGACATTAACTCCACTAAGAGCTGAGTTTTATGGAAGCAAGAGGCCTATTGTTAGCATTGTGATCAGAACTGTATACTGAGACCAGTTATGTATGTTTACTTACAGTTCTACCGAACTGCTCATACCAGATCATACGGAGCCATAAAAAGCAGACTAAGCACCAAACTAAAGCGCAGAACTGCTCAAAGCAAAGAATCTGCAAATAGTTACTGCATACTGCAAACCAAGTTGAGCAAGTAGAACTATTGGTTAAACCTCAGATATACCTCTCAGAGAGATCATAAAGTGCTTAAATAACTTAAAGTGAGAGTACAGATACTGAAGAGAGAAATACATCCACCATTTTATGTTGAAGGACAAGATTGAACAGTTGAAACACCATTTTGTGATACTTTATTCAACACATCTTTGTACATGGACTATTTGCTACGGAGGTGGCAGTGTTATATATGAAGAAAAGTTGAAGTTAATAAAAAAGTTATCTTAAGCATTTGGTGTGCTCTTTAATACTACTGTTTCCATAGAACGGCGTTATAAGAATTAAAGCAGAGTAACAGCCAGTTTGGTTTGACTAATGTTAGAGATTTCCAATTCTTCTAATGCCTCAGGGCAAAAGCCATTTCATTATGCTGCACCTTCCACAGTGGGGCTACTGTAACAGTGGCTGTGGAATGCCGCTGTTCCCCTGCCTACTACTGCAGTTCTGGGCTCTGTCGGGGTGTGTGCTGTGCTTCAGAGGATTCCATTCCACAGCTTCCAGTCAGCCTACTCACAGCATGATTACGGCTGCTTTCATGTTACACTGCTCTAGGGTAAGCATGCGTCACTCCCTGGGCTGGCTGGGTTAGGTCAGGTTACCTCACTGCCCAACCCTGGCTCTCCTGCAGGTATTTAAGTGACTCAGCCCTCTTCCCTGATGCCTTAGTGTTAAGGTCCTTGTCTTTTGCTAAAGAGCCTGATAACCACGGGTGCTCCTGATCTATACTTAGTTACTGGACTCTGCTTATCATCTGATCCCTTCCTGCTTGCTTTGACACTCCTGTTGCCTACCCTAATTGCCTGACCTGTTCCTGTGCCGCCTACCCTGACCTTTTGCCTCTTCGACTATGTCTCTGCCTCATACTTGGTTCTGCACTGTTGCTCCTGGTAATGACTCTGCCCGTCTGACTACGTTTGTACTTCTGGTACCTACTCAGGTCCCTTCTGGTCCATCCAGACCAGCTGCTACTGACTTGGTGGTTGCTCTGGAGTAGCCCATGGCAACTACCCTAACGGCTTAAGCCTATCCTCACCATCAGAGGCTCTAGTGAAAACCAGGTAGTTGCTTAGACACTCCCCTCCAGAGTATAGCCAGTCAGTGGCACAGTGGGTCCACATCCACTGATCTGTGACACAAATGAATGCTCCACTGGCCTTTGTGGTAACACTGGCATGTGTGGCACATCATTACTAGAGTTGAGCGGACACCTGGATGTTCAGGTTCGAGAAGTTCTGCCGAACTTCACGAAAATGTTCGGGATCTGAATTTGACCTGAACTTGACCTGAACCCAAACCCCATTGAAGTCAATGGAGACCTGAACTTTTGGGCACTAAAATGGCTGTAAAATAGCCCTGGACAGTGCTAGAGGGCTGCAAAAGGCAGCAAAATGTAGGTAAATCCCCTGCAAACACATGTGGATAGGGAAATGACTTAAAATAAAATATGTGAGCGGTCCCATAACAGCAAATCAGGCCTCAGGTCAACCTGCAATAGAACAGGCCATTATCATTTATGTAGGCCCTGACACACAAACAGAGGAGAGGTCATTTGACAGCAAAAAGAGGTTAATGTGTCCCACCAATACAGCAGGCGATTAAACAAAATATAGGCCCCAGACACCCAGACAGAAGAGGTAATTTGACAGTAAAGAGAGGTTAATGTCTCCCACCAATGCAGCAGGCGATTAAACGAAATATAGACCCCTGACATCCAGACAGAGGAGAGGTTCATTTAACTTGGGGTTGCCCCCAAAATAATGGTACAATTAAAAAAAGAGGATTCAATAAAGAAGTGCCCTGAAGTACAAGAATGTAAGGATGACGGCGAGGCAGTTATAAATGTCTATTCTTCACAAGGTACGGACAAGTCCTGTGGGATCCATGCCTGGTTAATTTTAATGAACGTGAGCTTGCCCACGTTGGCTGTGGACAGGCGGCTGCGTTTGTCTGTAATGATGCCCCCTGCCGTGCTAAATACACGTTCAGACAATACACTGGCTGCAGGGCAGGCCAGCACCTCCAAGGCATAATGGGCAAGCTCTGACCATGTGGACAATTTGGAGACCCAGAAGTTAAATGGGGCAGAACCATCAGTCAGTATGTGGAGGCGTGTGCACACGTACTGTTCCACCATGTTGTTGAAATGCTGCCTCCTGCTAACATGTTCCCTATTAGCTAGTGGTGCAGTTTGCTGTGGCGCTGTGACAAAACTTTTCCACATCTCGCCCATGCCAACCCTGCTGTCTGAGGAGTTGGCCGTGAAACAGCTTCGTTGGCAACCTCTTCCTCCTCCTCCTCCTCTGCCTTCACCTTGTGCTTCCACTTGTCCCTCCGTGTCAGTTGGGAATGCCCTCAGGAGCGTGTCTACCAGTGTGCGCTTGTAGTCGCGCATCATCCTATCACGCTCCAGTGCGGGAATTAAGGTGGGCACGTTGTCCTTGTACCGGGCATCCACCAGGGTGGCAACCCAGTAGTCAGCACAAGTTAAAATGTGGGCAACTCTGTTGTCATTGCGTAGGCACTGCAGCATGTAGTCGCTCATGTGTGCCAGGCTGCCCAGAGGTAACAATAAGCTGTCCTTTGTAGGTGGTGTATCGTCTGTTTCCTCCGTATCCCCCCAGCCACGCTCCATTGATGGCACTGAGCTGCGTAGGGTGCCACCCTGCAGTGAAACCGGTTCCTCCTCCTCCTCCTCTAACTCATCCACCTCTTCCTCGTCCTCCAGAAGTGTGCCCTGGCTGTCCACATGTGTACCTGGCCTCTGCTGGTGCAGGAACCCACCCTCTGAGCCACTTCTGAATGACCTGCCTGAAACCCTGTGAAGTGTCCCCTCTTCCTCCTCCTCCTGTGCCGCATCTTCTTCCATCATCTCCGTAATATTTTTTTCAAGGAGACATAGAAGGGGTATTGTAATGCTAACAACGGAGTCATCAGCACTGGCCATGTTGGTTGAGTACTCAAAAGACCGCAACAAGGTACACAGGTCTCGCATGCAGGCCCAATCACTGGTGGTGAAGTGGTGCTGATCCGCAGAGCGACTGACCCATGCATACGGCATCTGAAACTCCACTATCGCCCGCTGCTGCTCGCACAGTCTCTCCAGCATATGTAAGGTGGAGTTCCACCTGGTGGGAACGTTGCATATGAGGCGGTGAGCAGGAGAGCCGAAGTTACGCTGCAGCGCAGACAGGCGAGCAGCAGCAGGGTGAGAACGCTGAAAGTGCGCACATACGGACCACACTTTCAGCAGCAGCTCTGACATGTCTGGGTAGTTTTTAAGAAACTTCTGCACCACCAGATTCAGCACATGCGCCAGGCAAGGGATGTGCGTCAAACCAGCTAGTCCCACAGCAACCACTCATCAGTCTGCTGTTCTATGCCCCTCCAATGCTCCTGTGCGGTGTGGGGTTTGTCACCCAAACACATGAGTTTTAAAATCGCCCTCTGACGTTTACCCCGGGCTGTGCTGAAGTTGGGGGTGAGGTTCTTTCAATGACCGGATGTGGGGGTGGTAGAAGAGAAGTAGGAGGAGGTGAAAGATGATGCGGAGTAGGAGGAAGCAACAGGAGGCAACGAATAATGCTCTTTGATCCTCGGTGGTTGAAGGACATGCGCCAAACCGCTATCCGCTCCGGCCCAGCCGCTACTAAGTTTACCCAGTGTGCAGTTAGGGAGATATAGCGACCCTGGCCGTGCTTACTGGTCCATGTATCTGTGGTTATGTGGACCTTGTCTCAGATAGTGTTGCGCAGCGCACACTTGATTTTATCCTCCACTTGGTTGTGCAGAGAAGGGACAGCTCGTCTGGAACAACGTACTGGGGGACAGCCACTGCCATCAGCTGTTTGAAACAGTCCGTCTCCACTAGACGGAATGACAGCATTTCAAAGGCCAGTAATTTTGAAATGCTGGCATTCAGGGCCAGGGCTCGAGGGTGGGTAGGTGGGTATTTCCTCCTTCTCTCCAATGTTTGGGAGATGGACAGCTGAACGCTGCCGTGTGACACGGTGGAGATGCTTGGCGATGGTGTCTTATGTGGTGATGTGGGTGGAACACCCTCTGTTTGCTGGTCACCAGGTGCCACGGTGACGCCAGAGGTGGAGGGAGAGGCCGAGGCAGCAGCAGAAGAGGGAGCAAGAGGAGCCTGAGACGATTCCTGGTTTTTAGGTCTTTTTTCCACTGCAGTTAATGCTTTGCATGTAGATGCCTAGTCAGGCAGGTTGTGCTGAGGTTAAGAACGTTTATGCCTCGCTGAACTCCTTGGAGCAGGCCTTGGTGTGCTCGGTGCCTGGGTGCGGTGGACAGTAGCAGACGTACTGTCTCTGGAACGGCTACTGCGCTTTTGCACCCTGCTCCCTCTTTTGCTGTGCTGTTTCCTCTGTGCAACCACCGCCTCTTCCTCAGAACTGCACGCATCACTAGCACGACCTTCAGTCCAGTCTGGGTCTTGGACTTCATCATCCTCCACATCATCTTCCACCCATTCATGACCCCTGCCCTCCTCATCGGTCTGCACATTGCACAAAGCCACAGCAGTTGGCACCTGTGTTTCGTTATCATCAGAGACGTGTTGTGACGGTCTTCCCATGTCCTCATCCTGCAACAAAAGTGGTTGAGCATCAGTGCATTCAAGGTCTTCCTCTTCTGGGGCAGGGCTAGGTGGATGGGCCAGGGAAACCCTGCCAACAGGGTCATCAAAAAGCATGAGACTTTCCTGCATGATTTGGGTCTCTGACTGCTTGGCTGATTTGCAAGGGGGTGAGGTGGAAGACTGATGGGCATGGGCTGCAGGTACCAACTCCGAGCTTTCTGCAGAGGACTGGGTGTTAGATACTGTGAAGGAACTGGAGGCACTGTCCGCCACCCAATCTACTTCCGCCTGTACATGTTCTGGCTTCACCATCCGTAGAGAGGCATTTGGGCCTAACAAATGACACTGCAGATTCTGTCGCCTACTCGCGCTGAACGGCCACGTCCTCTCTCAGCAACAGGATCTCCACCAACACCACCACGACCATGCCCACGTCCCTTATTTGATGTTCTTTTTATTATTTTAATTCACTCACCAAACTGAAAGATTGGTTTCTCTCCGGTGTCAATTTGCCTGCCACTAGACGTTCGCTAAGGCAGTATCCGTGTCATAAAAATGCTCTGTGTGCCCAGAATAATGTTTTGGGGCCCAAAATACACTGATTCTCAATTTCTTGTAAATTTTGTTTTATTGAAAAGCATAACAAAATTAATACAAGCTTTTTTAACAATACAGAATAAAGGTACCAATCACCATTCCGATTACATTTATATATAAGCGACAGTGATTCTCAATTTCTATGCGGAAATGTAAAATTTTTTGGGGTGTGCTGTATGCGGCTGTTTGTGAAACAAGACCAAGTATTTTTGTAATAAAATACAGAAAATTTGTATTTCACTGCTGTAAATTGAAATTAATTATTTATACGCCGGATGCACAATTTATACGGCCTAAAACACGGCTTTTTTCAATAAACCCCAAAATGCAGTTTTTAACTGCTGTACATTAACAGTAGATATTTATACTATGTATGGACATCAGATTTGGGGACCCAGAAAACAGATTTGGTCACCAAAATTTACAAATGCAGTATTGGACTGTTAAAATTGGAAATAATTGATTAAACAACGGATGCACATCTGTTTTTTCGGCCTAAAACACAGCTTTTGTCAATGAAACCCCAAAATGCTGTTTTTTACTGCTGTAAATTTAAATAAGATATTTATACCGTGCATGTACAACTGCTTTGTGAAGCAAGAATATTGTTTTTTTCCCCACAAAAATAGAATAATGCACTATTTCTCAGCTGTAATGTGAAATCGGTATTTAAGCAGTGAATTTCAAGATGCTCTGTGGATCAATATTACCACTTTTTTGTCAAAAACATACACTTATGCTGTATTTCACAGAAGCAATGTGAAATAGGTGGTTGGAATGGGTATTTCAGACTGTTTGGTGGACCTTGAATAAAGTTTTTTTTCTATAAAAAACAAAGAAGCACTATTTCCCTGCAGAAATATAAAATATGTCGTTGGACGGTGTATGCAGAACTGTTTTGTGGACAAGGAATACGGTTTTTCCCTCGAAATTACACGGATTCTCTATTTTACCGCAGAAATGTCAAATATATATTTTGGCGGTGTAAAATAGGCTTGGTGGATCAGAATGACTACTTTTTTTTTAACTAAAATACACTGATGCACTATTTGATAACTGAAATTGAATATACGGTTTAGTGCATAGTATATAAAAGTGCTGTGTGGCACCACAGGTCCAGACTAGCCAAATGGACTATGTTACGGCTTTTGTCACCAAAATTCACAAATAGAGATGGCCCGAACTATCCGCCGGCGAACAGTTCCCGGCGAACATAGCTTGTTCGCGTTCGCCTCAACGGGCGAACACATGCGATGTTCGGTCCGCCCCCTATACATCATCATTGAGCAAACTTTGACCCTGTACCTCACAGTCAGCAGACACATTCCAACCAATCAGCAGCATACCCTCCCTCCCAGACCCTCCCATTTCCTGAACAGCATCCATTTTAGATTCATTCGGAATTTGCAGTCTTAGTGAGAGGAGGGAGAGTGTAGTTGCTGCTGATTTAATAGGGAAATCGATAGCTAGGCTAGTGAATTCAGTGTCCACTCCAGTCCTGAAAGACTCATCTGATCTCTGCTGTAAGGACAGCGTCCTGACAGCACCCCAAAAAGCCCTTTTTAGGGCTGCAACATTAGTCTGCTTTTTTTTTTCCTCCATATACATATTGCAGTTGCCTGGTCTGCCTGTGTGTGAGGAGCTGCAGGCCCACAGACTGTAGTGTGCCCACTGCCAGTGCCCACCCCTGTCATCCCATGTGGCACAGAACTTTGCATCAAAAACAGGCATTTAATTTTTACACTTTAGTGTAATTTCAGTTGCTTGCCTGCTGCCAGTGTGTGTGTCAGGCCGACTTCCACTGACTGTAGTGTGCCCACTGCCAGTGCCCACCCCTGTCATCCCGTGTGGCACAGTACTTTGCATAAAAAAAAAGGCATTTCATTTTTACACTTTAGTGTAATTTCAGTTGCTTGCCTGCTGCTAGTGTGTGTCAGGCCCTCTTCCACTGACTGTAGTGTGCCCACTGCCAGTGCCAACCACTAATACCGGGTGGCACAGTAGCTTGCTGATAAATAAGGCATTTAATTTTTAGACAGTAGTCTAAATTCAGTTGCTTGCCTGCTGCCAGTGTGTGTCAGGCCCGCTTCCACTGACTGTAGTGTGCCCACTGCCAGTGCCAACCATTCATACCGGGTGGCACAGTAGCTTGCCGATAAATAAGGCATTTCATTTTTAGACAGTAGTCTAAATTCAGTTGCTTGCCTTCTGCCAGTGTGTGTCAGGCCCACTTCCACAGACTGTAGTGTGCCCACTGCCAGTGCCAACCACTGATACCGGGTGGCACAGTAGCTTGCTGATAAATAAGGCATTTAATTTTTAGACAGTAGTCTAAATTCAGTTGCTTGCCTGCTGCCAGTGTGTGTCAGGCCCACTTCCACAGACTGTAGTGTGCCCACTGCCAGTGCCAAGCACTGATACCGGGTGGCACAGTAGCTTGCCGATAAATAAGGCATTTAATTTTTAGACAGTAGTCTAAATTCAGTTGCTTGCCTGCTGCCAGTGTGTGTCAGGCCCACTTCCACAGACTGTAGTGTGCCCACTGCCAGTGCCAACCACTGATACCAGGTGGCACAGTAGCTTGCCGATAAATAAGGCATTTAATTTTTAGACAGTAGTCTAAATTCAGTTGCTTGCCTGCTGCCAGTGTGTGTCAGGCCCACTTCCACTGACTGTAGTGTGCCCACTGCCAGTGCGCACCACTGATACCGGGTGGCACAGTACCTAGCACGCGTAGTACCACTTATCTAAAAAAAAAATGACAGGCAGAGGCAGGCCACCCCGCAGGGGCCGTCGTGGTCGTGGTGCTGTGATTTCCACTGTCCCTGGAATAATGCCCAGTGTTCAGAGGCCACGTACCCTGAACCCGAAAAATTCTGAGGACGTAGTTGACTGGCTTAGACAGGACACCCAATCTTCAACAGCTTCCGCTAAGAACCTTGACGCACCATCCTCCTCCAGCTCAGCTTTGGTCACCTGCTCTCAAGTTACCATGCACCCGCCCGCCGCCACCACCACCACTACAGTCGCTTCACTTGATCCGTCAGAGGGGTTATTTACACATCAGTTGGATGCAATTAGTGATGCGCAACCATTAATGCCAGATGATGTAGATTATGGGGATATGTCTCAGTCAGGCAGGATTACACACATGGACGTACAGTGTGATGATGATGATGATAATGTTGTACCCGCTGCTGCTTCCTTTGCTGAGGTGTCAGATACAAGTGAAGCGGTTGATGATGACGATGTGTCCACGGATGCCACGTGGGTGCCTGCTCGAAGAGAAGAAGAGGGGGAAAGTTCAGAAGGGGAGACAGAGAGAATGAGGAGACGAGTTGGAAGCAGGGGGAGGTCGTCGCAAGGAGTTAGTGGCACAGTCAGACAGCATGTATCGGCACCTGGGGTCAGCCAGACAGCACGCCAGTCAACGCATGCTGTTGCCACCACCAGAATGCCGTCATTGCAATGCTCAGCAATGTGGCATTTTTTTTGTGTGTCTGCCTCTGATAACAGCAATGCCATTTGCAACCTGTGCCAAAAGAAACTGAGTCATGGGAAGTCCAACACCCACCTTGGTACAACTGCTTTGCGAAGGCACATGATCTCACATCACAAACGCCTATGGGATCAACACATGAGTACAAGCAGCACACAAACTCAAAGCCACCATGCTCCTCCTGGTCCAGCATCTTCAGCCACGTCAATCACTGCTGTCCTCCCTGCCCCCTCTCAACCACCCGCCACTCCATCTCTCACCTTCAGCAGTTCCTGCTCATCTGCCCACAGTCAGGTGTCTGTCAAGGACATGTTTGAGCGTAAAAGCCAATGTCACAGAATCACCCCTTGCCCGGCGACTGACAGCTGGCTTGACGGAACTCTTAGCCTGCCAGCTTTTACCATACCAGCTGGTAGAGTCTGAGGCCTTCAAAAAATTTGTCGCTATTGGGACACCACAGTGGAAGGTACCCGGACGAAATTTTTTTCAAAAAGGCAATCCCAAACCTCTACCATGTCATTGAAAAGGAAGTCATGGCATCTCTGGCATACAGTGTTGGGGCAAGGGTCCATCTGACCACTGATACCTGGTCTGCAAAGCACGGTCAGGGCAGGTATATCACGTATACTGCGCATTGGGTCAACCTGCTGACGGCTGACAAGCATGGAATGCGTGGCTCCGCAGCGGAGTTGGTGACACCACCACGACTTGCAGGCAGACCTACTGCCACCTCCTCTACTCCATCCTCTTCGATATCCTCCTCGGCTGAGTCCTCTTCTGCTGCGGCGTCTGGCTGCACATCAACTGAATCCCCTCAGCTCCACAGGGGTTATTCCACATCCTGGATACGACAGTGTCATGCTGTCTTGGGGTTGACTTGCCTGAAAGCAGAGAGCCACACAGGACCAGCACTCCTGTCCGCCCTGAACGCACAGGTGGATCAGTGGCTGACCCCGCACCAACTGGAGATCGGCAAAGTGGTGTGTGACAATGGAAGCAATCTGTGTGCGGCATTAAATTTGGGCAAGTTGTCACATGTTCCGTGCATGGCACACGTGTTGAATCTCATCGTACAACGTTTTGTGTCTAAGTACCCAGGCTTACAGGACGTCCTCAAGCAGGCCAGGAAGGTGTGTGGCCATTTCAGGCGTTCCTACACGGCCATGGCGCAGTTTTCCGATATTCAGCGGCAAAACAACATGCCAGTGAGGCGCTTGATATGCGACAGCCCGACACGTTGGAATTCAACACTCCTAATGTTCAACCGCCTGCTCCAACAAGAAAAAGCCGTTAACGAGTATTTGTATGACCGGGGTGCTAGGACAGCCTCTGCGGAGCTGGGAATCTTTTTGCCACGTTACTGGACACTCATGCGCAATGCCTGTAGGCTCATGCGTCCTTTTGAGGAGGTGACAAACCTAGTCAGTCGCACCGAAGGCACCATCAGCGACCTCATCCCATTTGTTTTCTTCCTGGAGCGTGCCCTGCGAAGAGTGCTGGATCAGGCTGTAGAGGAGCATGAAGAGGAAGAGTTGTGGTCACCATCACCACCAGAAACAGCCTTGTCATCATCGCTTGCCGGACCTGCGGCAACTCTGGAAGAGGAGTATGAGGAAGAGGAGTCAGAGGAGGAATGTGGCGGCTTTGAGGAGGAGGAAGACCAACCACAGCAGGCACCCCAGGGTGCTCGTTGTTGTCACCTATCTGGGACCCATGGTGTTGTACGTGGCTGGGGGGAAGAACAGACCGTCAATGACATCAGTGAGGACGAGGAACGGGAAATGAGTAGCTCTGCATCCAACCTTGTTCAAATGGGGTCTTTCATGCTGTCATGTCTGTTGAGGAACCCTCGTATAAAAAGGATGAAGGAGAACGACCTGTACTGGGTGGCCACGCTACTAGACCCCCGGTATAAGCAGAAAGTGGCAGAAATGTTACCAAATTACCGAAAGTCGGAAAGGATGCAGCAGTTCAAAACCAAACTAAAAAATATGCTTTACACAGCTTATAAGGGGGATGTCACAGCACAACGGGAATCTAACAGGGGAAGAGGTGAGTGTAATCCTCCTCTTACCACGGCGGCAAGGACTGGATGATTTACAGATGTGTTGTTGATGGAGGACATGCGGAGCTTTTTCAGTCCTACTCATCGCCACAGCCCTTCGGGATCCAGCCTTAGAGAACGACTCGACCGACAGGTAGCAGACTACCTCGCCTTAACAGCAGATATCGACACTCTGAGGAGCAATGAACCCCTTCACTACTGGGTGTGCAGGCTTGACCTGTGGCCTGAGCTATCCCAGTTTGCGATAGAACTTCTGGCCTGCCCTGCTTCAAGTGTCCTGTCAGAAAGGACCTTCAGTGCAGCAGGAGGCATTGTCACTGACAAGAGAAGTCGTCTCGGTCAAAAAAGTGTTGATTACCTCACCTTCATAAAGATGAATGAGGCATGGATCCCGAAGGGACTGACAGTGGGGGATACGTTTGACTAACAAAAGGCCTGATTACATGCCTTGGCCTTAAAATGGTCCCCACGCTGCTGTATTTAATGTCTTCATACCGGATGACTTTCGTGAATTCTTCACCACCAACTAGGGTTCAAGCCGCAATGTTTTAGTCACTTTTCTGCCTGGAAAACATCAATTTTTCCGGCCGTTGCTACAATAGCGGCAGCAACAATGCCATTATATTTCAGGCATGTGTACATGCCTAATTTTTCTGTCCTATGGTGCAGCACTGTGGCTGCAAAAACAAACAAAAAAAAAAAGGCACATACAAGTGTCAATTCCCCTTCGTGATCGTTACCTTGTTGTGGTGAAGGGGCTTGCGTATCACAATGAAGCAATCCTCACGTCTATGAGTGTGTTGGCAATGTTGCATATTATATCACCATTCCCTCCAGTGAGCAGAGGCTATGAATGTATTTAATTTGCTATCTAGTGCCTACTCTTGGCTCCTGGATTAGATCTAAAACATAACTTTTATTGTTTCTAACTTAACTCAATATTAAATGCTGACTATTCGTTACCCTGACTAACTAACACTGTCACTATATTTTGCGGAGTTTCACTCCACTATTACTAAGGAGGAGAAGGTCGCGCGCACTGTCTCCCCTCTGATGATTAAAGTGTATTCAGGTATAGCGATTGAATGTTAAAATCACTGCACACTATCCCCCAACATGTTTCGCCAAAACAGGCGTCCTCAGGGGTATCGGATAGCGTCTGTGTGCTGCAGGGCGGTGGGGCTATTTAAAGCCTTTGCTCTCTACCTCCTTCTACGTCATGTCTGTATCCACCTATCGGATTCTTTAATACATAAAGGCACAATGTTATCTAGTTGCTCATTGAGTATCGATGTGTGAGGTATACGAACCAGCTTACTGCCGCGCATGTCATCGCACTTAGTCTTTAGCGGCTCAGTCGGCGCCACTGCGCATGTCTTCATACTTCGTGTTCAAAACGAGCTTAGAGTATATTGCGCATATCTAGGCACTTAGTTTTCGGGACTTGTGTGGGGTGTACTGCGCATGTCTGTGGACTTAGTTTTTAGATGTCATTTACTCGTACACTACCTACAATTCTTTGCCTATCCTAGAGTCTAGTATCTAAAGTGCGTATAGCAATAGCTTTCTTTAGTTATTCTATATTATATTTGTTTCTTCTCCTATATCTTCTAGATTGTTAGATACATATTGATATTAAGCATTCGCACATTAGAAGTAGTTATAACCACTGTCATACTTGTATGTTTATTTATATATTTTTAATCACTATTTTATTATTATTGAGTCATGATCACATTTATTATTAAGTTTTTGAAATCATATCTATACTTCTTTTTTACTTTTAAAAACTTAAACTATACTTATTACATTTTACCACAGTACTTATGAATTTTTGCATAGTTTATCTTATTTACAGTGATATTTTATTAGTATTTTGGATTGCTGACTCATGTTATTGTTCTGTTATAATGAATGCCATCATTCCGAAAATCCTTATATGAATAGTTTTCCTTTTGATTTTTGATTTTTGATTTTTTTCCATATTTTTAATCTACAAGATGACTATATAATCTTTGTGGTATCTAATTATGAAGCTTATTCTGGAGATTGTAGAATACTCCTCTCACATGATTGCCTATATTGTCTTGTTCTATGTATTCATCATTAGCTTGCAACTTGACACTTCTTATTAACCTAGAATGAATTGCTACTTATTGTGTACAGAAGGTGGGGAGCTATTACATATATTATCAGTTTATCTTATCTATAAACTTATTCCTTAATTTTTTATTTCTAATTGATCCCTGCTAATACTTCAAATGAGTTGCTTACTTATCTGTATATATAGAGTACAAAACTCCTATGATAAGATCTTGGGCTTTCAACGCTTATTCAGAAATGATGCATAAGTGAATCCCTCATTTAGTCCTTTAGGGGCTAGGCTTTCCAATCTATATATCCACTTTGTTTCCTGTTGTTGTAATTTTCTATCAATGTTGCCTCCTCTGGGTCCTGCCTTCACTTTTTGTATACCCCAGAATTTGATGGACTGGGTATCTCCTTTGTGTACTGTTTCTATATGTTTCACCAGTGTTGTATCTCTTTTGTTCCTAATATCACTAAGATGTTTGGATATTCGTCTCCTCAGTTCCTGGACTGTTTTACCTACGTAGATTTTTGGGCACGTACAACTTATTATGTATACCACTCCTGTAGTCTTACAATTTATATATTCTCTTATTTCATAGGTTCGTTGGTCTATTGGACTAACAAAACACGCTTTCTTCTCCATCTGGGCACAAAACACACAGTCACCACATGGATACGAGCCCCTCGCTGTCAGCCAGGTACTTTTATCCCTATTTCCCTGCCATTGAAAATGGCTATGGACTAGATTTTGCTTCAAATTTGGTCCTTTCCTGTAGGTAATTGCTGGATGCTTGGGTAATACTAGTTTGAGATCATCATCTGCTCTGAGTATATTCCAGTGTTTGGCCAGATTAATACAATGGTGTATAGTTGCAAGCTAATGATGAATACATAGAACAAGACAATATAGGCAATCATGTGAGAGGAGTATTCTACAATCTCCAGAATAAGCTTCATAATTAGATACCACAAAGATTATATAGTCATCTTGTAGATTAAAAATATGAAAAAAATCAAAAATCAAAAGGAAAACTATTCATATAAGGATTTTCGGAATGATGGCATTCATTATAACAGAACAATAATATGAGTCAGCAATCCAAAATACTAATAAAATATCACTGTAAATAAGATAAACTATGCAAAAATTCATAAATACTGTGGTAAAATGTTATAAGTATAGTTTAAGTTTTTAAAAGTAAAAAAGAAGTATAGACATGATTTCAAAAACTTAATAATAAATGTGATCATGACTCAATAATAATAAAATAGTGATTAAAAATATATAAATAAACATACAAGTATGACAGTGGTTATAACTACTTCTAATGTGCGAATGTTAAATATCAATATGTATCTAACAATCTAGAAGATATAGGAGAAGAAACAAATATAATATAGAATAACTAAAAAAAGCTATTGCTATACGCACTTTAGATACTAGACTCTAGGATAGGCAAAGAATTGTAGGTAGTGTAGGAGTAAATGACATCTAAAAACTAAGTCCACAGACATGCGCAGTACACCCCACACAAGTCCCGAAAACTAAGTGCCTAGACATGCGCAATATACTCTAAGCTTGTTTTGAACACGAAGTATGAAGACATGCGCAGTGGCGCCGACTGAGCCGCTAAAGACTAAGTGCGATGACATGCGCGGCAGTAAGCTGGTTCGTATACCTCACACATCGATACTCAATGAGCAACTAGATAACATTGTACCTTTATGTATTAAAAAATCCGATGGGTGGATACAGACATGACGTAGAAGGAGGTAGAGAGCAAAGGCTTTAAATAGCCCCACCGCCCTGCAGCACACAGACGCTATCCGATACCCCTGAGGACGCCTGTTTAGGCGAAACATGTTGGGGGATAGTGTGCAGTGATTTTAACATTCAATCGCTATACCTGAATACACTTTAATCATCAGAGGGGAGACAGTGCGCGCGACCTTCTCCTCCTTAGTAATAGTGGAGTGAAACTCCGCAAAATATAGTGACAGTGTTAGTTAGTCAGGGTAGCGAATAGTCAGCTTTTAATATTGAGTTAAGTTAGAAACAATAAAAGTTATGTTTTAGATCTAATCCAGGAGCCAAGAGTAGGCACTAGATAGCAAATTAAAAATATTGGCAATGTTGCCACACCCTAGATGATAAGGCCGTTGCTTCATTATGGTCAGACCAAAAGCGATCG
This sequence comes from Bufotes viridis, assembly GCA_033119425.1. NCBI lineage: Eukaryota > Metazoa > Chordata > Amphibia > Anura > Bufonidae > Bufotes > Bufotes viridis. The sequence continues at coordinate 91,627,949 of CM065595.1, forward strand.
GACGGCTGGATAATATTTCATAGAAAAAACATGAATTTACCTTTTTTTTTATATGTTATATGGGTTTTTAATACATAAAATAAAAAATCATAATAAAGTCTCTTAATAGTTTATTAGAAATGATGCAGACAATTAAAAAAAATCCCCATGAATTCCAATACAAAGCAAGTACAGAGCTCAGAACTAAATTATTTCATGATGTCGTAATGGTTCGCTAATTCGACAATGGTTAATCAATTCGACCGGATAGGGTACGTAACAGGGATTCAACTGATAGGAATAGTACTAGTTAAGACACCACTCATATATGGTGTCACAGCACATTGCTCTGTGCACGCGCAGTGCCCCAATTTGGGAGTATGAGGACCGACCAAGCTGCTTTTTCCATCTCCCGATTCCTGAAATCAATTCAGTTTGGTGTATGAGAGTTTGGTCTGTCACTGTCAAGGCAGTCGAAGGTACCGGCCTAAATTTTTTTTCACAAAAGGCAATCCCTGATATGGGACGTAACAGGGATTAAACTGATGAGAATAGTACTACAGAAAATACCACTCATATCGGGTGTGACAGTAAATTGCACGGCGCAGACGCAGTGACCGTGGATTAAAACAGAGTGGAGGGAGCCAGCGTTTTTTTAACCATCTCCCCGTTCGAAAAATCAATTCAATAAATGGCCCCCAGATTGGGGACGTTAGAGGGATTAAACTGATGAGAATAGTACTACAGAAAATACCACTCATATCGGGTGTGACAGTAACTTGCACGGCGCAGACGCAGTCACCGTGGTTTAAAACAGAGTGGAGGGAGCCAGCGTTTTTTTAACCATCTCCCCGTTCAAAAAATCAATTCAATAAATGGCCCCCAGATTGGGGACGTTAGAGGGATTAAACTGATGAGAATAGTACTACAGAAAATACTACTCATATGGGGTGTGACAGTAAATTGCACGGCGCAGACGCAGTGACCGTGGATAAAAACAATGGGGAGGGAGACAGCGTTTTTTTTAACCATCTCCACGTTCGAAAAATCAATTCAATTCACCTTTCAGGGACCCTTGGTGTTGTACGTGGCTGGGTGGAGGAAGAAACCTTCAATGACATCACCGGGACATGGCTAGCTTGGTATTCAACCTTGTGCAAATTGGGAGTTTGCGGTTGTGCAAATGAACTGTTTGCGGTTGTTTGCAGTGCATTAAAAGGGGAGTTTGGTCTGTCAATGTCTGTGAAGCGGGCGTAACCCTTACACTAGCTGATCGATACAACATCATACCTGATCGTATACACACACTGGATGTTTTAAAGCATGTTATTCCAAACAATTTAGGAATGTTAGGTGATTTATGCCCTTTATGGATTAAAACCCGACTCTGCGTCCACTACGTAATTTTCCATGGGAGTTTTGCCATGGATCCCCCTCCGGCATGCCACAGTCCAGGTGTTAGACCCCTTGAAACAACTTTCACATCACTATTGTGGCCAGAAAGAGTCCCTGTGGGTTTTAAAATTCGCCTGCCAATTGAAGTCTATGGCGGTTCGCCTTGTTCGCCCGTTCGCGAACACTTGCGGAGGCTCGCGTTCGCTGTTCGCGAACGGAAAATTTTATGTTCGCGACATCACTATTCACAAATGCAGTTTTTTACTGCTGTAAACTAAATGTAGGTATTGTGGTAAGGTGCAAGGTACCGTTGTCGACGGGAGGTATGTGTCACCGAGGTTCCTGGCCTCCGTGAGGTAAGAGCCGGGTTTTTTGTGTCAGCAGCAGCTAGTGCTGCTTGACATTGTTAGTTAGTTTGGCTGCAAAGCCAATCCGGGCCGGCTCTTACTGGGAGTAGGCAAAGAGTTGGGTGGGTGCCTACTCCCCACGGTCCAGGCCGGACTTTATCCGGGCCTTTAAAAGGCAGCCTCCTCAGCAGCTGAGGGGATGATTATCCTGGAGCTGGTGTTAGGCTGTGGAATCATCTGAGTTTGGGAGTTCTGATCCATTCTGTGCTGTGTGGAGTTCACGCTGGAAGCAAGAGCCCAAGCAAGGAGGAGTGCAGACGGCCTGGAAGCATGAGGTCGATCGCCTTGCGGCTGGACTGACAGCCAGGTGCGAACCTGCACCTAAAACCTCCCAGGTGACTGGAGCCTGTTTTGGACTGTCTTGTTTTTCCTCATGATTTCTTATGTGTGTGAACTAACACCAAGAGACTGTTTATTGTTTATTTTGTGCAAAGTGTGAATAAAACACTGGTTATTGCACTTTCTGGACTCCTTGTTTAACTCTGTACTGCACCCGCACCGCTATCTACCAGAGCGACTCCCCACAGTATTTATACAGTGTATGTACAACTGCTTTGTGAAGCAGGAATTTAGCTTTTTTCACACAAAAAAAGAATAATGCACAATTTCTCAGCTGTAATGTGAACTCAGTATTTAGGCATTGTATTTCAAAATGCTTTGTGGATCAGGATTTCAACTTTTTTGTAAAAAAAAAATACACTTATGCTGTATTTCACAGCAGCAATGTAAAATAGGTGTTTGGAATGGGCATTTCAGACTGTTTGGTGGACCTTGAATATGTTTTTTTTCTATAAAAAACGAAGAAGCACTATTTCCCTGCAGAAATATAAAATATGTCATTGGACGGTGTATGCAGAACTCTTTTTGCGCAAATCTTTCGCTGAAGCTCCACCCAGGGTCCAGATGACCAGAGAATGAGAAATTCCAGTATCCCTTGACCACTTGGGTTTCTTTGAGGAAGGGAACTTTGATGATATGGAACGTGAATGCCTGACACTCTTAACTGACATTCCTGCATCAGAAGAAATTGAGGAAGGCCACAGTGCGTTTACCGGAGGGATAAAATTCGAATTTTGCCCCCCTATGCCCGCCGGTAGTGGCATCAACATCTTTTATAAGAGAGTGTAATGTGACATGCGTGCCCTTTTATATCCTAGGGCCCCTGCCAACATTACTGAAGATGAACAGAAGGCATTACTTTGGTTACAAAGTCGCACTGATGTCGTGGTCAAGCCGGCGGACAAGGGGGGCAATGTAGTGGTGATGACAACAGAGTACTATCATGGTGAAGCAATGAGACAGCTGTCTATGAGAGATTAACCGATGACCCCACTGAGGCTTTGTGAAAGTCACTTATTTGCTTATTAGAGAGATGTGTTGATACAGGTTTTTTGGCGAACAGGGTGCTAGATAAATTGGTTCCTACCTGCCCTCATAAGCCATCCTGGTACTTCTTGCCTAAGGTGCACAAGTCACCGACCCGACCCCCTGGAAGACCCATTGTGGCGGGGATCGGGTCGGTGACTGAGCCCTTGTCCAAGTACCTGGATTGGCTGTTATGGCCAGTTTTGCGCAAGTCCCCCATATATTTACGAGACACCAAGGACTTCCTTGTTGCTCTGGAGGACATCCAGTGGCAGGAAGGTTGGAGCCTCGTCTCATTAGATGTAGAGAGCCTATACACCCGAATACTGCATGGTCCGGGTGTAGTAGTGGTTCTTGAGGTGCTCCGCAACACTGGCAAAAGCGAGGTTTACCATGAGTTTATAGAAGAGGCACTGAATTTTGTCTTAATGAACAATACCTTCATGTTTGGCCATACCTGGTATAAACAGTTGCATGGCACGACCTTTGCAAATATCTATCTCAACAAGTTTGAAGACAGATATGTCCTTACCATTAACAACCCTTTTCTTTATCTGATACACAGGTTTGTCCGCTATGTGGATGATGTCTTCATGGTGTGGAAGGGAACGCAGGCACAATGTCTTGAATTTGTGGCCTATTTAAATTCCGTGAATGACATGAATATGCTATTCACTTTGAATTTTGGGGGAATGCCCCTTGAATACCTTGATGTGCGGATCTCTGTATTAGATGGGGCCATCATCACGGAAACCCTTCGTAAGCCCACTCCGTCTAATTCCCTTCTGCATAATGAAAGTTTCCATCCACATAGCGTAAAGGAGGCAATCACTTATGGCCAATTTATACGCCTAAGGTGCATTAACAATACTGACGCTGGTTATGATAAACAAGCAGTTGATTTGAAATCCCGATTCCTACAAAGGGGTTACCCTAGTAAAGTGGTAGATAGGGCCTATACTAGAGCTCAATCTAGAGCAGTGTTTTTCAACCTTTTTTGTGCCAAGGCATACTTTTTTTATGAAAAAAAATCACGAGGCACACCACCATTAGAAAATGTTAAAAAAATTAAACTCTGTAGCCTATAAGCCCTATATTGACTATATAAAGTAATTCTCGTCAAAGTGTCTTAAATAGTAATGAAATAAACACAAAAATTATTTCTTTGATCTTCGCTGATACAGTGCAGCAGGTGCATCCTGAGCAGAGGGCTTTTTTCCCGCCAGCTCATCTATCATTGTCAAGTTCCCAGCCCCCCCTCCCCTCTCCTCTCATCACAGGACCGGGTGGTGCTGTGCTTGGCTTGAAGTTAAATTGGCGTGCCTGTGAATGAACTTACTTACCTGCTCCTATGGCTTCTGTCCTGGCTCTGGATGATGAGTCCCGTCCTCCTTCCCTCTCAGTCTCTTCTCCGGCTCTGCTCCACCTCCGAGTGCTGCTGCGCAAGTCGCGCGGGGCGCATGTTCCCAAATCCCGCGAGACCTGCCGCGACCTCTAGAATAGTGTTGAGCTCGAATTAGTCGCGAATATTCGTGGTAAAAAAAAAATCACATGCAATTTTTTTTACCACGAATATTCGCAAATAATTAGAGCTCACAGACACGGCACACTGGACAATATCTCAGGGCACACTAGTGTGCCGCGGCACAGTGGTTAAAAAACACTGATCTAGAGCACGTACTGATCTCCTTTATGGAACAAGTACCAAGGAACAGAAGGGGGAGGATAGCGATAGGTTTGTCTTTGTCTTCAAATTCAGTCCATTAGCGAATCACATTAAACACACTATTATTAATAATTGGGACCTACTTAGGACAGAATCTGGTTTGGGAGCTATCATTCACAAAAAGCCCCTGATCACCTTCAAAAGAACATGCACTATAAAAGATAAATTTGTGAGTAGTGTTTATAAAGAGGCTGACATTGGCAGCCAATGGCTTACTAGCCACAGACCAATTGGTAATTTTTAATGTGGAAATTGTTATTTTGTCAGTATAATTGTCGCAAAAAGATCTTTTCCATAGGTGGAGTGCACCACACAGTGACACAGTTTATCAATTGCAGGACGCAATTTGTGGTATATGTGGTTCTCTGTACCTGTGGCGCATTCTACATTGGGAAAACAATCAGACCTCTTATTTGAGCGATTCAGGGAACATTTGAATTCAGTGCACTCCGGGAAAGGCTGCCCCAGGCTCATCGAGCATGTGCAAAGGGATCATGGCGGTGACATAAAATGTCTCAGTTTTGGAGGATTAGAGCCTATCTCCCCTCTATCTCGAGGTGGGGATAGACACCGTTTTCTCCTCCAGCAAGAAGCACGCTGGATCATTCGCACGGATGCGATGGGCCCGGGGGGGCTCAATGAGCGCAACGACCTCAGTGTTTTTATCTGAGCCCACAGTATATAGGTCCATCACTTTTATCCCCAGTGGGTTACCGGGGTTTATAATGCACTCTCATCAGCCTCAGGGACGTGACTACTTTGTTCTATATTACGACCGATTCCTTCATTTGATATGTTTGTGCGAGTATGAGCGCACTTATGTCTGTATTGCGCATGAGTTGACATCCTCGTTGCTTAGCAACTTGGTGTATCATGCCTTCTTAAGGTGCGCATGTTTCAGGCGTCGTTGTTTGTAGCCGGAAGAAGCGCAAGACCGCACGAAACTGCCGTCACTACTTGGCATGCCTCGTGTGGAAGGCGTCCGCCTATGCCCTGTATGGAATCTGCTTCTAAGAGTATGCAATAAATGAAGATAACGCAGTGGTGAGTGCCGCCTTTTTCTTCTTTTTTCTTTACCGACACCTGGTGTATGCAGAACTGTTTTGTAGACAAGGAATACGGTTTTTCCCCCAAAATTACATGGATTCCCTATTTCACCGCAAAAATGTCAAATATATATTATTTTGGCTGTGAAAAATAGGCTTTGTGGATCAGGATGACCACTTTTTTTTTTAAACTAAAATATACTGATGCACTATTTGATAGCTGAAATTGAATATACGGTTTAGTGCATTGTATAAACTAGTGCTCTGTGGCACCACAGATCCCAGACTAGACAAATGGACTATGTCACCCCTTAAACATACAAAAGGCAATATAGGGGACTTGAGCAGCCAGAAAAAAAAGTTTTTTTTTTCTTCATTGAGCTACAAAATAGGATTAGGCTGATGTCCCTGGCTGGCTGGCACACATGCAGTACACTGCAGTGGCTAAAATGGCCGCTGAGCACCTCCTCAGTAATAGATGGATTACAAAAAAAGATTTCTCTGGCAGTGGCTGGGTACAGAAATGTTAGATTGCTGAAGCTCCCAAAGTATATCAGGGATAAAACTAAAGAAAAGGTGTAAAGATGATTCTGCCTTAGCAATGTGGCAAGCGATCAGCAAGGTCAGAAGTAATTAAAAAATATATTGCTATAAAGGTCAGTAATATGTCGGACAAGACAGTGATGGCTCAGGACTATATGGGAGCAGACAACCCCTCATGTATGGCTATGGTCCACAACAGTGTACTTAGTGGTAACTCAGAAGAGAGTTCATAGTAAATAATACTTACACTTAATGAATTAATAGGAAGGAGAAGTATAAGTCCTTCATTTATATTTCTCATTCCTTCCAAGTCACTTCTGACTTTGGCTCAAAAAACTAAAACAAAAAGCTGTATGTGTGGCAGATCTATTGTGTCAGCACCAATACAAACACGTGCATGCCATAGGTTGTCCTGTTGGCATACATATGTCCATATCCATGTATGTGTCTCTTAGGGTGCTTTCACACATGCGTTTTTACTTTCCGGCGTAGAGCTCTGTTGTTGGGTCTCTACGCCGGAAAGAAACTGATCAGGATTATTCCCATGCATTCTGAATGGAGAGAAATCTGTTCAGGATGCATCAGAATGTCTTCCGTTCAGTATGTGAATGTTTTTTGGATGCTGCGTGTTTGTCTCCGTCCAAAAATCTGGAAGACTTGCCGTAACACCGGATCCAGAATTAATGCCCATTGAAGTGCATTAATCTGGATCCGGAATTAAGCTAAACATCGTTTCGGCGCATCGCCGGATCCAACGTTCATGTCACGGTGGGGAGTGGGGAAAACCCCCCACCGTGCAATGTCCGCAACTACTGGGCAGGAATGCAAGAAACAAGGAGCAGATCACCTCCTTGCGAGTCCCTAAAACTGCCCCTAGACTCCTAATGCATGAGCCACCTCAGATGGTAAGGAGGCTCATGCCCACGAACCTGGAGCCCTGATCTCCCTGCATTTCCCTAGCAAGGAAAGAGACAGGGCAGAGACCACACGCTCATCCTAGACCACGGATAAGCGGTGTCTCCAGAGGCCCAGCAGCTGGCCACCAACTAGACAGGGTTCACAGCCGAACGGCAGGTAAGTCCAACAAGGCAACAGACAACATAAGTTTCCCACACTTACCTGCCACCGCTGCCACGATGGACCAGAAGCGCACTGTCTAGTTGTTTGCTTAAACCACTCCGGGAAAGCAACTCCCTTCCGGAGGACACACCGACACACATACCTCCACGCAAACCCACACCATAAACATACACCAGGTGGGGAAGGGCAAACAGATGCACACTGGAGGGAACAATCAATATAACAAATAAGGGTGGCTCACACAGACAATAAAGGGGAAACAACCAGCAACCTCCAGCACATGCTCACACCATGGCTGGAGACAAACAAACTGACCTCAGGCTCCAACACACCAACATATAAGAAGGCCTAAGGTCAAACCTACCAAACCCAGCACACACATTAACCCTGTGCACACCGCACCCAGGGAAAGTGCACACAAACAAAGGGGAATGTCTTGCGTGCTCTAAAGCACAAAGTTGCCAGCGGCAACCGCAGGTGAGGCTACCACGTAATAGCCCACACGTGCGGCAACCAGAAACCATGCCGCTGGCAAGAGCATGCGAGACCCCAGACCCCGACCTTACCACAGGCCGTGGCACACATGTTGCCAACGGCAACCGCACATGAGGCTACCACGTAATAGCCCACACGTGCGGCTACCAGAACAAAACCGCCGGCAACAGCATGCCACCAAACCAAGTCACAACCTCACCACAGGTCGTGACAGTCTATCTCTGCGCATGCTCATTAGCAGTTCCGATCAGGGCCCCAGTGTAAGCTGGGGCTCCGATCGGTCACCATGGCAGCCAGGATGCTACTGAAGTCCTGGCTGCCATGGTAAGTACTCCGCAGCAGTGTACCGACCTGCGCTGCGGCCTTCGGGCGCTCCTTCATGACGTCACAGGTCCGAGCGGCGCATTGATCTATGTGCCGCGGGGACCTGTGACGTCATGAAGGAGCGCCTGACGGCCACAGCGCAGATAAGTACACTGCTGCAGAGTACCATGGCAGCTACGACTTTGTAAGCTACCTCAGGGTTCAGGGGTGACCAGGGCATGCTGGGTGTTGTGGTGCAGTGCGTCACCCACCTGAGAGGTATGCTTTCAATATACTTATGGATCCCTTCCGTCCTCCGTAAAAGATGGTGTCACAGTGTTTAGCAGCTGTAGAACTCCCCTGCTAGTGGGAATAATTGAAGACCAGGCGGATCAGTTGAATTGTCAATGTCTTTTACTTCAGGGTTGCAAACATTTCTCAACATCAAGCGGATTCCTCTGCCGGCCACACACTTGACCAGGGAACAATCACTTTTATTTGTCACAGCAGACCTTTTCAGTACATAGTACACCAACGGGCCTTCAATGCAGCACGTGGACAATATGTCTCCTGATCCCTGCACACTTCCCGCGTTTCTCCTCACAAAGGCTCTGCTCTCTCTCTCTCTGTATCCTCAGCCCCGTCCGGCTGGTATCCAGTGATTCCCTCTTTCCCTGGTCTGTTTCTCAGTCTCTCAGCCCGGCCTAATGGTAATATACCTCCTGGCCCTAGGCACTGACGTACTCCTTTCCCCGGCACACACTTACGGGCAAGACCCTTCCGCTGTTTTCTCACACTGCACACCCTTTTTAGGCCATAGGCCCAGGTTCCCCTGTCCTTACCAGGCACAGGGGCCTGAACTGTCCTGCAACTACATTTTCACTCCACTGCCAACTGCCAACTGCCAACTGAACTCCTCCTCCCCTCACTAAGCCTTTTATTCTTATCCTAGGGGTCCCTCTAGTGGCCAACTCTCTCACTACACCCCTCCTGGCTTGCAGGGATCAAGAGACATGACAATTCACATTTTTATAACAATTCAACAATAACAGTTAAATAACATGTTCCCTTACTGTACCACTTTCCCAAATAACGGACGCCCCCTCTTTAATCCTCCCACACATCTGTACCCTATTACACTTCCCCATCGCTTAAATTGAGCACGTCCTCGTGCTCCTAGCTCTACCTATCTGGCTCCTGTGAATAAAAAGTTAGCAGGCACCTATACGCATATACCCAACAACGCATAACATCTGCTCTCAAACTTTTCACATCCGGATACACTGGCAAGGGATAAAGTTCAATAACAGGGCCGCCGTCCTCTTCTCACAGGAAACAGGTCTGGAACAAGGCGTTGTCCTGGCGCAGCATACGTCAGGATAGTCCTTAATACATGCAACAGTCCTCATATTATATAAATATAGATATAAAACACAGAGGTCCACACCTGAAAGTCCACCTCTGGGCACCTTTACCTAAAAACAGTTGCAAACACCGTATGTCAGCAGCATTTATCTAAAACAATGCAGAGTTCTAACAATACCAGGGGCATGTTATCCTGGCAAACTCTGCGGTCCCTATAAAATGCTGACATACGCAGACCCCTGTCAACCTGAAATGGGGGTTAGAACAGGGAAAATAAAGTGCAACTGGCACAACTGGGACATTAAACAGCAGGTCAGGCTGGGAGCAGTGGTACCTCTGGGGCAGATCTTCAACAACGCTGCCACCGGCCGTGGGGAAACTGGCAGAAAGCTTCCACCAGCCTGACATTCACATGGCTCCTGTTACGCAACAAGTTCAGTCACGTTCCATCTCCTCACAAATATGTATCATACTCCTCCGGCTCGCTATCCGAGGAGTCATCTTTGCTGGGAAACAAGAGTTGCTCTGGGCGGGCCGGCCACAATTGAAACCCGTCCGCAGTGACGATCTTCAAAGGCCGCCACCGTATTGCTAGGGCCTCCTTCACGGAACTGGGGAAAGGCCTCAGCCGGGTCTCATCCCCGTCGGGGATCCTCTCCACCCAATACACCGGCTGCCTGTGGGATGGTGTTGCCGTCTTACCCTTGGCAGGTAGCTCCGGCACCACGAAAACCTCCTCAGCTCCCGACATTGTCGCTGCAGGCCTCTGTACATCTCCGGACTCCGCTGCCACCTCCATCCAGAGGGCGCCCGGTGTTGTCCCAAGGACCATCTCTGGATCTGTCACAGGAACTCGGGGACTGGCCGGTCTCACTTGATGTCGCAGTCCCTCCGCAGGGTTGTCCGGCCCGGATAGGGAAAGGGCCGGTTCTTCTCATCCTCCTCCCAACCTTCCGGTAGGCCTCTGGGCCGACTAACCGCTATCGCGTAGGCCCCACGGGGACCCTCGGCAGGTGTAAATCCCACGGTCTCCCGACTTCCAAATTATGCATGTATCCCGGCAGATACGATCGTTTCACAGACCGCCGGTTCACATAAAAGTCCCTTCGGGTCTGCAGATCCTTAATGAACCCGTAACCCCTTTCGGTATCAAACTCTAGGACCACTCCGATCCGCCGCTCCATGGGGTGGGTCCTGCTGGCCGGAAAATCATATTGGAATTTGGCCCTCTCTTCCTCCTTCTTCTTCTTTTTCACAGTCCAGGCCACAACTACCGCACGCAGCTCTTCCATAAGAGCCGACCACGCGAGGTGACGCTCTCCGTCACAGTCACTCGGGTCCTGCCACCGGACCGCACCGGCCCATTCCTCGGGACCACTCCATTCCTCAGCAAGAGGAGCATCAGGTGGGGTAGCTCCCCACTCCGCCACCGCCAGTTCGGGTAGTCCTTTTCGAGATCCTTTGTCTCACGGGACTCCGCCATCTTGTCTCCTTCTCCTCTCTCCACACGCAGGCACACAAGACCCCGCCTCCAGACAGATCCGCCCCTAGATACTCTGCAATAGGGCCGGCGGCATCTTCACAGGATCTCACTTCACTGGAGAGACACGTTATACAGTCCCCTCCCCTCCCTGGAGGAATTTGGCGGCAAAGTTTCGCGCCTTAGTAATCAGTGATGGCGCAGACAGAATCCTTTCAGCGCTGGCGGCCATCTTGGAAACACTTTTCTTCAATTCACTGACAGCAAGCCGCTCCACCACAGTGCACCAATCACTCTATAACGGTTTAGTTCTTCACCCAGACTAGCGATAGTCCACACAGCGCCCTTGGGGCACTTCAGATACACTTTCTTTGGCCCGAATTAAATAAAAGTCACAGTCACTACTCACACTGGGCAGAATAGTTCAAGGCACGGGGTTCACGTTTCCCTGCACCACAGAAACGCGTGGATCCTGCCGACTACGCCAAAATGTAAGCTACCTCAGGGTTCAGGGGTGACCAGGGCATGCTGGGTGTTGTGGTGCAGTGCGTCACCCACCTGAGAGGTATGCTTTCAATATACTTATGGATCCCTTCCGTCCTCCGTAAAAGATGGTGTCACAGTGTTTAGCAGCTGTAGAACTCCCCTGCTAGTGGGAATAATTGAAGACCAGGCGGATCAGTTGAATTGTCAATGTCTTTTACTTCAGGGTTGCAAACATTTCTCAACATCAAGCGGATTCCTCTGCCGGCCACACACTTGACCAGGGAACAATCACTTTTATTCGTCACAGCAGACCTTTTCAGTACATAGTACACCAACGGGCCTTCAATGCAGCACGTGGACAATATGTCTCCTGATCCCTGCACACTTCCCGCGTTTCTCCTCACAAAGGCTCTGCTCTCTCTCTCTCTGTATCCTCAGCCCCGTCCGGCTGGTATCCAGTGATTCCCTCTTTCCCTGGTCTGTTTCTCAGTCTCTCAGCCCGGCCTAATGGTAATATACCTCCTGGCCCTAGGCACTGACGTACTCCTTTCCCGGCACACACTTACGGGCAAGACCCTTCCGCTGTTTTCTCACACTGCACACCCTTTTTAGGCCATAGGCCCAGGTTCCCCTGTCCTTACCAGGCACAGGGGCCTGAACTGTCCTGCAACTACATTTTCACTCCACTGCCAACTGCCAACTGCCAACTGAACTCCTCCTCCCCTCACTAAGCCTTTTATTCTTATCCTAGGGGTCCCTCTAGTGGCCAACTCTCTCACTACACCCCTCCTGGCTTGCAGGGATCAAGAGACATGACAATTCACATTTTTATAACAATTCAACAATAACAGTTAAATAACATGTTCCCTTACCGTACCACTTTCCCAAATAACGGACGCCCCCCTCTTTAATCCTTCCACACAGCTGTACCCCTATTACAACTTCAGTAGCGTCCTGGCTGCCATGGTAACCTGAAAGCATTTCGAAGACTGATCAGGATCCTGATCAGTCTTCAAATGCTTTCAGGCGACTTGCGTTCTGACGGATCCGGTGGGACGGAACGCAAGTGTGAAAGCACCCTAACCATTTACAAGGTGATGTATCTATAAATGTAACCACTCTGTGATTTTAGTGTTTGTGTCATATTGGTATAGACTGATTCATGTATTTATTTATTTATCTTACCACTAGATGGCATTAGCATACAAAAGATGTCATAAAACACTAATAATAACACAGGAGAGCCATTAGATGGCAGGTTCATGGATAAAGCAATAAATGTTCATATATCACTCACCAGCAGCAATAAAAAACTTTAAATACTACAGTAAACAAATAAATTAATTGCATTTGAAAAAAATACAAAGAATAGCAAAAACGAAGTAACAGCAGCAATTTGTCACACTGGTAGTTGTTACACCCAAGCATCCTAAAATAAGTGTCCATATCCATTAAGTCCCTATTGTCATATCATGACAAAAAAATAAGTCTATAGTGTACTCAACATTTGTAGCACCCTCACCCGCCGGCAATAGTTACCTCAAAATAAAAGTGCAACAAAGGGCTCACAGCTACATAAAGAAATGTCTTAGAAAATTGACAAACACTTTTGTCTGTTGTTTCCCACCACTCATATGGTAGCAGGCAGTCACTCTCCATCCCATTGTCTGGTGTTCTTATGGTGAGTACTCTGTAATTCCAAAGCTAGTGATATGGAGGCCTGAGAGGCTCAAACCAATTGCACAGTTTTTACCGCCCAAGGACTGTATTCCAAGTCTTGTGCCATCATCTGTTTGGAAATATTAGGAGAAAGAGAACAAAAAAACATACAACTGAGGAATTTCGCGTTTATTATTCTGCCTACAAGATAAAAGGCTTGTAAAAAACACATAGATAAAATCAAGCTATGCAATATGGGTCTGTCCAATACCAGACCGGTTACATGTTCTGACATTTCCATGTCTTTATAGCATCTTATAGCAGTGTCTCCATGTCTGTGTGAGTTCAAATACATGTAACACATAACGTTATTGGAGGAATTTACATATCCATTAAATCAATTGATATCCAGCTCATTGTTTAGACTACAGGGTGACATAGTAGTTAATAAACACTGTCTCTTTTTGTGATAATGTTTTAATTATATCTCCCCTGTAATCCCTTGGATCGGACCCTGGAAATCCTGACGTCTTATCCCTAGGTACCACGTTACACGACTAATACTGTGTATATGAACTTTGCCTGGTTGCTGGCTGTCCCCTTGGTGTTTCCCTGGTTATTTTTTGGGTTGTTACCTGTATATGATTACTGGTTTGGACTGTACTGCCATTTATTTAATAAATCCACTATTGTTTAACCTGTGTCTGGTTGCTTGCGGTTCTGCACTATTACACCCCCTCTCCAAATTTGTTTTATACAACAAATAGCTGTTGCTGTTAAATGCTTTTTTATCATGTTTAAGCTAGGGCTACATGGCAAAAAAATTAGTAACGATAGTCAATGGTGTCGCACTGCGAAATGCAACATGCTGCGACTGCAACACGACAGTTGCAAAAAATTGACCGGCTCAGCTTTTCCTACTCTATAACATTGTGCTTTCAGATTGTACCGCATTTTGTGGCGACAGGTCCTCTTTAAGCATTTTCTGATATTCCTGATATGTTCATTCAGCCATGTATTTAACTTTCCCCCTGTCCACTACACATATTGTTTCCCATACATGCATTCCAACAAATCCATGACTTTTTTTGAGGTGCAGTCACTTCTTTCTGTTATAGTGTAATTCACTTTGGGAACTACTACTACCCTCTTGCCTCTTTAAATTTAGTGTCTTACTTGCCTTGCAGTTTCCATATGGAAAAATTCGTTTTAGCACTTTTTTTTTTATATCAGTGGTTAGATGACTGTGTACTAGACGATCCTTAATTCTACATGCCCTCCTAAAAGCCAACCTAGGTTTTTCTTGCATTATTGCAGGATATGCTAGTTATTCTTGTTAAAAAAATGGTCCCTATTATCTCTAGACAAATTAAAAATATTCCAAAATTAGGGCATATATTAAAACATAATTTTTAATCAACAAAAGTTAAAAACCTATGGCGGCAAAAACACAAATCCTTTACAAAAAGAAGTCCATGGAAGAATAAACAGCAGCTGCACCTCCAGGTGATCAAAAATGTATGCATTTAAAGCTACTTTCACACTTGCGGCAGAGTGATCAGGCAAACAGTTCGGTCGCCGGAACTGCCTGCCGGATCTGTCTGTCTGCATGCAAACTGAAAGGATTTGAAGACGGATCTGGCTACGGATCCGTTTTACAAATGCATTGCAAGAACGAATCCGTCTCTTCACTTGTCATGCGGAGAGACGGATCCGTTATATATCTTTTCACATTTTTACCGATCTGCGCATGTGCAGACTGCAAGGACGGATCCGGCATTGCAGTATTTTGAATGCCGGATCCGGCACTAATACATTCCAATGGGAAAAAATGCCGGATCCGGCATTACAGCACGTGTTGCGGAATTTTGGACGGAGATAATACCGCAGCATGCTGCGGTGTTATTTCTATACTGAAATATCAAAAAGACTGAACGGATGATATCCTGATGCATCCTGAACGGATTTCTCTCCATTCAGAATGCATGGGGATGTGACTGAAGTGTTTTTTTCCGGCATAGAGCCCCGACGACGGAACTCTATGTCGGAAAGGAATAACACTAGTGTGAAAGTACCCTAACACCTGCAGTGGTGATTACTACAACACTATACAGGATAGCATAAGAAAAATACTCCAGTGAACACAGCAGCAGTAAAAATAGGTTCTTACCCACCAAATAACTGATGATTGGAACTCAGTGCCATATGGAAAAACAGGTGGTGATCTGATCCTCTGCTCACTGGAAGGTATTGATGGCATTTAATGATTCCAAGTCTTGGAAAGGTGCAGGGTCGGAGCTAAAGGGCAGGGAAATAGTTACATGGTATAATGGGATAGGGGCTAGCAGGCTCTATAGTCCTAACCACAGAACAACCCACCCTGACATGGGCAACCCACTCTGGAACCTAGTATATGGTCCTGTACCCTACATTTCCCCCTACCTAGACCTGAGATGTCATGTTTCTGCATTGTTCGCTCCTCAGGGGACTTAAAAGCTAAAAATTTAAGTATAATTGTATTCATGGTAAGTAGAAATATAAGTAAACAGGCATGATGTAGCCTGAACCAAGCATGAGGGTACTGATGCTTACATCAGTGGACAAGAAAATAGCCTCCCTAAATTATTTTTCTCCTAAGTTGCAGAGAAGGTTCCCCTGCTTCGGTGCATCTGCCTGTATCTAGCTTGTTCTGTATCCTTTGACCACAAGCTATAAAGTCTCCACTATTGACACCCCAGACCTGTGATGGCTAACCTCCAGCACTCAAACTGTGGTAAAACTACAACTCCCAAGATGTACACTTGCTTAGCTGTTTTCAAAACTCCATAGAAATATGGAGTGAGTCGTAGTTTCACCATAGCTGGAGTGCCGGAGGTTAGCCATCACTGCCCCAGACCATACCCCATAATTTAAACTCAAGACTTCATAATTCAGACCACAGATTAGGCCCACCTAATTAATTTCCCTGTCTCTGGCTTCCTTTCAGCAGATGTGGGAGAGGTGAGTAATATCAACTATTATCTACTGCATTATCCAGTAAGTATCTATATAGGACTGTTCTTTTTAAGGAAATTTAGCAATGTACTTTACCTAAACCGCTTCCAAGGCATCTCATTGAGCCAGCCAGAATCCTACTCCATACTAATGAGGGGCAAAGACTCGAAAGAGCTGTCTGGCTATATTCCCTTGTCAAATGCCAAGGCTTGTTGGAAAGTTCGATCTAGGCTCGTAGGCAATCATTTTGAATAGGTGGCACTGGTGAGATGATTCTCTTTCTTGGGAGATAACTCTTTCAACCATGGAGCATTGCTAATAAGTGCCCATACCATGCAGTACTTCTTCATACGGGACTGGTCTCTGTATGCATCCTGCCAAAATTACTGCATTATCCCAAAAGATAAATCAGTGTAGCTTTTTTGTGATATCCTCGTTGCTTCCTAAATACAACAGTGCCTGAGATAAATATTTGCCCAAACTGCATTTACAAATAGGGAGATCCCAGCAAATTCAGGACTGTTAACAACTGTGTTTTTTGGGTAGAAATATTAATAGAGAAGCCCAAGATGGTTGTTCTGTTAGATACATAGCATGTCTTCATCTATTTTCCATGCAAGTAAACTGCAATTCATTAGATAGCCATTTGGGGGCAGCAAGATCTCATCATTGTTTCTTTGTCACATCTCATAAAATTCTCCAGAGCTTCCAATATTCCTCGAAAGCATTCATCAGAATATGCATACTCCAATTTAAATATGTATTTAATTTTGTGTTAAAGATACAGCCTTGAAGGAAAATGCCTCTTGCTCAGATTTAACCCCTAGTTCATAGGCAATTTTCATTTTATGCTTGGTGATTGGCATAGACTATAAAGCCATCCTCTGCTCATCGTGTTGCTTCAAAGGCTCTCCTTTAACAAAGAAAACACGTGTTCCTAAGTAATCTGACTTGTTTCATTCAGTGGATGGTTAAAATATGTTTTTTTTTGTAAATGTGCTTCATTTATTTATTCATCTATTTTCATTCTTATTAAAGTATACTAGATAGCTAATAATTTTACAGAGCCATTATCAGCTTCAAAATATCTAGTGATAAATCTTAAAAAATTGGATGACCATTTTAGGCTAGTTTCACACCTCCTATGTGAAACTCTGGCATGGCTGTTCCAGCAGACAACAGGAGAATCGGCTAGACACAAACCACAGCATGCAGCGGTTTGTGTCTGGCTGATTCTGTGCTTATCTGCCGGAATGAGTACAGATCTCCACTGGACCCCAGACGATGGACATTCCGTCTGCATCCGGCAATGTGAATTCTCTGCTGGAACAGCCTGCTGGAATTCACACTGGAGGTGTAAAAGTAGCCTTAGGAATAGGATACATTAGAGTGAACGATCAAGAAAGGAACACAGATTAGTTCTGTTAAGATATATATTATTAGTGACCTCTGTTCATATTGAACTGCTTTGGGAGAAGCAGTAATTGACAGGGCCGTTCTATGTTATAATTATGCCTTAATGTTCCCTTACAAATACTAGAGACCTTAAAGCTCACAACCAGACTTACAGGTTCTTTGGGATTTTTATAATGATAGACTATCCTTAGGATAGGTTATCAGTATCAGATCGGTCTGGGTCTGACTCCCAGCACCCTGCTGATCAGCTGTTCTGCCGTAGCTCAGGTGATGGAAATATGCATTGGAACTACACAACTCTGTCCACTGTTTAGCGAACAGATCGGGTTATTGCAGCAATGCCCCCATTGATGTGAATAGGAGCAGTGCTGCAGTAACCAGCTCAGTGCATTACTCATTAGATAGAGCTGTGTTGTCCTGGCACCTTTTTCTGGCACCAGAGCTACTGCAGAACATCTGATCAGTGGGATGCTGGGACTCAGACCCCCACCGATCTGATACTGATGACCTATCCTAAGGATAGATGCTGTCACTGTGTGGATAAAATCAGAATTCTCATCGTATCACTGTTTCAAAATGTTGTTTCCTCCATCACTGGTCAAAACATGCTAAAAATCCCAAATTGTTTTTCAATTGACAGATAAAAGTTTACAGTGATTAATTCAACTATTTGTTTCAGCAATTTAGGGTAATAATGAAAAAGTAGCAATAAACACAATAAACATGGGTGAGCACCCTTGAACCTTTGGAAAGGTGCTAATTGGAAGAGGGTTAGGGACCCAAAGTCCCAATTCAACAACAATTCCAAGCACATGTCAAGGCTTGATGTGAAGCGGCAGGTTACTGTATTACATGTGAAAAATATTACGCAAAAAATTAAGTGCACATCTGGTAAAAAATCATACAAATAGCCGAATGAAGGATTTTGTTCTTAAGGGTTACACTTTAGTCCAACAAGAATTTTCCGTCCATCCCAAACCCTTGTCAAATAGTTGCTGTAAATACGAAAGGCACACAGTAAATATAACAATAGGATAAGGCACAAATGGTACAGTTTTAAAGGAGATTCACTAATATGCTAATGAGATTGTTCAGTATAGTTGGATGATAGAATGGCAAAGACACCACAGCTGCGGATCAGAGGGATATAAATCCCTTATAACTCAGACTTGGTATGGTGAACTAAGTTATAAAATGTGTCTATTTTATAATGTAATTCAGCATACCACACCTTAGTTGTATGCATGACCTGATGCATGTGCTCTAGGCAGCTGAAGGCGTCTGTGTTGGTCCCATGTATACATGTGTCGGCATTGCTAAGAAAATTGATGTTTTAATATATGCAAATGAATCTCTAGGAGCAAAGGGTGCGTGGCCGTTACACGTAGAGGCTTCGCTCTCTGCAACTGCCGCGCCCTCTCCACTTTGACTGACAGGACCAGGCAATGTAGACTTTTCACCACCCTGCCCTGTTGATCAAAGTGCAGAGGGTGCGGCAGTTGCAGAGAGAACTGGGACTCTAGGTGTAATGGCAATGCCCCTGTTGCTCCTAGGGGCTTATTTGCATATATTAAAACATCACTTTTTTAATCAATGTAGACAGATATAAACATGGGCCCAACACAGATGCCGTCAGCTGCCAAGTGCACATGTAACAGGTCATCCAGTTTCATAGGTACAAAGGGAATCTGACACCAGCAATGTCCCTATCAAACTGTTTGCATAGACACATAGCTGTGGTTCACCTGATTACAATGCTGTTTATCTTTTGTTGATCCACGGCTTCATTCCAGAGTTATGGAGCTTAGTGACGCCCTCATTGCACCAAATACCTAATTTGTATATTAAGAAAAAGTATCATAACTTGTGAATGGGGCCTTGGATTAACAAAATGAAAAGAGTGTTTTAATCAGGTGACCCACAGCTATGTGTACATGCAAACAGCTGGTTAGAGAAGTCGCTGGTTACGGAACTCACTAGTGACAGATTCCCTTTATACAGTGTTCATTTTAGGACATGGTCAGATATCATAGTCAAGTATCAAAATAATGCCAGTGTGACACCTGACACCTGACCCTGACACCTGAGTTTGAATTATGCTCTTCATAGGTCGGGGTCAAAGTGAGAATGAGTTATAGATATACTATTTATTTGTATGCAAAATCACATAGATGATTAAAATCCCAGGCTAACACTAAGCAACTTTATAGCTCAGTGGTAGTGTACTTCTCTTGACTCCAGTGGGCTTGGGTTCAAGACCCCTTTCAACCTTTAAAAAAATTAACATTTTATTAAGCGCTAGATATGAGGCAAATTCAAGTCATGTGTGATGCTGATATCTGACTACTCACCTAAGTCAGGTGTCAGCCTCGCTATTAGCTTTAGGTTTATCTACTTTTCATATAATAAATGGCATAGATGAATAAAAATCCAATAAGTGTATATTTATTGGTTTGGGTAAAAGTTTATAGCGTTTACAAACTATGGTGCAAAAAAGTAAATTTCCGCATTTTGAAGCAGCTCTGACTTTC